>OZ057416.1:11886878-12486878 GCA_964056705.1 Troilus luridus | reverse complement strand
TTTTAACCCTCCAGCATTGCCAACCTAGCGGAAATAATATCCAACTTCATATTAATTCAATTCTTAGAAACGATATGACTCACTAATTTACTAAGTAGAAAACTTAATTAAATTATTTGTATACCAATGATTCCCATATGCAATGCATATTTCAATAACATTTTTTTTTTCTTTTTGTCAAACGTAAACTTGTGTATAGTTATGAAGATTCAATTGAGAGTGAACTTATCCAAAATGTTTTAACAATCAAGCGGTTATAAAAGATCATATAGAAGAGTTATGAAACTTTGACGAGGGTTGATTTATCTGATAATATGCAGAAATTTTCCAAAAATTAATAAAATTAAGGAAAACATTTTAAAAGCAAATAATTAACTTTTTGTATTGTTAATATAAATATGAATTAATTAATAATTATATTATAACCCTGGTCAATATTTAAGCAATGTTTCTATAGTGGTAGGTATTAGGTAATGATATGCAGGTCGAAATCGAATTTGAAAGGTCTGGTAGAGGTGTTCTACAATGAAAGTCAAAGTACGAATGATGAACCTAATTCTAAAATTTTCTTATTTATGATAAAAAATAAATAAATACATATTACGAATGACTTTAAAGAAAGGTCTTTAAACCAATGAAGTAACTTTAATAATTGATATTTAACTCTTCTTCAACCCCTTAATCACCAACATAAAACAAAGTTAATTTAAAGTTCTGTAATAATGAAAACTGTATTTAACAGCCTATTCTAATTTCTCAGGTCACTGGAGGGTTACAAAAAAAAAAGTAATGAAACAAAAGAGAGAAATGAAGCGCATTCTATAGCGGATTAGAAAATGAAAAATATTTGTATAATGGGGCCAAAATAGCAATTATTTATAACTCATATTTAACTTTATAAACTATTCTGCGAAATTAAGTAGATTCCATAAATTCCTTCTAATCCAATAGTTGCGACCAGAAATCAATTCTAAAGAGAAAAGTTTAATGAGACAATGTAAATTTAAAACTGAGCATAGAAACTTATCTAGCAATTTTTATAAGAAAGGCATTAACCAAGGCAACCATCATACATTACACATGAATAATTTTTAGTTTTTTTAATATTCAGTAACAAAACATTATTTACAGTTTCAATCTAATCTCTACACCAATATAACTAACTGTACATTAAAAAAAAGAGTTATCTATAAAAAAAATTGGTAACTAAAATCAGCGGTTCCACAAATCAATAACAATTCATATCAAATCAAGGCATATAGCACCCCTTCCATATTTTAGTCATTTTCAATGACTACTAGTAAATAAATATACAAATAATTCTAACTGATTCTATTCATAATAGCTACAAGAGTCAAACAGCTCACGGTTAATAATAATAATATTGCCTCAACTTACATCAAGACAGTTATCCCAATGATATTGCGCAACGTAAATACAAATTTACAATATAAAATACTAAATAATATTATTAATACATAATGTGACAGTTGAATGTTAATAATGATCTCCAATGATAATAAAGGAGGGATATTTATATTAAATACTTGACACTTCCACTAATATCAGTAAAAAATGTCAATACTTCGGGAAGGAATCGGAAAAAGGTTAAAGTGAGCAGAGGCAGCGCGTTTAAAGGGTTCGTGGTGGTAATCACCTGTCACTTAGTGCTAATCACCTTTCCAGTATCGTTGAGTCCAGAATACTTTGGCTTCCCGTGCGTGAACGGTAGGTAGCGATATTTGATCATATGCTGAAAGAAAAAGAGAAAAAAATATTAGAACAAGAAAAATTATCATTTATCATATCAATTTAAAGTAGATAATAATATTATGTATAATCTGACAATTTACAAAACAAACTTTCTTAGAACCAGAGGAGGGGCTAGGGAGTTGTGGTGGGGAGAAGGAAGTTCCCCCATCGGACTGAGGGTCATAGCCATTGCAGGGTCAAAGTTGACTGGATAATTATAATAATGGTAAGAAATGGTCAGGGGTTGCATTCAAAGATTAGACAAAATAAGAATGACTTATTTTATTGTTCCAACGTTTCGGCCAAAGATATAGCCCAGCAAAGGGCTGTACTTGACTCTTCACCTTGTTACGTTAGCAAAATAAAATAAATCATTCTAATTTTGTGTGATCATTGACTGCACCCCATGACCATATCTTACCATTACTAAGAATCTCAAAGTCGAGTCTAAAACACAATAACAATGAAAGGTCCAAAAGGAAGTCCAAGGGTAGGGTATCAGGATTGAAAGCAAAACAACAATAATAAGTCTTAAGATAATGCAAAGATATAACAGTGGACGAGTGGAGGAAGCTAATGTAGTGGGGGAAAAGGCTTGGCTTCCCCTCTGCCGGATGGGCTCTGGAGTAACTTCCGCAAAGGTGTTATTAATCACAGATTTCCTTAATGCATTATTCAGTTTAGAATTCAGACTTGTACTAGAATGTCTTTTACACGAGGTTCTGAAATGTTTAAGTAGATGCTTAATTTTTTAATTAATCAAGTAATCAAATGAAGTTTAACTGGTTTCCAAAAGTAGTAAGGAGGTTATAGCATGGTTTTACAAACCCAGGTTTTACGAGTAAAACAAAGTATCAATAGAAAAATCTGTGAGGCCTATTTTCACAAACAGATTTTATGTTTTAAGTCATGCCTGCAGTTTACATATTTTCCATTAGGTTTGCCAAACTGTATTTTTACTTTCCACATAAAATTATAAATTTTTTCATTGATTTTATCTAAGGAATGAAATTACAGATATCTGTTTAGCAGGTTGTCACTTCAAGTTGAGTTACAACAAATTTTAACTGTTTGTACGTTTCCCTTTTAATAATTTCCAAAAATACAATTTCCCTTTTAATAATTTCCAGAAATACAATCATGAGCTTTAGTATGGAAAAGAGAATGTAGTGGGAATTGAGAATTGAGAATGGGAAATGAGTAAATTTCGTTAATCGTTTCATGAGTTCTATATTTTTCGTATGATAAAAAGATATTTATGTATTTTTATTTTAGTTTTAGGATGTAGATTTAGCTTTATTACTGTTTTCATGCAGTGACATTGAATTTTTATAAAACAGCAGTGTTTACAAGCTTTGTTAAATTGTTAATTAATTGGCCAGCATTTTGAAAAAAATATGGCACATGATAATGTTGATTTATGAGTATCATATATGGATATCAGGTAACATTAGTCTCAAATCTAAAGAAAAATTACAAAGTAGTTAGGAAAAAAAGCTGCATACAGTGTATAGCACTTATTTTTTCAGATGTAAAAGCTCAAAATTCGAGGCAGAGCTAAAAAATGTATGTTCTTAATGGAAAACTAAGGCTTTATCTATAATAATAAACATTAGAATACAATTTAATGGCATCATTAAGATAATAAACAAGTTACCTTGATTTGTTTCTTCATTGTAAGGCAGAAGAGTGTGATAAAATACATAACCAATATCGGCCAGAAAACTGGAATATTGAAGAATTCAAAAAATGTGCAGATAAAGGCTATAAGTGTCGATTTTGTAACCGAATACCAAAATTTGAACTCCGGTAGCCGGCGAACGAATGGTCGAAACTCTTCATTAGCTCTTGTAGGTAGTTCAGGTCCACCATCCTCTACAAAATTATAAAAAAGAATATTTTTAAATATCTTTATTTCAAAGAGAAAAGATTTGTCTTGGCCGGGATTCGAACCCGGGTTGCCGCATCTCTAGTGTGGTGCTGTAACCACCAAGACAAATCTTTTTTCTTCATAATAAAAATATTAAAAAATAATCACCATCAAATAAATAAAATAGAAAAATAAATAAAAGAACAATAAATAGAAAGTAATTAATAAAAATAATAAATAAAACAGAATAGTTGGAGATAATAGTTAAATACATAAACCTCTTAGTAATATAAATCTTAATAGAGCTACTATACCTTCCAGTAGGGAGATGGCTGGATCTATCTTAGGTGTAAGGAATGCGATGAAAAGGTTTAAATGATAAATACCGAGGGCATAAGTAACAATATACCATCCCTAAAAAAGAAAAAAATGAAATACTTTATTATTTAAAAAATAAAATAAATACCTAAAAGATGTAACAAGTAATATTACTATATAATCTAATATAGGACCAAATTTAACTGAGCCTTTGTCGCACCTTGATCTTCTATATCACTTCAAAAATTTTGTTCAGAATGAATTTATTTTCAAGCGAACAAAGAAACAAATGTGAATAGGTCCATTTAAAAGTATCTAGAAGATTTTGGTCTACTTGTATCTCAAAGTTTTCTATTTTGTCCATCATAAACTAATATTAAAAAAAGAAATTGTTTGATTTGGTATGAGTTCTGCAGGTTGTTGCTTCGAGTTAAGTCTCAACAAGTTTTAACTTTTCATTTGTTTTGTTTCCTTTTTAATATTCTTGAAAAGAAAAATAACCGTGAGTTTTAATATGAAAAAAAAAAAAGCGTATAAATATGGGAAATGTGTATTTCGGTTATCATTTTATCAAGAAATAAATGTTTCAAAAATCATTTAATTCTAAGTATAGATGTTGATATAACCTTAACATTAAATGTATAGAATAGAATAGAATAGAAAACAAACTTTATTCTGGGACCAAGTCCCTTTAGAATAACAATAAAGAACAAGTAAAATAAACATAATATTCATCTGGCCAGGAGGCACATAATGATACAAATCATGAAGTAATCATGAGTGACAAAACATAATAGAAGTAGAGGAAGAAAAAAAATAAAATAAAATAAATAACTGATTAAAAAGTAATAGACTTTACAGGAATTTAACTAATTTTCTAGAAAAATAAAAATAAAACATATATATAAAGGTTTGATATTAACAAAATAATAATAAATAACATTAATATAATAGTTAATAACGGAATTGCTAAATAAAGCAAATAAATTGCATAGCATGCGATAAAGTATTTACAAAGTTTGTATCTTCTTTGTTGTTGGAAAAATAAACAAACACGTAGGTAACGAGATCGAGTATTCGACACACATTAATTCAAGCGGAAGATTGGCCTGCCTGGAGAGCATTTTTTTGGGATGCCAAGAGATGATGGAAAAGCAGGGATTTAAATGAGGCCAGTGAAGATGAATGGCGGATGAAAGGAGAGATGTAAGTCGGTTATACTGTCAGCAATAATTACTATATACTTTATCAGTAATTAGATTATTATTTTCATTTTCAGGAATATTTTTTTTTTTTTTATTATTAATTTATTGATATTTACAACTATATTACAGTAATATAACAAGTAAATTGGCTGAGTGATACATAATGGCATGATATAATGACAAGTAGAGAAACTACCCACTGGTAGTACTCAAATCGCATGTTCAACTAAGAAGGTCACGTGGCCATCTTCTTTTCAGACGTCTCGGAGGATTATCGGGAATTGAAGAGGAAGCTAGGTTTGAAACTAGAGGGTTTGAGTGGAAATGAAGTTTGTTATGAAAGGATAGATACCGGGTTCGGGCCAAATGAGCAACAAATGTGACATTAAGGTCGTTATGGATGACTATATTCTTAACAAAATAAGGAGCGTTGAGGATTTTGGATTGTAGGGATTGGATATGAGAAGAATTCG
The DNA here is from genome assembly GCA_964056705.1 of Troilus luridus. Lineage (NCBI taxonomy): Eukaryota > Metazoa > Arthropoda > Insecta > Hemiptera > Pentatomidae > Troilus > Troilus luridus. The sequence continues at coordinate 12,481,260 of OZ057416.1, read as the reverse complement.
ATGGCTTGGTGGAGCCCAAAGCTCAACTCCGTAAGTCCAAATAGGTCGTATGGTGGTCATGTAGATGAGTCTTTTGTAATTAATTGGGAGCTTAGAGCGTTTGTCTAGTAAGTGTTGAAGTAGCCTGAAACGTCGAGCGGTTTCTTGTCTTTTCAGTCTAGTATGAGGATTACAGGTTAATCGTTTGTCGAGGTGCAACCCTAAGTATCGGATCTGTTCTACCTGCACCAGTGGGATATTATTAGAGGATACTGAAGGGCAGGAAGTCATTGGTTTACGACGTAAGGTAAAAGTGATTTGATGGGATTTTTGAGAATTTATTTCAATTCTCCAGTTCTGGCACCATTCTTAAAGATCAGTGATATGGGATTGGAGGCTTTGGGATACAATAACTGGATTGGTATTGACTGATAATACACATGAATCATCAGCATATGTAGTAAGGATAGTATTAGGATGAGTTGGGATGTCAGCTGTATAAACTGTATAAAGGATTGGGCCAAGGATACTACCTTGAGGTTTCAGGAATATTAAAATGGAAACTAATGAAAAGTTAAAATTTGCTATAACTTAACTCAAAGCGACAACCTGCAGAACTGATACCTTTCCTTCCATTAAGTTATTCTGACAGAAATGAAGTTGTAGAAATAAAAGCGAAGATTGGGAAATAGAACTAAAAGTCAACAATAATAAACTCTAGATAAGTAAATATTTACAATGTTCGTAAACATGACAAAATAAACATTTAAAAGAAAATTTGTAATAGTAAAATTATCAATGGTTTTGGACCAAACATATAATAAAACTGCTGCCAAACCAAATCTGAGAGAATCTTTCTTCTCTTTGACAGGTCACATACCCTCTATTTTCTACTGATTCAACTAAAAGGAGTAATATGCAAAGGATTATCATATTTCTAAATATCTTCTCATAACAGGCTAATCTGTAAGAACACTTTTATCATCTAAATTTTGTTCACTTTAGCTCGTTGATAAAGTAATAAAAAATTAAATGAATAGGGGGTTTAATAATTATGTAACACAAATAATTAAACTTATATATTCTGTCCCAACATTTCGGCCTAACTTTTAGACCGTCAGGGCTGAGAATACAACAAAACAGAATAATCATTAAATATTTTAAATTGGTATTATATAACTCTTTATAGGCTCTACAGAATAAAAAATAATATTCCTATGACTGATATTTAAGAAAGTAATTTATTAAATCTTTGCCCTACTTCTTTATAAATAAATCTAAAATAAATTATCTTAATTTCAACTTTTGAATCTAATGATGAATAAACCTAATAATAGAAAAGATACTGGAGTTTATGACCTCATACCCTCCGTAAGCATCGAATAATCGAATAAACCTTGCACAGCTTTATATTCAATATCAAATGAAGCTTAGCATAAAAAGGTATATTAATGTAATTTAATAGGTCATTTCCAACCTTGATATGATTATAACAATACAATGAATAACAATAGTTTACATAATCAAGGTTGAATCTGAATAGCACAGTAATTATAAAGAAATAAATATATATATAAAATTAGGAATTATACAATAAGTATAGTGATAATAAAAAAAAAAATAATTACCTGGAGAAGAAACACACGGGCTAAAAATGCTAATGTTAACAATGCCGCACCAACCCATCTCCCGATCGTAAATGGTGTGATGTCATCTAAATATTTTTGGTATCTCTGTAAAATGCACACATAATTAGGCAAATCGGAAAGAAATGAAAAATGTTAAACTTGCTAATTTAAAACTCGATTTGCACTGACTTGTTCTATAAATGTTCTAGTGTGAGACACATAATTTGTTGAAACTGGCTCGGCATCAATATCCTGCATCATTCCCAGTTAACAACACCTAAAACACAAAACTTGATTAATTCGAACACATTAACCAATATACGATAGATCCCTAGTGATAAGAAAAACAAAGCTGATGACTTGCTTAGTAAGGTGATAAACAAATAGTTGTGGTAAAAGTCACTTGCGTATTAAACAAGAAATTGCAGTTACTGCTGGATAAAATTGAGTAAACGCACTGATACGAATGATACCAATACTCATATTTACAATTATCGAAACAAGATATTTGAATTACAGGTACATAGAATAAGGATAACCTGAGTTTTTCAGACTTCTAGGAGGAAGAATGAGCGCCAAATGATTGAAGATCTATAATCGTTAAAAAAATAACTTAAAGAGACTACACACCTAAATATTCTCTAAATAGTTTATCACACTATCATCATTTTGTTCAATTATTATTGTTGATTCCACGTAGTCTTCGAAGACTCATAAATGTGACGTCACATACGAGGCAGTGCCTTTAAGTTTTGAACGAATCTACCAAAATTATATTTATCCCGATTTTCGCTAATCTAATCTCTAAATTAGAATTAAATAAAAATTAACCTAAATTTAAACAAATATAAACTAATTGCTCGGATGGATATTTTGTTTATCTTATTTTTTAACGGGAAGGGTTCAGTTGTGTTAACCAACACAGGTTATAGATCCTGTATTGGATGGTAAACATTTCAGTTTTAGTTGAAGTTTATAATATTTTATTATAATAACAATAATCAACAATGGATGAAGTGAAGAAACTCGAGCACTTGTCATTGGTTTCGAAAATATGCACAGAGCTTGAGAACCATTTAGGATTAAATGACAAAGATTTAGGTATTATATTTTTTCTTGTCTTTTTAATTAAATATTGATTTTGTTTTATTTATATAACTAAGAGCTGAGTGGGGTTTCATTAATTACCATTATTTTAATAAGCCCTTATGAATTGATTTAAGTCCAAAATATTAAAGTGAAGATAACTGCTGTCTGCCTTAAGAATGCCAATGGGTTTTGGAGCGCACCAAGGATAAACAAGATAGAAGAATGTTTAAATGGCATGTTAAATTAATGTAGTTTTTACTCTCTTTGACTTAAATTAGTTATCAAAATGAGTTAGTTGGACATATTTATTTGCAATCTGTTTATCAACCAACTATAGATGGAAGCTTTTATAAATGTAAGAACTTGACTAGAAAGGCTTGTATTGGAATTGTGCAAGTGTTAATGTAATTAAATTTTTCTAATATAATGTTCATATTGTCGAAGAAAAAAATTGTATAATAGTCGGTTAGCTTAGACATATTTTTAAAATTTGGATAATGGTGTGTGTAACTCAAGTTAATTCTGATACCATAGCTCGACATTCTGGATATATTGTGTAATGTAATTTTAGTTGTATTGCTTATAACATGTATAATAGTAAAATTTTATTTATTTTTTTTATAGCTGAATTCATCATTGATCTGGCATCAAAGAATAATACATTTGAGAGCTTCAAGAAGGCCTTATTAGATAACGATGCTGAGTTTTCGGTAAGTATTTAGTTTTATATATATTAATTGGTAGTATATATTTGTAAAAATTTAATTAAAACCTTTAAAATATTAACTAATCAAATGTTTTCTTCAGGATTCTTTCATATCCAACTTGCTAAGGATCATTCAGCACATGCGACCTAAGAATGAGATAACTGTAACAAAAGACATGAATAAACAAGACAAACTGAGTATGAAATTTCCAGGGCTTGCGATTCCCAATGACGTACAACAGTCGAAGAGTCATAATGGAAAAAAGTTTAATTTGTCTACAATTAAGGAAGATCCTGCAGACAATGAGGTCGAAGATGCCATGGCAGCTCTTGAAGCTTTAGCTCCTTCTAAGGAGTAAGGACATTTTTTTTTTTTTGCTCTAATGTGGTATAATTAATATATGACTGTTATACAGTTTCCTTCATTGATAAACTTATCTGAAGTCAGTATCAATCTTATAATATTAGATCTATTACTTTTTAGAGAAGACCCCTCTTAACCAGATAAAAAAAAAAAAGATAAACATATTTTTTGTCTCACAGAGGTTGCTAGCCTAGCTTAAGCATTTATGCTATTCTTGGAACTAATTTATTAAATTCCAACAAATTTTAAAATTTAAAAGAGAATATTGTTTTCAATTTGCGAAGTCTTGGATTAACAAGATAACAAATATCCAACTTGTCAAGTTAAAAAAAATGGATACATTTTGTTTTGTTGTTGAAGGACATATCATTGCCCTTTAAGATACTTCGAATTTGTTTTATTTATATTTTTCTTAAACATAAATTATTTTTATATTCAAATGCAATTATGTTTTAAAACAAAAAATGTATTTTTTGTTATATGAACCCAAGATCTTCATGGGTTGTAGTGGATTTTTTTAGCCATGTTTGATAGATTTGTATTATTGCAGTCATATGTATAGCTAATAAAAAATATTATTAATTTCAGAATGAAACTCTCTTACAAGACTGAAAGAGTATCCACGTCTCCAGAGAAAATTATTAAACAAGAACCTGAGAAACGTAGTCGTAGCCGTAGTAGAAATAAAGACAGAAAGAGAAATAAAAGTCGGAGCCGAAGTAGAGGTAGGGGTAGAAGTAAAGAGAAAACACACGGTAAAAGTAGGCAGAGAAGTGTCAGCCGAGGAAGGAGAAGAAGAAGTGGAGACAGAAGTTCTAGTCGGAATGGAAATCAAGTAAAGAACTGGGATAGAGAAAAGAGAGGTAGAAATGATCGAAGGAGTAGAAGCAGGAGCAATGGAAGAAAGAGAAATGAAAGAAGTCGAAGCAGGAGCAATGGGCGAAGGAGAAATGAAAGAAGTAAGAGCAGGAGTTATGAGAGAAAGAAAAGTGATAAAAAAAGAGAAAATGATGATGAGTAAGTTGATATTAATATTGTGCAGAACTTAATTATTAATATTATTCATATTATTAATTTTTTTTCAGTACAGCTAATCGTGTACAAAATAAATTCCTATAGATATCATGCTATATTAACTCATCATAACTATATTATCATAATCATCATAACTTATGCAGTTGGTATCATTTAGCAATCTCATGACTACTAGTGTTGTTCATACACCGTTTGCAGGGGACTCAAATATTTTAGCAATGAATAATCTGTTTTCTGACAGAGAATTTTAATTTTGTCCTACTTTTTCAGGAAGAATAAGAGTGATGAACCAGTTGAACCCGAAGTTGGAAAAATATATAACGGGAAAGTTACAAATATCGTCTCATTTGGATGTTTTGTTCAAATCGAGGGTTTGAAGAGACGTTGGGAAGGTCTCGTTCATATATCTCAGCTGAGAAGAGAAGGAAGAGTGACGAGTGCTTCTGATGTTGTTTCTCGTGGAATGAAAGTTATGGTAACGGTGCACAGAATTTTTTTTTTCGAAATAGTTATTTTATAAAAGTTTTAATTGAATATTCTACAGAATTTATGTAGAATATTCTTTAAAGCAAATCATAAATCTATAATTGATACCACTATTACTTTCAACAGTTGTATTTGGATAAAATCTGTTAGCTATAAATGTGTCAGAGACAGGCTTGGTAGGGAGAACAATCCTTCAGTAAAATTAAACTCGAATTTTTATTTATTTATTTATTTTTTAAAATTCTTATTTCATCGATCGCCTCCCCTCTAAGTTAACTATGAAGAAGCTCATGATTTAACTTATATAATTACAACATAAATTCATTTCTAATTTATAGACACATTCATTGATTAGTTGAACATTATCATTAGCTCAGTTCTAAGTTTCTTCATTTTTACAGATCAAAGTATTGTCCGTTGCTGGGCAAAAGGTATCTCTTTCCATGAAAGATGTCGACCAGGAAACTGGAAAAGACCTCAATCCTACTGTTCGTCATGCTATCAACAAGGACAGGTAATTTTGTATAACTTTTTTAATCTAAATCCATTTTTATTTTTTAATAATTTCCTAAAGTATATTAATGATGAAGTTATAGTCGACCATGGAACTAACATACAAACTAAGAACCTTATTCAATTGTTTTGACATTTGAAACATCTAGAAAAACACGATGATAATAGTGATAATGGCAGTAACATTTAAAAATATGCCAAGAAAAAACAGTAACATTCAATTAGTATGAAGTTTCAGGAGTATAACAATATATCGAGATAATTATGATTTAAAAAAACTACTGTGATTAATGAAAAAAATATGTCAATAAATAATTGTAAAAATTGAATTAATAAAAAATTAAAAACAAAGAAAAATTATTATGAGCCTTGTGAGAGGAATATTACAGTATGTGAAAATCTTTAACTCTTAACAATTAATATAAAAATATAGCAGTACGAAAAGTATATTAAGAATATGATGATAAGAGGGAACGGGGTATGTAGAGTTGTTATTCTGATAAAGGTATAAAGCTCCCAGGTTCAAATTCTGCTGTGACAGATAATTTTTTTAAGATGTTAACTGCCAAGGATAGACATTATGGTATATACAGACCCTCCTCTGGCTCATCCAGCCTCTGTAAAGTGGGTACCTTTGATTGGATCACTACCTGGCAGTTAAGCATGATCTCGGACAAATCACCTTCCTGAGTTTCTACTGGGAATTGAACCCAAGACCCTTCATGGGTTGTAGTGCTACAGGATTTTTTATTTTTTTTTAATGAAAAAATATGAATAAAGAAGTAAGTAAATTGAATATAGTGGTGTTAGCTTAAGGGGAGAGGAGTGGCTCAGTGGTAGAGTACTGAGTTACCATGCCGGAAATCCTGGTTCAATTCCTGCTGCAGGCCATGATTTTTATTTAGTCTGTTTGCAGCGGGAGATGGATCATATAGGATCTAGGACCCTCCTGGGGCCCACCCAGCCTCTATAAAATATTATAAGAATAGGGTACCCAAAATAAGGGGGAAAAATCTGGAGGTCGAGCGTGACCTAGGACAAGTCACCTCCTTGCAGAACCGTTGTCCATGAAACAGTACAGTCTCTACCATGTACTGAACCCCAGACCCTTCATGGGCTGTAGTGGTACAGGTTTTTTTTTGGTGTTAGCTTAAGCATAAGTAGAAAATTACTTTGTGTTATGTCAAATGCTCAAACATTTTCATTAATTAAACTTAAAAATCATTTAGTTTAAGCCTGAAATACCTGTGATATAAACAAAGGTGAAAAATGGTGCAAGTTTAATTCCCCGAATGATAACTTTATTTATTAATATTGTTCATGCCATGAATTTAATTGTTATTATTATTACAGAGAGGAAGAAGCTTCGATGAGGAATCCTGACCGACCTACAACACTCCTAGATTTGGGCTCCTTCGATGACCACGATGACTTTCAAAGTAGAAAAAGGGTTAATAGGATATCTTCACCTGAGAAGTGGGAGATCAAGCAGGTAATTATTCTTTATTTTTTTCTTTAAATATTGAGCCTGACCCGTAGACCCTTCATAGAGTGTAGGGGTATATTTTTTTTTACTAATGCCCTTGCAAAAAAAAAACTCAAATTCCTCTATAGGTCCAGTTCTTACCATTTGATTTTCAAATATATTTTAAAATTGTATATTAATCTTCTTTTTTTTTTATAGATGTTATCTGCGAGTTGTATAGACAAAAGTGAGCTTCCTGACTTCGATGAAGAGACTGGCTTGCTACCTAAAGAAGCTGCTGAGGAAGAAGATATAGAAATAGAAATTGTTGAAGAGGAACCACCTTTTCTTCAGGGACATGGAAGAAATTTGCATGATCTTAGTCCGGTGAGTTCTAATTTTGTCGAGTTATGAGAACTCATTCAAATTATTGTAAATCTCAAAATGATTTATTCCGTAAGTTGTTTTTCATATCTTATGGATAAATTATTTAACATTGACAAAGCTGAAAGAACTGACACTCTGCTGATTATCCCTGTTTTGCTTACCATGAGCAGTATGTTGAATCTTCTGATCATGGTTAGGTGCCAAAATCATGCTAACTCAAGATTAAAAATGAGTTAAACTTAGTGATTTTTATATTAATCATATTAAATACCGAATATGTTTCAGGTAAGAATCGTCAAGAATCCTGATGGCTCCCTTGCACAGGCTGCCATGATGCAAAGCGCGCTTGCGAAGGAGAGGCGAGAACAGAAAATGCTGAACAGGGAACAAGAAATGGATCAAATGCCGACCGGCTTGAATAAAAATTGGATCGATCCGCTTCCTGAAAGTGAGTAAATTTATTCATTTAAGTTTTATGGATTGGAATTAGATGGAAGAAATTTTATTATTTAGATATAAACTTCAGTTCATTTCATGATGATCCAATACACGCATTAGATTAATGTTTTTTATTAAATTACTGGGGACCTGCCCCGGCTTGGCACAGGTAGTAGAGCATATTATGCATACATGTTTTGCCTGTCGTAGGATCGATCCAGTTTGATGCTTCCAACATGTGGGTTAGATTTGAATGTGATATAATGTCAACACTACATGAACTATCTTTATGTATTTTATTATGCAGATATTATAAACATAAAAACAAAATCAAATATTTCTTTATATACAAATTTATTTTCAAGTGCGCTAATTTTTTGCGATGACTCTTAAGATAATAATTTAAATTATGTGGTGTAAACTATAATAATGTGCATAAAATGGTTAAGTAAGTTAAGTAACAGTCTAAATAGCTTTCCAAAAACCGCATTGTACGTAAGCAATTTTTTAGAAGATATAATGGGTATAGCAAGCTATCCTTAACAAGTAGATATATGCTACACGGAGTTTTTTGTAGATCTATAAAATAGGAATATTCCTCCGTGGATTGTTTTGTAATATCTCAAAGTGATTAGGCAGCGGCTTCAATGAAACCTCCCAGGCAGCTATATTTTTTCCAACATTTTGAACAATTATCATTATATTCCAACCGATTTACACAAAATCTTGACAAATTATATACCTAAATCTTCATCATTACTCTATCTATGTATCTATTGGTGAAAACCGCATGAAAATCCGTGTTGTAGTTTTTAAGTTTATCCCGAAGAGACAGACATACAGAGATTGTTTTATTTTGTGTATAGATTAAAGTATCAGATTTCATAAGAAGACTATAAGGGGAAAACAAGGTAATTCACTTTTTTTAAATATTCTATTAAGCAAATTTACTGCCAAATCGGTATCATTATTTTTATTAAAATCCACGCGTATTGCTGTTCCTGTCAATCTGAGAATGAAGAGGATGTAGAACTAGGTTTTTCCATTTACAGACATACTTTCTCAGCTGTTTTGAGCCGTTTTGTTTCTTTTCCCAGCCCTGAAGATGGCCTACATTTTAAGCCGAAACGTTGGCACAATAAAATAAGTTTTGCTTATTTTTGTAATCTTTGACTGCACCCCCTAACCAATTCAATCCATTATTAGAATTATCCTGTCAACTATTTTCCACTTAAACATATTTAATTTTTCAGTTATTTTTTAATAATGTAGGTATGCTGTTACATGATATAGATGTAGAATTTTTTCCTATTATTAATTTGATTATTACATAGTTCTTATTGCTAATACATAGATATAGACATGCATAGACATAAAGATTGTATAGATATAGAGACTTTGTATGAGAAAATACAATGTAAAATTTCCATTTCAGTAAAGCCTTCTTATAGCGCATAACTTTTATTTTTATCGACTTTAATTTATATTACAAATTGAATATTTTATGTTTTATTTATGAGTATATTCTTCTTATAGGTGATGGTAGAACACTGGCTGCAAATATGCGCGGAATCGGGCTAACAAACCAGGATCTTCCCGAATGGAAAAAACACGTAATTGGAGGGAAAAAGAGCTCATTTGGTATGAAAACAAACATGACCCTGTTGGAACAGAGGCAGAGCCTTCCAATTTATAAACTTAAGGAACAGCTTATTAAGGTATTAAAAGTCTTCGTATATTATAATCTTCATATATATAATAACAACAGTCTATTTATTATTTAATCAATCAGTCATCACTTGCTCTATAACCCTGCATGGGTCTTGGCTGCATCTAGGTGTTTCCTCTACTTTTCTCTGTCTTGTGCCAAGGTCCTCCAAGCTTTGGATCCAAGAATACTACCTGCATCCCTCTCGACCTCGTCTGTCCATCCAAGTCATGGATGTTCATGTTTCCTTTTTCCATCCACATACCCAAAAAGAACTTTTTTCTGCGTGGTATCATCCTCCATTCTGGCCACATGTCCACCCCATCTTAGTTTAGAGATTCTTATATGGTGCACCCCGTCTGATTCCCGATAAATTTAATTCAGCTCTTCATTCTGCCTGAGTTTGAATTGATCCCCTACCTTACATTTCCAAACATGGCGGCTTCTGCTCTGGATGGGGACCAGATTTCTGATGCATACATCATAACAGGCCTGATGAGAGTTTTGACCTTGGTTTTTCTTGATTGTAGCCCTCTTCTTAAAGTTTTCACCATCCCAAAATAAAATTTGTTGGAGGGCAAAATTTACTTTTACTCATTGAGATATGTGAGTTTAGCAGAGAACCAAGGTAGACAAAACTGTCAATGCTTTCAAATGTGAAGGAACCAAATGTCATGGTGGGATTTAGTTTCTTTGAAGGGTTAGCAAACATCTATTTAATCTTTAAGTGGTTCACATATACACCGTCTAGAATTTCCTAAAGCTAGAAAAGATCGTTTCAAATCCCTCCATGTGTGACAACCCAATATTTGGATGGATTTTGTTAGAATTGAACGAGTAACCTGTAACCCTAAATCTTTTATTACCTTTTCGACGGAAAAATTGAACAAGGATAGGAACCCCTCCTGTTATCCCAGACCCCTAGTTGTCTTGAATACTTCTGACAAGTCATTCTGAATTTTAACTTGTCTTCTCGACTCCCTCATCAGCAATTCCACAAGGCTTATCAATTCTCTGGAGTCATTCATTTTCTCCATTCATTCTCTCACTTTTTTTTTTCTATGCAATTGTTTAAACTCTAGTCTTAACACTGTAATCATAGACAGCCTGACAAATCCTATGGACTGTATTGAATGAACTATGGGCAAACTGTAATATATACTCCGAATATTTATTCTGTAATATGTGAGTGGGGTCCCTCTGGTCTTCTGTATGTTCTGCCTGCCCTTAGCATAACAAATTATTGTCTGTAGCTTTGTTTTTCCTGTCAAATATAGAACTCCCCAGTACCATATTATGAGATGTTGCAAAGTTCATCATCCTGGTTTCATTATCATTAGGCATATCATGGAGGCTACATGAGGAGTATGCAATGCAAACTGTTTAATGAAGATTCCCTAATGATAAAGGATTTTTTTTTTTTTTTAGGCGGTTACCGAAAATCAAATTTTGATCGTTATCGGTGAAACAGGATCAGGAAAGACAACTCAAATGACTCAGTATTTGGCAGAAGCTGGTTTCACATCCAGGGGAAAAATCGGTTGTACGCAACCTAGGAGGGTTGCTGCGATGTCTGTGGCAAAGAGAGTGGCCGAGGAATTCGGATGTCGCTTGGGTCAAGAAGTTGGTTACACGATTCGTTTTGAAGATTGTACTAGCCCAGAAACAGTCATTAAGTAGGTTATTCAGTTATGATATTTGTATTTAAATCATTTTTTAAAAATTATTTTACATAATAAAAGATATATTTGCCTCTTGTCATATTTTATATGAATACTTATCTTTTAGTTTAGACTAAAATAAAATAATAAATGGTAATAATGACAAATAGTTAGTTAGAGTGCTCTCGATCCCTTATTAGCTTTCATTGTGACAGTGAGCCAGTCTTCTGAGTATTCACCATTTAATTTAAATAATACAACATATGTTTTTGATCCAGTAAAGGATTATGGTTAGCCATACTGATCGCCATGTCAGAAGACTTATTACCCATTATTAAAATACAATTCCATAGAATTGTGAATATTATTAATAAAAGTTTTTAATTAAATATTCAACATAATATTTATTCTTTATATAGGTACATGACAGACGGTATGTTACTTCGAGAATGTCTAGTGGACTTAGATCTTAAAAGTTATTCAGTTATAATGTTGGATGAAGCACACGAAAGGACAATACATACTGATGTTCTCTTTGGTAAGTATTTTCAAACTTTTATTATTTATGTGAGAAAGAAATAGTTGACTGTGGGTATTATCAACATCCTATTATTTTATTATTTATTATAATATGTCTGTTTGTTTAATGTGGAATTGATATTACAATTAAAATTCATGTACAATCCTGCTGGGATATTCTTACATCTTTGATTAGATGAGATTGAATTCAGAAAATAATAAAGTTAAGGGTTAGAAATAAAAAATATGATTATAAATATAAAATATAATATTAAAATCAAATACATATATGTTGAATCTATTCTCAGGGCTAGGTTACCTGATTATTAAACTATGAAATATAATTCAGTTTTTGACAATTAGATTTAACAAAAATTTCTAATTTCAGTCACTTTAAGGAAATAAATTATTTATCAAGAAATGACTGATAACATTGCACTTCTAAACTTATGTAATAATGTCATTATTATTGATGAAGTTCAATAAAAATTAGTGGGAGATCTTGTGATGTTAACTCCTGGCCAGTCCAACTCTTTATATCTCTATGTTCCACTAAACCTCTAGTTTATTAAGATAGCATCTTCTTGAATGGTCCCCAAAATAAATTTTCTTTTAAATATTTTTATTTTGAAGGAAAAAGATTTGTCCAGGGCCGGGATTCGAACCTGGGTCTCCGTCGTGATGCTCTAACCAACTGAGCTAGCCTGGCTCGTAACACGGCCAGACAAATCCATTCTCTTCACTGATCCCATATCCCCATGTTCTCGCAATTTCGCGATGTTTAGAAGGGGAATTATGTTCATTGAACATTACTTTAATTTGGATCTTTTATTAGAATCTCTTTAATTATAATCTTTTCTCTTATAAATTAAATTGCGAAAATACGGGGATATAGGATCGATGAAGAGAATGGATTTGTCTGGCCGTGTTACGAGCCAGGTTAGCTCAGTTGGTTAGAGCTATTTAAACCAACTATTTAATTAGTTGGTTATTTCTCTTCAAAATAAAAATATTTAAAAATTATAACAATTAATAAAAAAATAAAATACAATAAATTATAAATTTTCTTTTGATTGAAATTTTTATAAATAACTAAAATTTACCATTATTAGTTTTTATTTATTTTTTTCTTGTTTGTATTCCTTTTTGAAATTCTTCACTTTTAAAAAAATCCGAAGATCACTCAGTATGACCTGATTTTGGACCAATGCCCAAAATAGAGCGGCCATTTTCGATCATATTACCTTTATAACATTTAAGAGGTTTAGCAATTATGCTGTTTTTTTATACATAAAGATAAGGTTTTCAAGTTCAAATTATAATCATATTTAAATCATATTTTAGGTTTATTGAAGCAAGCTGTTCAAAAAAGATCTGAATTGAAGTTAATAGTAACATCAGCTACCTTGGACGCTGTTAAGTTCTCACAGTATTTCTTCGAAGCGCCTATATTTACCATTCCTGGACGTACGTTCCCTGTTGAAGTACTTTATACGAAAGAACCAGAGACAGATTACTTAGACGCATCACTCATTACCGTTATGCAAATACATCTAAGAGAACCTCCTGGAGATATTTTGTTATTTCTTACAGGTTAGTTATTCGAGAATATACATCAGTTATGTGTATTTATGATTCATTATGATGTTTTCACTGTATTCCTTTTTTTTATTGGCTAACAGTTTTTTAAAATTATTCTTATAGTGAAAATAATCTACGACCGCATTGTGTGAGAAATTATGTTTTAGCATGAGTTTGTATTTTCTTCGGAGACTTCTTTTTAGTTTCCAACATTCGGTGTCAAACCATTTATTTTTTGCCTCGAAATTATGTTTATTATTTTGGTTTTTGTAAACCATTAGGCCAGAGTCAATTAAAGATTCAGACATGCAGGCAACAAAGTTATTATAGACGGCATTTAAATCGCCTGAGTGAAAGTAAATTCTGTTTGACGAAGAGGTATATTTTTTAAAATATTTAGCTTTATTAGAATCCCATTTTAAACACTTCAGTGGTTTTTGACCGGGGTTTTGAAGTTTAATGTTTTTTGTTGGATAGTGGTTAATTGTGAAAAAACATCCTAAATGATCGGAAAAATCGGAAAAAATCGATATATTCATATCTCTAAATAACCCCATGCAATTTTCATTTATCCATATCAAATCTATTGTGCTCCTGCCTTTCTTTGAGATATATGTGAATTTGCCCGGCCTATCAGATAGTGACCGTCCATTACACAAAATCAGACCCAGTGACTCCATTGCGTCTACGAGTATTTTACCGCGTTTATTAGTGTTTTTATGACTAACTACTCTTGTTCCATAGAGGTATGAGTTTTCGAATATACTTTCCTCCAAATTATTTAGACGGCCTACGTGACTGTTAAAATCACCGCATAAGACTACATAGCTGTTAGGGAAATCTGTTATAATATTTGACATTAAATGAATAATGTTATCTATCCTGTCATCAAACTCACATTCTTGTGGAAAATAAAAATTTCCCAATATTATGATCTTATCATTGATATAAAATTTCACTATGACCATATATTGATTACTCTCTATTATAGTAATATTATGAGCCATACTTTTGTTTATAAAAGTAATAATCCCGCCGCTTGCTCTACCAGTACATTTCGTTTTAATTCCATTACTAATAACAGAGGTATAGTTCCTCAACCAAAATGGAGTAATAAATTTATTATCCGTTAACCAAGTTTCTACGATGCATATTGCTAAATTGTTATCGGAGACATTTATATCAGAGGGATTTACATTTAGTAGATTTGTATAGCCTTTTATATTACAAAATATTATATTAGTTGTTAGTGTGTTAGTGACGTTTGTTATACCAGTTTGTATTTCCTGTACACCTGGTTGGCCTGTAAAGTCCGAGGGCTCGAGAGGGATAGGTCAAGAACTGATTATCTGTGTCTTTGCTGAAGTAGAAGTAGAAGCAGCTATTGAATGAGATCTTGGCCGGAACCGAAACTCTTCCAACTTTTCTTCTATTTTCCTTTTCTTATGTGCGATATTTTCTACCACAATGCTATTTCCAAAGGAAATATTTGCAATTTTTTCTGCTTCTTCTAATCGATAATTAATTCCTCTAAATTTAAAAAATCCTTTTTTATAGGTTGCATTATTATCGATCTCTTTTAGTTTAGTAATGCAGTTATAAATTCGCTTCCCTTCTTCCCTTTCCTCTAAAGTTCTGTCATGGCTGATTCTTAGACCTCTCCTCTGAAAAGCCTCTTTTTTATTCATAATAGCCTCTTTTATGATGTAACTATTAAGGGATATCAGTACGGGTTTGGGCTCTGGTCCTTTTCCTATACGAAAACAATTGTTAATGGAGTGTTCGGGTAAACATATATCTATTTCTTCTAATGTATTAATAATTTTTGTTGACAAATTTTCTTTTTCTGAACTCGGCAAGTTAAAAACCAAAAAGTTATTTCTTTTCTGTCCTTTTCTCAGCTTTTTTATTTCATTTTCGAGAAAGCTTATTTTTGTATCTTGGTCCTTACATTTTTTCCTTAACTCAGAAACTTCACCGATTAACGAGTCCATCAATTCGGTTAATTTATTTAATGAGGTTTTTGACTCCTCGTTGTTTTTATTAATAGTTATAAGGATTTCTTCGTTAGTGACTGGCATATTGATTTATTGGATATTGGAAGTTATGATGAGATGTTTTGGTAGAAAGCACAAGAACAGCTGATATTGGTATAAACTGACCTTCAGATAAGGTGGTTGGCGAAGTGGGGGCAGACAGGGTATTTCTTGCCAATAAGACTGCGAAAATTCCTAGAAAATTCGTTTCCGTTGTTCCTCTACAGTTACTTCTACACTTTTCAGAACGTCTCCAAACTTTGTAGGCACACTGTTTATTATCAACTGCTGAATCTTACCAAAAATTGCACTTAAGGAGCGAGTTTAACTTTAGATAAAGGAAGTGAACACGGACACGATCTAACACTGTTGACTGCTCGGGCCAGACTCAACTTTTATATTATATTACACTATGTTTTTTGATACATAGGTCAGGAAGAAATTGATACGGCTTGTGAAATATTGTACGAGAGAATGAAATCCCTTGGTCCCGATGTCCCCGAGCTTATTATTCTACCCGTTTATTCTGCTCTACCCAGCGAAATGCAAACTCGTATATTCGAAGCAGCTCCACCTGGTTCGAGAAAGGTTTGTGAATATTTTGTTTTTTTAAACTGTTATTTATAGTTAATTATTTATATTAATCAATTATTAAATGAAAATGAAATAGTTTCATAGTTAGTCTTCATATAAATTGAAAAAACAAAACAAGTTTTAGCAGTTCAGGCTCAACACTACTTGTATCTAAATGTATGGCTTAAAAAAATCCAGTAATCAGACATTTTTATGAACTAGTTTAACACAAATTGCTGGACTAGTTTAACATGAAACATTGAATGATACAATCTAATTTGTTAGTGCTGCAAAACATCTTGCATTTCCCAGTATAATTTTGAGAAAATTAAAAAGATTCTAGAGATCTGCTCAAAAAGTACTAATCATTTCAAAAGCATCATATTCCTTCAAGGGGAAAAAATACTAACACTGAAATCAAATTTGCTGCATACAAAACAGGATTACTGGTCAATATAATTATAGAACAATTTTAGACAACTGTGGAGAAAAATTTCTGCAAACACAAACTCATTTTTAGTACGAATATTTCATAAATGATTGTTGGTAATCCCTCACCTGTGAATTATTCCTCATCCCCGGTCCCACCTTTCTTTGGAGAATTTAAGAATAATTCATATTTTTCAGGATTTATATTGTAATTTATATATGTAATGAACTTAATCCACTCGAGATGAGAGTAAAAAATTGAAATGAGTTCCATGTTTGTCTTTCTTAAGTTTAGGCCAAAAAGTACAGTGTGTACAGAAAATGCATCATGCTCATTGTCTACACTTAGATAGCATGTAAAAAAAATTAATCTTGAGATAAATTAGAATGCTTCTTTTATTTAAAAAAAAATTTATTTATTGAAATTTACAACTATATTTGTTTAAAGAATTAATCTATGTGTCTATATGTTTAGGTCGTAATTGCAACAAATATTGCTGAAACATCTCTCACAATTCATGGAATCTTCTATGTCGTCGATCCAGGATTTGTTAAGCAGAAAGTGTACAATTCAAAGACAGGAATGGATTCTCTTGTTGTTACGCCTATTTCACAGGTTTGTCTTATTAACTTTGTCTTCCCCTGGTCAACATGATTTTTACAACCCAGATATAAATAATAGGAGAACTTTAGTATTAGCCATAACTAGAAATCAATAGTAGATAAAAATAATATAAATAATAAATAAATAGTAGTGGAAAAAAGTATACAGAACACTTCCGAAGTAAATATCTCTTACATATCTGAGTGGTACTTTATAAAATACTCAGGAATTCATGTTTTAAGTTTTGAGAGACATTAGGGGACCTAAAAAATATTGAAAATGGTTGACCTGTGTAATATTTAAAATAAAGTAGATTTTTAAACAATTATTAACTGGTTTTTTTTTCTTATGAATTTTTAGGCTCAGGCGAAACAAAGAGCTGGTAGAGCCGGTAGAACAGGACCAGGGAAATGTTATCGTTTGTACACTGAGCGTGCCTACAGAGACGAAATGTTACCTACTCCCGTGCCCGAAATACAGAGGACGAATTTGGCCACAACTGTAAGTTATTTCTGTTATATCTCAATATTTATATTATATGAGCCGAGATAATGGATACTTAAAAATAATCTTGGCATGCTTAGGCCTATTATTTACATTATTATTTTGACTTTATTTTATTAAAGAGTTTTATCTTTATTAATTTTATTTTTTACATTAATAACTAATTGATTGTCACAGGTGCTACAACTGAAGACAATGGGGATCAATGATCTCCTTCATTTCGATTTTATGGACGCTCCGCCAGTCGAAAGCTTAATCATGGCTCTAGAACAACTTCACAGCCTCAGCGCTCTTGATGATGAAGGACTTCTTACAAGGCTTGGAAGAAGGGTATGTGTCCAATGTTTTGCCTCTTTAAGTAAAAGATATTTGCTAAAGATATTGTATGGTTTACTCATTAACAGCCAACAATTAACTGAACTTAATTAACCTTGTGTTTACAATTAATAATGAAACACCTGGTAATAGGTGCTTTATCATGTATCTTATATTAAGTTATAATAATAAACCCGAAGGCTCGACGCTGCTACCACCAATAAACTTCCATCCACAGGTCACTACCCCAACCTTGATCTGCCGGATCACTCTTAACGCAATCATCCCACCCACGGGCCAATCTATCCCTCAGAAGCTTCATAGTCGGCATGCTTATTATCTTTTTAGGAATTTGTGCATTACTAAGCCCAACAACTTTACAAGCCCATCTTAATCTACGCGATGCTCTCACTTCAATAATTTTAACCTGGTAAATGCTCCGCAAACCAGTGTTGTGTAATCTCCTAAATTTTCCCGTGATCTCATCCCTTTTTGGTCCAAATATTCTATACAACACCTTATTTTCAAATATCTTAAAGTTGTTCATCTCTTCAAGTAGCTTATACAGTAGAATCCCGATAATTCGTATGGTCATGGGACTGATGATTTGGTACGAATTATCGGGAATACCAATTATCGGGAGTACAAAATAAAAAAACGTACTAATGAAATTTTTTTAATCTATTGAACCATCCATCGGTTCCACAAAAGTCTTCAATTCCCATTTTTCTGTGAAAACTCGGGCTTTTTCCCTTCAAATATTACCTCCAACTGGTACATTTGAATTCCTTGCGTGTACGAACCACTTTTTTAAGTTCTCTACAAGTCTGGGAAGTGATTTTGTCCTTGTTCTTCAGGATTGATGTGATCGTGGAACCAGGGACGATGAAATGCTTGGATACGTCAATTAGCTTACAGCCACTGGTCACGACGTTTATGATTTGTTGTTTCTCTTCAATAGAGAGGCTAACGTATTTTGGAGGTATGATTACGTGTCACAACGGTAACAAAAACGAGACTGAATTGTAAATAAAAGTGTGATTGTAAGAAAAGCTTAATAAAATTCCTTGAACTTCCCCTCTCTACTCCCCTAATTTCCTTTGAGTGAAAACAGTACGGATTACTTATGAGATTTCTTAGAAAACTTGTCTCTTTCACTCGCTCTTCCGTAAAAAACAATAGGATCTACTGTGCCTTTAAACAATAAAAACATACTTGTGTATAAAAACAATACAAATTGAGTGATTTCCTAGAAAGGATTTATTCTCATTCTGCTCCCTGGCATATCTGTTTCACTGTTCTCTCCCTCCCTATCGAAAACAGTACTAAGTAACGAGATTTTAAAGCTGGAAATACGAATTACATGACGTTATAGGTGACCTTGAGCATAAAAATAATACGAATTATCGAGGGGTCTGAAATGCATTGATTTTATACCATTTATCGGGATTTTCTCTAGGGACCGGCAAATTTGTACGAATTAACCGAAAATACGAATAATCGGGATTCCACTGTACTAATATTTTTGTTCTTACACAAAGTTGATGCAAGTCAGTTAAGAAATATATATTTATTATTGATACATAAAAAGCTACTTCAAGGGAATTACATTACATCCGCTTAACTTATGGGAAATTTTTTTCCAAGGTTGGTGATACTGTTTCTCAGCAAGCATCAGCTGATCTCATTTTTTTAAAAATAGTGTCCCATTTCTTCTCACAGCTACCACAAAAGGCTATTTAGAGAAATCACTGACATGTTTACTAATAAAATCCTACATTATATCATACATTTTTTTTAATATCCCATTTAAAAAAAAATTGAAAGTAGGACATTCTTACTTCCTAAATGAATAATTAATAAAATGTAGAATTTTTATTTCTCTATTTATAAATTAATTTGTATATTATATTGTTACAGATGGCAGAATTTCCATTAGAGCCTAATTTATCAAAAATGCTGATTATGTCGGTTCATCTCCAGTGCTCGGATGAGATACTCACTGTTGTGTCAATGCTGTCTGTTCAGAACGTATTTTATAGGTATCACTATGTTTCTTTTTTTTCCATTAATCATATTACTTAATGAAAGCTTTTTTTTCTTTATGATAAATTGTTTACCTTTACAGGCCTAAAGATAAACAAGCTCTCGCTGATCAGAAGAAGGCAAAGTTCAACCAGGCCGAGGGAGATCATCTCACTCTATTGGCTGTTTACAATTCGTGGAAAAATAATAAATTCAGCAATGCTTGGTGTTACGAAAATTTCGTTCAGATAAGGACACTGAAGAGGGCCCAGGACGTTAGGAAACAGCTGTTAGGAATAATGGACAGGTAAGTCAATTTTAATTTGTGAAAGAACTAAAAATATATGAAAATAAAGTTTTAATATTTAAGTTTAAAACCAAAAGTGTTCACTCCATTTTTTAACATTAATGATTTGATTTTAAATTTTGGCATGCCTTAATATCCAAGGAATGGGAGCATATGGTTTGTTATCCGAATAGTCTGAGGAAATATTGCTTACTGATGAAGTGGAAGAGACATTTTATCTTCTTGTTTTAGTTGAAAAATGAAACATCCTCGAGATACAGAATACAAGTCTTAGAAAGCTGTTCATGATTCGCTATATGTTCTCGAATACAATCTACACTGTATATCACTCAATGAAAACCAATGTGGTGGAATATTAGCAAGCGCTTGCTTTTGAAATAACAATAAATTGAGAATTTTTTTCCATTAAATTAAAATAATGGAAATTTTTTTGAAAAATTAAAAAAAAAAATTACATTTAAGCTCTCTGAAATTATATAATGCAAAAAGATTCTTCTCCTTTAGCGTAACTTCAAGGCTTTTGCCTTGTCCACAAGATCCTCGATCAAATATTTTGCCTATATATACAGTTTTTATGTCTATCATGTATTAAATGAATATTTATTGTTACAGACACAAATTAGATGTTGTATCAGCTGGTAAAAACACAGTTCGGGTTCAGAAAGCTGTGTGCTCTGGTTTCTTCAGAAATGCTGCAAAAAAGGATCCTCAAGAAGGTTACAGGACATTGGTAGACAGTCAAGTTGTTTATATTCACCCAAGCAGCGCTCTGTTTAACCGACAACCCGAATGGTAAGATAAACATACTATGTGTAATTTTATATAATTTAACTAGATCCATTATCAAAAGTATTCAACTGATATATTGTTGGTTTTTAGGGTTATTTATCATGAGCTTGTTCAAACTACGAAAGAATACATGAGAGAAGTAACGACAATCGATCCGAAATGGCTGGTCGAATTCGCACCGGCTTTCTTCAAATTTTCTGATCCGACCAAACTCAGTAAATTCAAGAAGAATCAAAGACTTGAGCCGCTGTATAATAAGTACGAAGAGCCCAACGCTTGGAGAATTTCAAGAGTTCGACGAAGAAGAAATTAAAAAAAAAAAATTACTGTATATTATGTATATATGTCAATATATTTTTATTTTATTTTAATTTGTATGTAAATTTAAGCTGTATAAATTGTATTTATTAAGATGATTTTTTTTTCTCATTATAAAGTCTTTTTATTTTTACTTTTGTTTAAATATTTCCCTTGATCCAAAAATATGCATCAGTATATTAATACAATTAGCTCTTGACATAAATATTTTAAGAAATTAAATATATATTAATTAATAAGACATTACTAAACCCTGTGTTCATTATATATTATACATCTCCAATTTGTGACCAGGTTGCGGGGTTTTCGGTCCAAGGTCCAAATTGATTTAAATAAATTATTGTCCAAAGAAAAATGTTGTATTCTTATATTATACATCAACGGTAACATAATGCCAACTCCAAAACTTAACCATAACATATATTGTAACATCAACGTAACACCACCAACTAAAAATCATAGATACATAATTAATAAAAACAAAGAGTATATACACTTTTATTTACAAATATTAATAGGATGCTTACCGCTGAGCCGCAAAGATACGATAAGGTAAAAACAATTAAATTTGGCAATTACTTGGCCATATAACCCACTTATACACATCCGTATGGAATGACGGTCCTCAGTTAAGTGAGGTCAGATAGGTAGAGACACCTGACGGACGAATTTAGCAAACAAAAGAATACTCGTTACACACTCCCCTCCAGCGATTAAGTCCGTCGGGTTGGATAAAATAATTTAAGTTTTGAGGGATGCCATAAGCCTATTATCTTTCCATCTTCATCTCTCAGTTTACAGGATCCACCACCCGTAACGGAAACAACCGTAAAAGGGCCTTCATATTTGGGGTTCAGTTTAGCAGCGAGTTTATCAGCTGCCGACGATAGCTGAAACCTCATCTTTAAGACTTGGTCCCCCGGTTGGAAACGATCTTTTCGGCGTCTCAAGTTATAACGACTGCTCTGATTTAGACTTGCCTTCAGAGAGTTTTCCTCGGCTATATGATGAACTTCAGGCAGTCTGCCCACTTTAGCGGCCCAAGCAGCATGTTCGTCTGTGCCAGCCACTAGGATATCATCGTCGTTAGCTTGATGTAGAGGCCTCAGTTCTCTACCAAAATTTAAGAAGGCAGGACTGAACTTGGTCGAATCTTGAACGGCGGAATTTAAGGCAAACTGGATCTCTCCTAGTTTTTCGTCCCAGCGTTGGTGTTTCTTCCCTAGGTACGCTACGATAAGTTGCTTGATATTCCGATTCGCTCGTTCTGTCGGATTTGCCTGTGAATGGTAAAGAGGAGTAGTTTCTCTCTTGATTCCAAACTCCTTAGCCACTTCAGTTACAAGATTACTGACGAAGTTCTTCGCATTGTCGGAAATTACTTTATGCGGTGCGCCATATCTGTATATTATGCGGGATTTCAGTTTATTTACAATAACCGAAGAGGTAGCTTTTCTGGAATGGGACATAATTCCACCCATCTACTAAATAAATCTACAAACACTAGTAGATATACATTGCCTCTAGAACTCCTAGGATAAGGACCCATAATGTCAACTGACACCATTTCCCACGGCTGCTTGTTATAGCGAGGGAACATTAACCCACGAGGTGGCGTGTTATTGGGTTTGACCTTCTGGCATAACTCACACTGCCTCACATACTGGCTTATATCTCGGTATAATCCAGGCCAATAATATAGTCTACTGACCCTAGAAACAGTTTTATCTATCCCCAGGTGGCCTGACTGCGGTAGATCATGATTTTCATATATTACTGCTCCCCTTAAATGTCTAGGAACGACAACTTTCCATTCCTCACTGGGGTCTTCTAGCTCTCCCTTCAAAGGATTCTTTCGATGGTATAATAGCTGTCCATCTTTTATCGACCATCCAGGGTGGAGTTCTGGGGACTTCTGGACTCGATAAAATTTCTGATTATACCATTCGTCGGTCGCTATGAAAGTTCCTGAAGTCGAAACTGATTCGGTAGTAGAATTAGGATCGGAACTGGTAGACAATACTGTGATTGCAGCAATTCGTGATAGGGCATCGGCCACTGTGTTGAGTTTCCCCTTTCGATATTCCACCTTGTAGTTGTAAGGCTGCAAGCGAAGAGCCCATCTAGCCAAACGACCTGAAGGGTTTTTCAAGTTCAGTAACCACTTCAGACTGGCGTGGTCAGTTATTACAGTGAATGGATAACCTTCCAAGTAATGCCTATTCTTCTCGATACCAAACAGAACTGCGAGGCCTTCCTTTTCGGTTACGGTATAATTCCTTTCAGCTGAACTTAAGGTACGAGAACAAAAAGCGATGACTCTTTCTTCGCCGTCTTGTATTTGAGTCAAGACCGCTCCAAGACCTGTATCACTGGCGTCAGTCTGTAATTGAAAAGGCTGTTTAAAGTCTGGCCTAGCTAATATTGGCGCTTCAGTCAGTGCTGACTTGAGAGCATTGAAAGAGGCGTCCTGCTCTTCTGACCAGATCCATTTAGCGTTACGCTTAAGCAAAGCTGTTAGCGGAGAGACAACTGTAGAGAAGTCTTTAATAAAACGGCGATACCATCCTGCCATTCCAAGGAATCTTCTGAGCTGCCCAGCGTTGGTGGGAGGAGGAATCGAAGTAACGGAACCAACCTTATCTGGATCTACACTCAAGCCATCACTATTAACCAGATAGCCCAAGTACCTAACTTCATTACAACCAAATTCACATTTTTCCGGGTTGATACGCAGACCTGAGGCTTTAAGTCGACTGAACACTTCCATTAGCATATCCAAATGCAGTTTGAAAGTTGGTGTGCAAACCAAAATATCATCAAGAAAAACTACCACGTAAGGGTAAAGTTCGGGTCCAAATATTGCATCGGCTAACCTCTGAAAGGTAGCAGGTGAATTCGTCAGCCCAAAGGGCATAACTTTAAACCTGAATAGTCCTCTGCCAGGAACTGTAAACGCAGTAATGTCTTTACTAGTTTCGTCGGCAAGGGGCACTTGCAAAAATGCTTGCGTGAGGTCAAACTTGGAGAGATATCTAGCCTGTCGAAGTCCGTCTAAGAGAGATGTCATATTAGGCATAGGATAGCAATCTTTACAAGTGACTTCATTAACCTTACGAAAGTCTATACAAAAACGATAACCTGATCCCTTACGAACCATGACTACCGGGGAAGACCATGGAGATTGGCAAGGTTCCACTAAGTCTTCATCCAACATTCGGTCTAACTCCTGGTGCATTGCCTCAAGTACTTTGGGTGAGTAATGGTAGGAGCGCTGCTTGATAGGTTGGGCATCCTGAACATCTACCTTATGGCTAATGCGCGTCGTTAATCCTGGAGAATCTTGGAGAATTCGCAAACCTTCACTGACTATTCTATCCAGATCCACCCTTTCTGAGGGATCAAGTGAACTAATGCCGCATATTTTTGATGTTTCCTCTTCTACTAATTGAACATCTTGACGAAACGAGAACTTATGGTCGGGGTCATCTTGAAACCACCATGTCGCTTCACGATGATTAGTACTCATGTTTGTGTTAACGATAAAATCTAACCCTAAAAGAAACATAAATGGAAGCTTGGTTAAAACGTAAAGCTTCGTGTCATATGACCGGTACCCAACGGTAATTGAAATGGAGAATCTTTCATCAACGACACAAGAGCTTCCATTAGCGACACAAATATTAAATTCGGGAATTTTTTCAACTTCATATCCCAATTTAAGGAGAATTTGAACCCCTTCTGGTCCAACAAATGAGGTAGTGGAACCAGGGTCAAACAGGGCCAAGTAGGACAGGCCTCCTTTGTCAGGTTTCCCTATTCGGAAATCAATATAGTGCCGTTTAGGAAACGGTAAACGATAACAAGATACGGTAGAACTTTCGGGAGAATTCGATACGACACAAGGAGAAACGATATCAGATTTAGCGGTACAAAAAGGTAAACGATAAGGCACGGTAATAGGTAAATCGGTACTTGGTGGGTCAGCTGAAACCGTGGGAATAGGAATGACCCTCACTTCCGATTCCCTTGCACATTTCCCGGAGTACATTTAGGACATGCGTGAATGGAAACTCCTGGGTTACCACAACGGTAGCAAAACAGCTTTCGTGGTAGCGGACACCTGGAATAAACATGCGGTCCACCACAATTCCAGCAAATTAATTTCTTAGCTGGTAGAGCCGGTTTTGAGCCTTTTAGACACGTTTTCTCGTAGAGAATCGATTCGGTACTATTTCTTGATTGTACATCAGTCGGAGAGAATACCTGTTTCTTAGAGCCAACTGCCTGAATTTCGAACTGGTCGAATTGAGGATCGTGATTCGTTGTGTTAGCAGTAACATCGGTTTGTTTTTCCAATGGCGAAACAGTAAAAATTCCCGGAGATATTTGTTCTTTTCCGGAATCGGATTTGTTATATCGTCTAGTGGAATTCACAGAGCGGGATTTTTCTATAATAGGCTTTTCTGATCTGCCTTCTTGAGCCATCATCTCATATACTCTAGTTCGTTCGGTGACGAAATTAATCAAATCCTTATAAGAGGGAATATCTGCTGATTTTATTCGTTCTTCGAATGCTTTTCTAGTCCCTGGGTCTAAATTATTAAGAGCTAAATGAAGTTTAATGAAATCCCCCATGTCTTCAATGCCTAAAGCCGATAACGCAGAAAAATTATTTTCATGCTCAGATAAAAATCTCTGCAAATTAGACGCTGAAGAATTGTTTAAAGGGGTAAAATCCATCACCTTCTTGATATAAAATCTGGCTAGTCGCCTTTTATTTTGATAGCGAGAGACCAATGCGTCGTAAGCGAGCGGATAATTAGCTTCGTCTAAAGCGAAGCCCGAGATAAGCGACAGAGCTTCATCGCGTAAGCTACTTCGTAGATAGTGAAATTTCCTAATGGTCGATAGAGATTCTTCCCTATGAACCATAGAATCAAATAGGGAATAGAATCCATTCCAGTCCTCTAATTTCCCTGTGAATATCGGTAAGTCAATTTTCGGTAGCTCCTGAGGAATAGAATGAGAATGGACAACCACAGGATTATTCTCAGGAGGGCAGGTAGATTGTACCACTTTGTTATAATTCGCTTTAGTAATATCGACTAAATCGTTAAATGAATTTTGTACTTCTGTTGTCTCGAGTTTTTCACTTTTGTTCTTTATACTTGCATTAAATATCCGAATTTTTGATTGAATTTCTTCAAATCGGATTTCATTTTTGAGTAAGCGGTCATAAGCGGGTTTAAAAGCGGATGCTGAATCGGTACTCAAAGATTTGGATTTTGTGAAAATGGATTGAACTGCGGCAAAAATATCCTCCCTCTCTGACACTAGAACGACTGGATCACCCATCGTGACAATAAATCAAGACGTTACCCAAAGTTACAAAAAAATGCCAAAGAAATTAAATGTTGAAAAAAATACCAACAGAACCTTTAAAAGTCGTAAAAATACTGAAAATTAAATTAATAAAATTATATTAAAACTAACAAATTAAATTAAATCGGTAAGCGTCCTTTACAAACTTAATATATAATTTTTTTCATATGTCAGCCATAGATAAACAAATATTTTCCTTTTAAAAGGAAACACAAGATAATGCTAAATAGAAACAAACAACAGCTGTTGTCTCTAAGTGAACTTAATGCTTACTTGCTAATCTATCATATGTTCAATTCAACTATTTAAACTTACGGTAAAAATACAAAATAAAATCATATATTAGTAGATTTTAATTTTCAAAACATGTGTTAAACAAAACTAAGTCGTTCTACGACCTTAAGTAAAAATTCCTGATTTTTGTTGTTGATACAAAATTATAAATTAAAAATAATTATCTTTACATTTCCAAAATTGCGTCTAAGACAAACATTTAGCTTCAATCAACAGAAAATTAGTACCTTCAATTAATACGATAATTATATTTAAACATTAGAAAAAAAATATATAAATATAAAAGTATTGTTTGGAAAAATTATTCTGTTACTATTATTATAAAACTATTAACAGTTAACTTCACTATTTCAAAAAAATGTTAATATAATAATTAAATCTTCAACTAATAACTTATCTGTAGATTTTTCTTTTGTAGTCCCTGTATTCGAGCGCCATAATAATTTGTGACCAGGTTGCGGGGTTTTCGGTCCAAGGTCCAAATTGATTTAAATAAACTATAGTCCAAAGAAAAATGTTGTATTCTTATATTATACATCAACGGTAACATAATGCCAACACCAACGACATAACCATAATATATATATCGTAACATCAACGTAACACCACCAACTAAAAATCATAGATACATAATTAATAAAAACAAAGAGTATATACACTTTTATTTACAAATATTAATAGGATGCTTACCGCTGAGCCGCAAAGATACGATAAGGTAAAAACAATTAAATTTGGCAATTACTTGGCCATATAACCCACTTATACACATCCGTATGGAATGACGGTCCTCAGTTAAGTGAGGTCAGATAGGTAGAGACACCTGACGGACGAATTTAGCAAACAAAAGAATACTCGTTACAAATTATATTGCATAAATTAGAATCCTGTGCAAAAGCATTGTACGATCACCTAACAGGAGATTAAAAAAAAAAAAAACCCTGTACCACTACAACCCATGAAGGGTCTGGGGTTTAGTACATGGTAGAGACTCTACTGTTTCTTGGACAACAGTTGTGCCAGGAGGGATTTGTCCTAAATTACGCTCAACCGGCAGACCCCCCATTATTTTGGGTACCCACGTTATAGAGGCTGGATGAGCCCCTGGAGGATCCTAGATACCATAGGATCCATCTCCAGCTTCCAAAATAAAACAGGTGATTAATATTTTATATTGTTACCACTAGGTAGAAATTCATTTCATTTCATGCCAAAGTTCTTGGAGAGCCTCAATTGCTTAGTTAGATTATGGAAGAAATGCCATTTCTCTCTTTATGTTCCACCTCACAACAGTGTACATAAGAAATTATTGAGGAATAAGTCCCTCAAACCAGGGATCCCATTAACTTAAGAAAACCTGGAAATTGCCCTTCTGCTCTTTTCCCATTGTCTCCAGGCCTCAATCCTATTGTGCACATGTGAGGTACATTGCAGAGAAAGCATTCAATAATCATCGGCAACCAGTTGATCAACAACTGAGTGCAGCTTTGCAACATCTATGGAGTGAAATTCCTTAAGAAACTAGTGACAACATTATTATGAGTATGTATATTAGCAGATAACAGAGGGCATTGTAAAATGTGTTGATTGCTTCCAAAAACTATTGTGTTCAATAAAATAAAATATACTAACGCAACTAAAACCATTTGTTTTGTTAAATTTTCCTGCATTAAAAAATAAGGTACTTGTGTATTAGCCGGTCTGCATGAAACCTACGTTCTTAGATCCTATAACCTCTTTTTCTTATCACTCTTCCGATTTAAGTTATTTGTGTGTGTGTTATTATAGTGTTTTTGTCTTGTTAATTTTGTTTATTGTCTATTTAAATTTCTGTATTGTTTATTAAATTTAATTTTGTTTTTTTGTTGTATTCTTTTTGTTATTGCCTATTTAAAATGAACAGAATAAATCAGATGGATTTTGACAAGTATAGAAATGGGGATGAAGTGTTGGGAAAGCCTTTATATAAGAAGAGGAACATGGCAAGAGGGGTCTAGAATTAGCATTTTAATATTACACTTTGTATATGCTAATTTCTAATTATGGATGGTAGGTTTTATTAGTATCTGAATTATCAGTGTTAGGTTATAAACAATGACGGATAACAGTCCTGACAAACAATAATTTTTTGTAAATATTAATGCAGTTTTATTATAAAAATAATTAATAGGAAAATGGTATGCAAAATAAAAACGACAGAATCAGCAATATCCCTTAATTTTTGTTCAGTCTAGCCGAACAATACCAACACATAACATTAATAAAAAATTAAACATTTTCATTACTTTGTATTATTCTTTATTAATTCACCTTACTTTTTTAATATTAAAAATAACGTAATATTATATCACATATTGCAAAATATATGTATTATGTAACATAAATTCATTTATTATCTATTATCACAATCTGGAATTTAAAATAATCTGTATGCCTTAGAACTAATACTAGTGAATTGAATTATCACATTTTATTTTTTTAATATTTTGTATTTACAATATGAATTAAAAAAAAAAAATTATAACATATATACATAAAAATATCATCCAATAAAATGAGTTGTATATAATATCAAAGAAATATGAGATGTATTGTTTTCGTACATACTTTTGTCAACATTTTTATTTTCATGCACAACATAATTCAATAATACAGCGTACCTTACTAAGTCAGTTTATGATAATAAGTTGTGTCTAAAGTTAACAAAGGTATCCGCCTGATGCATTTATCTTCTTATTTTTGCCATTAACCTTCAGTTTTCAGATTGGGTAATGTGTGTGTACTGCATCAATTACAATACTTGCTCTAAATAAAAAAAAGAAGGTTATAAAGAATATCATACAGTAAAGTTGTCATAAAATAATTTAACTATAGTGCATTATTAAAAAGAAAAGGTTTTTGAAATTTTTAAATGAATTTAAAATGAAAATTTCCACCTAAAGGCACTCAATACATAGCAAAAATCAGTCATTTTTATGGGAAATGCCACAAAGAATTCATCAAGCCTGTTTGAATAAAAAAAAAGCCTGTACCACTGTAATCTATGGAGTGTCTTGGGTTCAGTGAATGGTAGAAAATGTAATGTTTCCTGGTTTTGCAGGGAGGGGATTAGACAGTGATCTCGCTCAACCACCAGGTTTTTCCCTCTATTAAGGGTACCCACTTTATAGAGGCTGGTTGAGCCCCAGGAGTGTCTTCAGATCCCACAGGATCCGCCCATGGCTGCTAAGAAATTAAATAAATTATCTGTCACAGCCGGATTCGAACCTGAGATCTTCGGTAAGACAACTCAGCACTGAAGTACCCCACTCGTTCAATTGAATGTAATAATAATGATCGATTCTGATATTTCTAAATCAAAAGGTTACAATATTTTGACATTGAGATTTTCAATTATATTAATGATGTCAATGATATAAGATAACTATATGAAAAAGGGAAAAGAAGTTTATGAAAAGTTATATTTGTTTTCTTTAGACTTGAATCATGATTGAATTATTGGATGCAAAATGAAATAAAAACCCCTGACTTGGTACAAAACTGAATTTATATATCTTCAAAAGAATTATTTATTCAACTTAAATAATTATTGAGTGACCCTATAAATATCATTAGGGTGAAAATGGTCTGAGTGGAGGTCAATAGGTATATGTTAAATAGTAAACAACTATCTATTAGAAACCAACATCTCCATTCCGGGCTCATCGTATTCATAAGTACGGGAGTAAATAAAATTATTTATTTAATTAAAATTAAGAGAGCGGAGTGGCTCAGTGGTAGAGCACTGAGTTGCCATGCTGGAAACCCTGGTTCAAATCCCGCTGCAGGCAAAACTTTTATTTAGTCTATTTCTTTTATTTTTTTGTTAGTTGTTATAATTTTTAAATATTTTTATTTGAAAAGAAAAGATATGACCAGGACCGGGACTTGAACCCGGGTCTCCCACGTATCCATCGTGGTGCTTTATCAACTAAGCCATCCTGGTTCGCTTCTCGGCCAGACATATCCTTTCTTTTCACTGATCCTATATCTCCGTGTTCTCACAATTTGCAATGCATACACGGGGAAGAATGTTCATTGAACATTACTATAATTTGGATCTTGTTGACTTACATAATTATATATTAATATAATTTATTTATTTTATTTTTTTGTTAACTAACAACTAACTAACTAACTAGCTAACAAAAAAATAAAAGTAATCAATTATAATAATATATAATGACATAAGTCAACAAGATCCAAAATAAAGTAATGTTCAATACATTCTTTCCCGTGTATACATCGCAAATTGCGAGAACACGGAGATATAGGATCAGTGACAAGGAAGGATATATCTGGCCGAGAAGCGAAAGAGGTTAGTAAAGCACCACGAGCGATACATGGGAGACCCGTGTTCGAGTCCCGGACCTGGTCATATCTTTTCTTTTCAAATAAAAATATTTATTTAGTCTGTTCGCAGCCGAAGATGGATCATATGAGATCTATGAGCCTCCTGGGGCTCACCCAGGTTCTATAAAATGTTACACAAATAGGGTACCCAAAATAAGGGGGGAAATCTGGCGGTTGAGTGTGACCTAGGACAAGTCACCTCCTTGCAAAACCGTTGTGCATGAAGCAGTACAGTCTCTACCATGTACTGAACCCCAGATCTGTTCACGGGTTGTAGTGGTACAGGTAAAATTAATTTGTGGTTATTATGTTTAGGAGGAGGTTTGAACCTTTGTAATTTTTCAAGGTAAAATAATACCTCAGAGTTATAAAAATAAGTTTGCTTATTTTTGGTGGGGCAAAGGAATACATAGCTAATGGTTACTGGCCAAATTAAACACATTTGATTTATATAAGAATGGATTGAACACACCTTTAGCTATACCGCTTCAGTTACCATTTAGATAATAATATATTTGGAATTTACATAATATATAAAGAGTTAGAATTATATAATATTGCACATAAAATCATAAATTTCATAAGAAAAATTCTTACTTTTTTGATGTTGCGAATACCATAAGGTTGTAAAAAAAGGTTGGAACGCATTTGAAATCATAAATTATTCTCTGTAGAAGAAACATATTACTCAGAATAAAGCTTAATTCAGAATAGGAAAGATTAGGGAGTTTGTACTTTTTCTTCAACTTCTCTCCAAGAATCTAAAACCGACAAATTATGACTATTATTAATAGAGATGTACTTTATTATTTTTTTTCAGCTCAATTTAACTATAATATTGAATCTATATTTTAATATCTATAATATTCAATTCAATCTATAATATAATATAATGATGGATTGAATTGGTCAGGGGTGCAGTCAAAGATAACGCAAAATATAATAGAATAGAATAGAATAGAAAAGTAACTTTATCTGGGACTAAGTCCCTTTAGAATAACAGATATGAACAGGAAAATAACCCATAATATTTATCTGGCCAGAAGGCTAAATGTTACAAATCATAAAGCGTGTAAAAAATGACAGAAAACAATTTAAAACTAAATATATAAACAAAAATAATAGTAAGTAAATAAACAGTACAGATCTTGACAAGATATTAAGCAATTAAAGGGGATAGATAAATCCATAGTTTTTGTTAGATGCATGAGCTAGCATGCAATAATTTCTTCAAAAAGCAAAATTAAAAGAACTAAATAACACAATGAGTTATTCTATACATCACATTCTAATACTGCAAATGAGCATCCTTTTGGGAAGCTAGGAGGTGTTGAAAAAGCAAGGATTTAAATAATGATAGTGAGGGAGTATGACGGATATTAGGAGGGATTGAGTTCCACACTGTGGTGGAGCGGGCGAGAAAGGAACGTTCGAATGCTTTAGTTCTGTGTGAACGTATATAGAGATCAGAAAGGCGGGATCTTGTTTTATGGTGTTGAACTGAGGATTTGAATTGGAGGAGACTGTAGATATATGAAGGGTGTTGAGAGAGTATGGATTGGTATAAGAATGAACAGAGGAAATATTGTCTTCGGAAGGGAGGGAAGAGCCACTTTAACTCATCATAGAGGTGGGAGACGCGAGATCACTTCGGAGTACTAAGCACATATCTTAGAGAACAGTTCATTATTCTCTTTAGTCTGTCTTCAAGCATTTTAGAGAGGCCTCCTTATACCACGCTACAACAGTCAAAGTGGGGGAAGATGAGAGAAGATACGAGAATCTTATGGGAAGATTGTGTAAGGAGATGACGAGAACGATGGAACAACTTCAGGGAACTAATTGACCGTCGGGATATCTGGGCAATGTGGGATTTCCAAGAAAGGTTTTGGTCGATGGTGATGCTTAGGTTTTTCACAGAGGAGGTGATTGTGATAGGATGATCGTTTAGGATTAATGTTGGGAGGGTGTGGATGGATGTAAGGAGGGAATTGGAACCTAAAACAATGGCCTGAGTTTTCATTGCGTTCAATTCCAGTTTGTTCAGCTTTGCCCAGACACAGATCCTATCTAGGTCTTCCAGAATACTAGCGAACGCAATAAATAGCTCGGAAGGAGGAAAGGAGAGATATATTTGGAAGTCGTCAGCATATAGATGATGGGAACAGTGGTGAACAGATTTAGGAAGATCATTGATATAGCAGTTGAACAGAATAGGAGAGATACTTGAGCCCTGTGCCACGCCTGAGGAAAGAGTGAGGAATGAGGAAAGGGGATGATTAGGTATGGAAACTGCTTGAGATCTATCAGAGAGGAAGGATTGGAACCATCAGATAGAACTGTTAGAAAAGGACATTGATTTGAGTTTGCTAAAAAGGATAGAATGGTCCAAGGAATCAAAAGCTTAAGTAAAATCAAGAAGGATAAGCACTGTTAGTTTTTTGTCCTCCATGGCGGTATCATTGGTGATTTTGGTAAGTGCCGATTGTGTGGGAAACCTGATTGAGTGGGTCAAGGAGGTTGGACTGTTCGAGGAAATTTGACATTTGTGACTGGAATATTCTTTCTAGAGGCTTGGACAGGTTGGAGAGGATTGAGATTGGGCGGTAGTCTTTGAGTGAGACAGGGTTAGAGGATTTATTGATAGGGTGGACTATGGCTTTTTTCCAGGAGGTTGGGAATACTCCGTTTTGCAGTGAAAAATTGTATATAAAGAGTAGGACAGGTATAATATCGATAAGGCAAGATTTTAGCAGTTTGACAGGAATCCCATCGAAGCCTGTGGAGTTGAAGTGGGATTTCAGAACAGAGGAAATAATGTCGTTGGGTGAAATGTCAGCGAAGTAAAAG
Source organism: Troilus luridus (assembly GCA_964056705.1). Lineage (NCBI taxonomy): Eukaryota > Metazoa > Arthropoda > Insecta > Hemiptera > Pentatomidae > Troilus > Troilus luridus. Next base: position 12,446,883 of record OZ057416.1, on the reverse strand, counting down.
TCGTCAGGTTTGAAAGATGGTGCTAGGGAAAATACGGGAGAGAATGATTTTGAAGTATTAACTGAGGTGGACAAAAAATATGAGTTTATTTCATTGGGAGAGGCTGGAAAGGGCCCAGAAGAAGATGAATTAAGGAGAGAAAGCTTTCGAAGGAGATGCCATTTGGATTTAGAATCGGGAGCAGATGAAAGGGCTTCGTGGAAGTATTTGGGTTTTGCCTGCCTGATTGTCGACTGTGTCAAATTGCGGAGAGTCCTTAATGCTTGATAGTCATCAGTTAACCTTGACCGTCTAAAGCGTCTTCGGGCCGCATCACGCTTCCTTTGAATATCTTTAGTTTTTTGACACATCCAGGGAGCAGGCTGGTGACGGAAGGCTGAGGTTTTCAGTGGGGCATGGGTGTCAAGGATAAATTTGAGATTGGAAGTAAGTATGTCAACCATCGAATCAATAGAGGCACAAGGATAAATCTCTCTCCAATCCAAGGTTTCAAGAGACGGTGAGATGTTCTATGGGGTGAGAGCATCTAAGTTGCGAAAGGTTACGGTTTTAGGTAGTATAACAGGAGTTTAGATATTGTATGAAATATGGATAAGATCATGAGAGGACAGAAATAGAACGGGTGATTGAAAGTGAAACTTATTTTTTAATAGTGCCAACGTTTCGGCCTATGATGTAGGCCATCTTCAGGGCTAAGAAAAAACAGAAAAAGACTGTATAAATTGTTGCAGTACTAAGGAAGAAGAATTTTATCTTACTCTCAGTATTTCTTCACATTACTGTAACTTCTGTATATAAATTCTTCCTTGTTACTGCAACAATTTATATAGTATTTTTCTGTTTCTTTCTTAGCCCTGAAGATGGCCTACACCTTAGGGCGAAACATTGGCAATATTAAAAAATAAGTTATTCTTATTTTTTGTGTTATCTTTGATTGCACCCCCTGACCAATTCAATCCATTATTACCACAATTTTATTTATGCTGCATGCTTAAATGATTACAACAAAATGTTTTGTTTTCACTTATAATAGAGCTTCAAAACATAATTTCTCAATTCTAAGGATTGATCAAAATTTTATCAAATCTTTTTAAATAATAGGGTATATTATAATCTTGAGATTTGGTATAAGCTTAAATAATAAACATTTTTACTTTTCCCTGAAAAAAAATTATTAATTTTTTTTAATTTTAATAATTTTTTTCTAAAAATTATCTACTTAAGTCAGGTATCTGAAGTGCGCCATATTAAATTCATTGAATGCAATAAATATAAGAATAATAATACAAAATATGAAATATAGATAGTAGGGTCTTAGAGTAAAATGCAATAAGAATTTTGATAGTAAATTAAATGAAAATAAAGTTTGAATTAACTCCTAATTACAAATTAAAAGAAAGAAAAAAATAGTAAAGGATAATTATTAAGAGAAAAATATAGTTTATATTTAAGCATATACAAATCTTGTGAAGAAGATAATCTATAACATCCAATAACAACTACCTTAATAATTCTTACAAACGGTCATACAAATTTTATTATACATACTTGTAATTATTAATTTCAATATATCTATTACTGTAATCATATCTTTTATTATTCTTTTGTTTTGTTTTCATAGACTTGATTATAAACCATGGCACTGTCATACGCAAACCTATAGATTATTAATAAAATTACTAGATTTGAAATCCTCCCCCATCATTGACTGCACCCCCTGACCAATTCTATCCTTCATTATAATCAACCATTCAACTATTTTCCTCTCTAAAATATAATATAATTTATCTATAATACTGTCTATTACTTTAATAGTCGGTTTTATTAAATACTACCTTTAATAATATCGTGGCAGCAGTGAACATGATTTGAAGATTCGGACTGAGCCAATATGAAACGCCCGCCAGTAAACCACTCCAAAATGTATGAATATGATCATTACCACTTGTTAACTTGCACAGGGAACAATTCAGAGCCTGGAAAATGTTTGATGTATATAAAGCATAATAAACTTGATCAATTATTAGTTGATTGGATAATAATTATATTTAGTACAAATTTAAAAGGAAGATAAAAAAAACAACATAAGAATAAAAATTCATTAAAGTAGTCAGTGGATAAATACATTTACCTCAAAAATAAACACATATGAACTCATGAAGAATGTTAGTTGTAAGCTTTTCCAATTAAAAAATGATTCCTTGATTTTCGAAGCTGACATTATTCTATAAACTATAAATCTTATTGTGGCCATAACTAATCCTATCGAACTGTATTTCAGAGTATTCTAAAACCATTTAAAAAATATATTAATGAAAATATACAAATGAAACTTAAAATATTAAATTTAATTTTTACCCTTATGATATTTTCCAAGCAGGAATATTTATGGGGACATTTTTTTTTATCATTTTGAGTGATATTTTCAGAAAAATCTTCATTCCTGTGAGAGGCGGGTGCAAAAAACCTGTAATTTTATTTATGATTATACTCACGATGTTGATTTAATTATTTTATGCACACAGAAAGTACTTTAATTATTTGAGTTTACCACTTTTTATATGTGATCTACTCACAAATTTATATCAGATTCAAAATTCATTACAGTAGATAATTGTTTGAGAGGCTACATGTTTTTTTGAGAAAATAAAAACAACTAAAAACGGTGAATAAACTTTTGGTAATTTTTATGATAAAATGAATGTAAGCATTAATAATACCACATTTCATTTTGGTTAATATAGTTTACTTAATTTACTGCTATATTTCTATATTCTAGTCCCAGAATACTTTTATAGGAATTATTTCCATTCCTTATACATAATTAAATTCTGTATGCTCCCAAAGTTTAATTGAAATAAGTTTACTATCTTATCAGAACAAGAGGACTTTAGGTATAGTGAATGATAACTAAAGCTGAAAATTGCTTTCTAGAAATAACTTTTTCTTTTTTATAAAACATAAATACTACCATTATCAATTGAAGAAATAATAATAAACATTAATGGATGAATATTCCGGACTATTTGGGGTTCCAATAATCATAGTTTATACCATAACAAACAATATAGCTCCCAGATTTAAAATATTGATAGATTTATTATTTATTAATGCAATAAACCCAGGAATAATTCACTAACCTTCATAAATAGTTAAACAAGACATTTAAATAACTTTTTCAAATGCACATAAAATTGCATAATTCCATAGTAAGAAATTTATTTATCAAATTTGATTTTTAAAATGGCTAATGCTGAAATTTTTAACACATTAAATGTATACTTACCATAATGCATCTTTTTTATTGTTGAGCTCTTGTTGGATTCTTAAAGAATACATCAATAACGCATTTACCAACATGAATAATAGGGTTTCAAATTTCTTCGATTTCACAATGATTTTTCTACTTATCAATACTTTGTAAAGACTTTCTAAAAACTAAATTTAAAAAACAGAAAGTATATTAGACCATTTTGAAATTAAAAAAAAATAATATAATTTGCTTCGAAGAGTGCAAAAATACAATTTTTGGAGTTTACTCCTTTAGGAAACGATTTTCATATTTAGCCCGTGGTATGAAAATTTTATGAGTAGTAAAATCGAATAAATTGGTGTGTTACGTTCCTTTCTCGATAATATTGTATTATTTGTTTTACATAAAAGATAAAAAGTAAAAGTAAAATTCCGGGATTAATCGGGAAGAGATATTTGTGGTATCTATGGTAACAGTGTATTCTATTGCTTATTCTCGAATTGTTGAAATGCGATATTTTTTTGCGTAGGAGCCTTCTTAAAGACACCTATCCAAACAAACACTATTACTACTCTTATTTAGATTCTGCCTTAAGCTGTTGGGGTCCAAATTCTTGATCTTCCTATTCCCATATCTGATGACAGGAAGGGATTTGAACCCTTTAAGGCCTATGGACAAACGACTTATGCAAAAGACTGCACCGGATGAAAAATGTAATTATCACCTATACTGATAACTGTTCTATAAGGTATCACTATAAAAGATAAACAAGACAAAGTACGCTTGTGAAAAACATCCCACGAAAGGATACCCTACCATCCCAGTGCTATGAATGTCAGCAATTTGGGCACACAAAAAACTACTGCAACTACACTGTAAAATGTGTAAGATGCACATAACATTTCTGAATGCCCGCGACAAGGCGAACCAAAATGCTCAAATTGTGAGGGAGCGCACGTCGCTTTTTATAGAAAATACCTCCATAGGAAAAAAATAGAAGAAATAGTGACTAAAACGATAGAAAAAAAGAGATCTAAGCAGATCAGTAATAACCCAAAACATACCCAAACTAATGACTGACAGCATGACAGTTCACCCAGCTGTAGAATACGCATCTTTTCTACAAGGTACTAAAATGACAACCGAACCATAACGACCAATCATTCAAACCATGTTCCACCACCTCCACAAACTTTCGCCTATATACCTCAACCCCCGCAGACGGGCCAATCGAATCTCATGACAGCTCTTGTCAATCAGATGGCTCAGCTCATGGCACAATTTACTTCCATGATGTGGGAACTTACAACCACTATTCAAGGATTAACAGGACAAAATTTAACCGAATAAATTAATTCACAATATTAAATCTTAACTGTTAAATTACAGGTAATGAATGGTATAAAAATGTTTGATTATTCAGGTATTGGAAAGTTATATAAATATGAATTTATTTTAATACAAATTGTGATTTATATATATTTATATATATATAATCTACATGTAATCTATATATATATATATATATATATATATATATATATATATATAGAGAGAGAGAGAGAGAGATAGAGTTCAGTTGATAGTTTTAGTGATGTAACAAGTCACCAGACCCACTATTTGCCCTGAAGAGGGCCTAAAGTTAGGCCGAAACGTTGGCTCGATTAATAAAAAATATATATTTATAATTTTAATTAAAATAGTTCACATTAATTTTAAATAGTTTTTAAATAATTTACAAATTAAAAAAAAAAGAATACGCGATGATAAGTATCAGTAAAGAGCGATTAATTGGCAAGAACACATTTAAAATTCATTAGAAACGGAAACTGGTAAACTCCAGTCGTGTGTCAGAGCTGACACACAAACATTTTTTTGTGTGTTTTAAATATGGAAAGCTCTAGTGATATATATTTCACTGAGAATAAGTGACATGTCTTTAACTTCAATATTTATTATAATCATAAATATAGTTTGTTAGATTAGATATAGTTGTAAGATTAGAGATTAAACAATAGTTATTTCCTTGAAACAGTATTTAGAAAATAAATTTATAGGGACTGTGTTGATAGTAAAAACAAATTTTTGTTTTTGTTTTGATATTAATATTATTATTCTTTTGCCAAAAAGTATCAATGTTTTGCTTCTGTTTTCCATTACTCCACATATAAAAATATTTTTCACATTGAATTTATTATTAAGTGAAAAATGTTTTATGGGTTTATACATAAACTCTAAATGGGTGTTTATAAAGACGGATTTAGGGGGTTGCACGGTGGGCACCTGCCCCCCCCCCCAGACGGTTTTTTGTGTAGTGTGGAGAATCCATTACAGTACATACTTTTAGGCAAATCACATGATCATTTTTGTTAAAATATATGAATAAAATAACAGAAAGAACATGAGTGAAACTTTTGTTTAGATATTTTAATAAAGCTTTGAAATGTTTCTATCAATACTACAAGTTAATTTCTAAGTTATTGTTGATTTTTTTGCCCACCTGCCTGTTGCCCCCCCCCCCCAAAAAAAATCCTGAATCCGCCCTTCGGTGTTTACTATGTTTCATATGAACCTACCATTATTTAAATCTTATATCATCTATTTTTTTTTTTACTTTCTTTAATAAAAGACATACATTTAAGGTTATGTTTTATTGATCAGCTTAGAGACAAATTTTCAAATAATTGCATTTCCTGTAAAATCCCTCTTTTTTGTATTGTGGCACTCTTCTTCTGTATGATTAGGGGGAAAGTTTATCTGTGTATATTTCTCTAATTATTTTATAACTAATTTTATTTGACAATTTTTCTTATATTAAAATAAAGCCTACTGTTAATAAATTATTACATAAATTAATTATAAGATTCTAAAAACAAATGACGAGCTGCTTCTCCATCTATATTAAATAATTTAAACCAGACCTTGCATTATTAATTAATAATCTGTTGAATTAAATTATCATTGTTTCTTTACCATTGATACAAAAGTAGTTTCAGTAATCCTTCTCCTCTCTGGAGTTTCGAAAAATATCGGCAAGCCGCAAATGAATGGAACAGCATAGAGAAAAACTATATTATTGAACTTCCCCAGAATTTTCCTAAAATAAATATAATTAATTATTTTAAAAGTTAAGAATGATTTTAGCATGATATTTATAATGCGAATTACCTACTGGAACAGGCAGTTCAAGAATACAAACAACGATGCATATGAAACTCCAAACGTCAACGATCTCATAAAGTTGAACAAAAGTTTTTTCATATTAAGTTTCTTCTTATTTTTTAGGCTGAACAAAATCTGTGCCTGTAAATAAATTGAATAGATTATTAAGACCTGCACCACAAAACAGTAACTATTTATTCTGTTGTGCGAATTATTTTGAGCCCTACGAAGTGGTTTGCTATCCAAAGACCTCTACAATAAAATACGATTCAACAGTTTAATTATTCTAATATATTAATTATAACTATAAATCAGCCCCTGGTATTTTCAATTCCTTATTTAAAAGCTAGAAAACGGTTATTGTTTTTAGAGCAATTTATTTATTTGGGTTTGCTACCATTCCTAATAAATAATATTAATTAAAAAAAAATAAGTTCAAGAATTGAGAAAGTAATAAAATTATTAAATTGCATGAAGAAACTTCTCTTACTAGTAATGAATTGTTTATCCTTCTTAAAATAAGACTGCCGAAATGTTGTTATTTTATTTTAAGGGGAAACAACTACAAATGGTTATTATGGCATTCGCCACTAGAGAATATACATATTTACATTACCTACATAATTACATATAGGCATTCTTGTTACATTAGTACTTAGTAAAAATATTGTTACATATTAAAATATTAACATACTATACTATATTAAACATATAGTAGAAAGATAAATATTTATATAAAATTATTCATATTAAAATAAAATGTTATACATATTTATATAAACTTTAAAATACAATATAATATATAATTTATATTATTTATATAAACTTTATACATATTAATAGATATTTTTCTTATACATATGCACATTATACATATATGTATGCTTGTGTCATTAATAAATAATTGAAGTATTGTTGCAAAGTAATGTATTACATACACACATACATTTATTAGATATATATATAAATTCATATACACACATATACATATACACATATACGCATACCTCTGTCAAATTTAATGAAATATATTGATGTTTTTAATAAATTATGAGGTATTATTTACACATTGTTTGTTATCGCCCAACGCCCTAGGCATCTGCCGAAACACGCCACACCTTTACATCACTCTACTGTACTTAGGACAATCCTCGAAGATATTGTACTAAGTAGAGTAGAGTGATGAAAAGGTGTGGCGTGTCTCGACAGATGCTGGTGAAATGTTATTTATTCCCTGCACTGCTGTATAGTGTGGAAGTTCATGAAGGAAACAGTCATGAAGAAAGTAGAAGCTTTGAGATTTGTACAGCCATTTCCTCCGAATATCATGGACCGACCATATAACCAACAGAGAAGTGCTAAATAGGGTCAGAATAAAGATAAAGAAATAGGATTAGCTACTAAAAAGTTTATAGAGTACTAATTAAATAGACAAATATTGTCTACTACAGCTGATGATATAAGGGAAAGGAAGGAAGAGGGACTCCTGGCTTCATAACTAAAGGCAATAGTTTGGTCTCACAACTGTACAATTATTTAGAATTGCGGCAAAGAAAATTAAGATCGCTATGCTAAAAGCCAACGTCCGAAATGGAAAAGGCAGGAGAAGAAGACAAATCCTAAGAAAATAGTTGCAATAGTTATTGATCATAGATAATCATTAGTTTTAATGTTTGATAATTTAAATTAATTGAATTAAATTAAGTAATTGGCTGAATAAAAATTAAAAGTATTTATAATAAAAAGTCCCTCTCTTGGAATTCAAAAATAAGACACTATTACATAGTGATTAAACCGGAAACTATTCACTATTCACCACCAAAAAGGACCTCATTGAAAGGTGAGAGATTAATGAACGGAAGATATTAAGGAAAGCTTAGGCATAAATTCTTCGACTGTAAATATGAGAGTAATATAAACGCTAATTTTTATGGACATATCCTGCGGATAAATAAAAGTAGGCTAAAGAAAAGAATGAAGAATTCGGTGTTACGGAGGATACCGTTACGCAGGGTGGAACTGCCGCGAAATAGGACGAGATTTGAGGAGAGAACGAAGCTGGCTATCAAATCTCTGATGAAGAAAAGAGATCAGAGAGGATGAAAACCTATTAGAAAGAGGGAAAGACTTGGAACAACAACTAATGATTGATTGATCAGGTGTACCCCAATGTTGGGTGAAAAAAAAGGAAGAATATTTCGATGTTCGACGAATCTGTAAACGAGTCTTTTTCATTTTACCGCAGAATGAATTCGAATAGAAATAGAGCACTGAGTTTCCACGTCGAAAATTCTGGTTCAAATCCCGCAAATAACCATACACAAAAAATTTAGCAAGATTTTTCTTTAGTCTGTTTGCAGCCGGAGATGGATCATTTGGGATCTAGGACCCTCCTGTGGTTCATCCATCCTCTATAAAGTGGGTACCCCAAACAAGGGGGAAATCTGGCGGTTGAGCGTGATCTAAGACAAATCATCTCCCTGCACAACCGTTGTCCATAAAACAACCCGTTCAAGGGTTATAGTGATACGGGTAGGTTATACCGGGAAGACCGCCGGACCGGCTCTTGGACTCGATGGATGACTACCGAAGGAAGAAGACGAGGAAGGATAAGGTGTAGCCCTAAGGTGCATAACCGTGCGCCGGGCTACGCCACAGTTCCAGTTGTTTTTATTAATAAAGAAACAAGGCAGAATAAAATAAAAAAAAGTATAGCATCTCCAGTGGTGAACCCCCACTGGAGAACCCTGTATGCCTCACAGGCAGGGAAGGGGGATAAAAAAAAAAGATAAAAAAAAGTGATACAGGTAGGAAGAACGAATTAAAAAACAAAATTCCTAAGACCTGTGCTTCCAGGGGACTCCAAGAATTTTCTTAAAAAAATTATGGAGTCAAAAGTTTTCGATGACAAAGATATATGCGAAGGAATAATAAAGTGCTTTCACTCTATAATTAAATAATAATTTAGTCATACTCTGACGCTATAATCTACTTTATAAATATTTATATTGTTTTTAGTTTCAAAAGTAAAGGAAGTGTTGTCTAATAGGTTAGCAAGGTCAATGGCATATGACTCCATTGTTCCAATTTCCGTCTTCTGTAATTAATAATAATAATAAGGCTTTACTCAACAGAAAAACAGATAAGGAAAATCAAAAAAAAGAGGGAAGGAAAATAATTAGGATAATTCTGGGACGAAGATGGGCCGAAGAAGGGTGTATAGATTACAGAAAACATATAAAATTGAAGAATATTCTAACATAGAGATATAAATGAGGATTAAATTCTATGGCCAAATAACGAGGCTTCCCGATCACAGACTTACAAAAGGGATAGTAAAATTCGTAGCATCCCTTGTTAATGGAGGGGAATTAATCCAAAATATCAAGAAAGACTTGGAATTTGCCAAAATTACTAATGAAGACATGATCACAAGAATCAATTTTAAACTTAAAGTTTCACAAGACTGAAAAGACAAGAAACTGCTAGACGCTTCCGACTACTTCAACACATACTAGACAAACGCTCAAATCTTCAGATCAATTATAAATGACTTATTTATGTGACTGTTATAAGACCTATATGAACTTACGGAATTGAACTATGGGGCTCCACCAAACCATCGAATTCCTCTCGTATTCAATCCTCGCAATCCAAAATCCTAAACGCTCCTTATTTTGTCACAAATAAAACCATCCATAAAGACCTTAAAGTTCCATATGTTACCAGTTTAGCCCATTCCAGATACCTATCATTCCATAATAAACTCCAGCCCCACCCCCAAACCCACTAGTTTCCATCCTTGCATCCAATTCCATCCCGGACAATCCTCCTAGGCTTCTTTATAGAAATGTTTTTAGAGTGCTGCCAGTGGGTAGTGCCTCGACATGTCCTTTCATGCATCTAGTTAGTCATATAGCCATTGTACAAGATGTATATTACAGTTGTACAATTCAATAAAATAATTTAAAAAAACAAAACAAACTTAAAGTTTAATCTGCCGGTGTTCCCCAAGGCAGTATCCTCGGCCCAAATCTCTAAACAGTTTATACAGCTGAGATCCCAATACTATTCTTACCACATATGCGGATGACACATGTCTATTATCTATCAACACTGATCCAGTTATACCATCCCGTACTCTTCAATCCCATATCACAGATCATGAAAATTGGTGTCAAAACTGGAGGATTAAAATAAATCCCCACAGATCCTTTCAAATCACTTTTACCTCCCGTCGTAAACCAACGACTTCCTGTCCTCCCGTATCGTTTAATAACATCCCACTGATTCCTGTAGAACAGGTCCAGTACTTAGGACTACACCTTGATAAACCCTCAACTTGGAATCCTCATACTAGACCGAAACGGCAAGAAATAGCTCGGCGTTTCAGGCTACTTCAGCATTTATTAGACTTACGGAATAGAGCTTTGGGGCTCGACTAAGCCATCGAACTTCTCTCGTATTCCATCCAAAATCCTTCGTAAAATCCTCAATGCTCCTTACTTTGTTACGAACAAAGTAATCCATAATGACCTTAATGTCCCGTTTATTGCTGATTTGGCCCGAATCCGATATCAATCTTTTTATGACAAATTTCATTTCCATTCAAACCCACTAGTTCCAAACCTCTCAACCTCTTCAACTCCTGATAATCCTTAGCGGCGTCTGAAAAGAAGATGGGCTCCTAAGCTGAACTTTTTATTTGAATACTACCACTGGGTAGTTTCTCTACTTGCCTTTTCATGTCAATGTATTCATTCATTATATTTATTTCATGTATTAGTATGATACATTTGTAAATTTCAATTAATATATATATAAAAAAACAAAACTTAAAGTTGAAAAATGGGAGGTTAATCAAGAGACAGAAGCGCCGAGGTCTGGAACAAAATGGAGCGAAGAAAGAAAAGCTGAATTCTCGCAAAAATGAAAATCGCAAAAATTATAATCGATAGCTCAATACTAATTCCATCAAAGGAAATTAATGATGGATTGAATTATTTTGCCGATAGTCAGTAACATGTGTAGAGATCAAAGGCATCATATTTGATTTGATGTAAGTAGATGGATAATAAAGCAGAGCTATTTATTTATCGAAATATATCAGCGTTATAAATATAAACATATGTTTTGGCTTGAAATGGGGTTGTAATATAAACAATAACTCCTTTTCAAGCCAACGGCTTACTTAGCCCATTATTCACTGCGAAAATAACTCGATTCCGCCTACTTAAGTACAAGAAACTCATTTTGGAGAAAATTAGACTTAATTACTTATTCACCAGGCTGTATATATATATATCCATACACATAAAATCTATACTTATAAAATGCTTTGTCCTGAATGACTGACTGAGATATCAACCCACAGCCTAAACCTCTAATCGTTGAGACCTGAAACTCTGAAGGTGTGTTCTTTGTATGACGTAGGCATCCGATAAGAAAGGATTTTCCGAAATTCTACCCCTAAGGCGGTGAAAAAGGGGGGCAAAATTTGAATGCTTCCTCACGTGTTTCTTACTCGTAAAATCTACATATTTTCACTGAACAAAACAAATCAAGTAACATAGTTCACTCCTCGCTGCTGCGATACGACAAGTGAAACCGTTATACTAAGTGATTCTTTTCAATAACATTACATACTAATCGTTTACTGACACGAACAACAGTAAACTTCTGTCCGTCCCGTTAGTAAATCAGTGTATGTTTCACGGCTGTGCTGATCCGTCTGTGATGAAATTTGATATGGATAATTTCAAACCTGGGGAAGGGGACATAGGCTACTTTTTATCAACACACCACACAAGCGAAGTTTATATTAAATTGTAACCTGATTGACAAACACACCCAACACACAGCAGAAACCACTGATCTTAGCATCTTGAAATACCCAGATAGGTTCTTTGTATAGCTTAAATGAGCACTAAGAAAGGAATTTGGACAATTCCAGCCCCAAGGGTTTCCCTCTTAATTTAATAGGGGTTCAAAGATTGTATGGAATCCGTCAGTTTTGAAGTTAGACATCTGAAATTTCGGATGTATGAGTAACTGATAGTTAAAAAAAAATTAAATTATTTATTTAAAACGATCTGTACGAAACTTTATGTGGCAGACCAAATTCCACGCGAGCGAAGCCGTGGGAAAAAGCTAGTATATATATATATAAATAAATTCCCACAAATCACCATAACCCTTCATCGTAAACCAACGTATATAAAATACAGTACAGCGTCATTAATCTGAATATTCAATCAACCGAACGTAAGTAATTTTAATTACCTATTGATTCATCTTGATTACGCTTAATACCACCGATTTGATAATCATTTATTTTTCTAAATTATACAATTTTAAAGACTAGAACGCAAGTTTGGGTGGTGAGAATGTGCCAATCATTGGTAATTTTCACTCCATATTTTCAAGTCCAGAATTTTTACAAACAAGGTAAGTTTTTCTAATTTATTTCAGGATGCCATGTGTTTAAATTAGAAAACCAGGAACCAGGGATTACAGAAACTATTATCCAGAGATTTTGAAACAAATTCTAACCGAAATTGGATAATAAAAAAATTCTGTTTGTGGAGATAGTGAAAAATATTCACATATTGCTCAAAGGTATTCACAGAAATGTGCTTAGTAATAAAATAAAAAACAATGCTGTTAAGAAGAGCGAGGGCAAATTATTTTCTTTGAAGAGGAAGAATCAGTGATAGTGGCAGACATCATCACCCTATCCAGTGATGGGCTCCCCCATAAATAAGCAATCTTAAAAGTTACTCAATTAATTTAATCACCTTTATACCTTTCTATATCTACCTTGGCAGAATTTGGTTTATTTTGTTCCCTGTGGTTGAGAGAACATAACTTTCATATAATTCAGATATGCCTGTATGGAATATACCAATGCCACCCCTATTGGGGAAAAAAGGAAATTAAAAAAAAAAATGTTTGTTCTTATTTATGTCATCCTTAAAACAAAAAACTTATCTTTTAGTTTGTATATAAATTTTCCTAATAAAAGATTTTTTATTTAGGAATGTGTAAATTTATTTAGCCATATATTTATTTTTTATGAATACCAAGGTTAGAATATGCCAGATGCATTTCCTTATTTAATATTCATTAAAACCAGGTGTGGAACGTAGTCACCCCATAGGCTGCAGTGAAAATGTGCCACAAAAACATCAATTTTTTGAAAAAACTAAAATTATAATGATATTTTCTTATACAATAATGTATTCATGACCTAGGACAAGTCACCTCCTTGCAGAACCGTTGTCCATGAAACAGTGGAGTCTCTACCATGTACTGAACCCCAGACCCGTTCAAGGGTCGTAAAGGTACAGGACAATGTATTCATGAACTATGTGGTGTTTTATTATTAGTCAAATACTCGACTTTTCTCTAACAATATTTTCACAACAACCTAATAAACCAAAATAGTGGCACATTCTCACTACATTTTAAAATTTGATTTCCTGGAACTTTGATTTGAAAGGTTCAAGAACAAAAGTGGATAACTCCAAAATTAAAAAAATTACTTTTTACCTTAGTTTAGTCGAGCAATGTTTCGTGCATCCAAAAGTTTAGGTTCTGAATCGGACTAAAATCGCTTGATTAAACAAAGTCAATTTGTGAAATGCCTCATTTAATAACTTATAACTATAGTTAAGAAAAATAGAGACTCAACTGCCAATTGAAACAAAGTCAACCAGACATGTATTGTTTATTTACTAACTTGATATCCGTCAAGCATCTTCTTTATCCACAGTCAAATTCAAACTTTTCCTACATCTCCTAAATTCCCAAAAAGATGCTTGTTAATCAATAATAATTAATATCTTTATTCAACGTGATCGATTGATGAATTACTGTAAATATTCCTCACTCATAATGATATTATTTTTTATATTATTAGATTTTCTGATTTATTAATTTTTCTATATTATTTAACATCACTATTTCATCATTTTATATTCTATTTCCATTCTCAAACCATATTTTTACGTATATTTCTATACGTTCCTTGTATATTTAATTCATATTTTATATTTATACCACTTCATTCTATGTGTATACATTTTAAAACTCCCCTTACTTATATTTTCTACTTTCCATGTTCATCTTACTTTTCTACCTGTTATACTCTAGATTTATATCTTTACTTTCTACTTTTCTTTTTCCTTTATTTACTCTTTGACATTATTTGTGTTACATTTTCTCTCATTTTACTTATGTAAACTCCCTAGGAGTCTATTATCATACATTTTATATCTTATCTATATTCTACTAGCTTTTCCATAATTTTACATCTCACCTCTGATGTTTACACTTTTTCTTTTTGTAAACTTTCTGTTTACTTCCTTCTTTTATCTTAGTTAATTTTTACATCACCACCTTTCTGTACATTTACTCTGTAATATTTTTATTCATATATATCCCTCACTTTTTTGTTCTAAATTTCTATTACTCTAGATATATTTTTTTATATTATCATTTACTTGGTACTGCAATGTATTTTTATAGTTTTGTTGTTTTGTCTGGTTTTTTTTCTTAGCCCTGAAGATGACCCACAGAGTGGGTCGAAACGTCGGCACAAAATAAAATAAGTACCCACTTATTTAGTGTTTTAATTTGACTCCACCCCCAACTATTTTCTTCCTTACTCAGATCTTCCAGTCAACCATCTCCTCCCTTCTTATTAATTTTTTTATTAGCCTATTTCTTTTTAATGTAAATTTTCATGATTTTTTTAAATTCTCTATCATAACATACCTTTTAGTTTATATTTATTTTAATGTAATTATGTAAATATTGTATTATTCTAATAATGCAGCCCTGATATATTTTTTATTAAATTTTGTCCATTTCTGTTATTCTTAAGGGGCCTGGTCCCAGAATAAAATTATTTTTCTATTCAATTCTACTATTAACTAGTAATAAATTACTACTTACCCCATGCATTATAACGAAAAAAAAGAAAAATCCTTTGGTAGAGGAATAAATGAAGGTTAAGTTCCCTTTTACACAACTTTCGGTCCATGGATGAACAAGCTGAGTGCAGTTTAGGTTTTCTCGGTTTTGAACGATAGATTTACTTAGGATAGCCATCACAAACTTAGTGCCTATAGACAATGGACTACATTTGAGTGTTACAATGCTGATAAATTGCTAAACACTGGTAATTTTTTCTCTAATCAGCATAAAATTTGAATATAATGATTCAGTTCACAATGATTTCAGGCTTGACTATAATCCAGCCTGTTATTTATTTATTTATTTTTTTATTACTGTCTACAGTTTTATTTCTTTCCTTATAGAGATCAATTTATAATTATTATTACTTTTTGAATATTAACATCTGAGCATATATTAATTATGCAATGAACACCATCCAAATTTTATTTTTTTTAATCTTACTATTTCCTGCAGTTATAATATTTATATAATAAACATTATTGCTAAAAAATATGTAAGAATTTAGATAGCTAAAAAGCTACTATTTTTAATTCTTTAAATGCATGTTACCTGAATAAGAATTTTAAGTGCCTGTAAGGATATTAATGACAATAAATCATCTTTAATAGCACTTAAGAATATTTATCAACTTTAAAATATTATGCATTTAAAAATCAGATAACTGGACTGGAACCAATAAGAAAAATGTTAGAATAACAAAAATATTCTTATTAGAGTATATGTATATTAGTAAGTAAATTTATATTCTAAATACCCTTGAGCATATTTGTATACAGCAATGATTAGTGTTATTTGAACACTTAATGAATTATTTTTACTATAATTATATATGTTTTAATATATTAATAAAATGTCAGTAAACAATCTGTTTATTAGATGCTTGCCTCCTGAAAAAATGCTTTGAGGGTCAAAACATCAGTCATACCTCTTCAATAAATTTTTGTGCAAGTCCCTGAATAGATAAAAACTATTGTAATGTTGAAGAAAAATAGTAATCCACTCATTTGAATCAAAAGTTCTTTTATCCAACCAAGGGCGGATCCAGGATATTTTTTTGTGAGGGCACAATGGCAGACAGGCAGAAAAATCAACAATAACCTACAAATAAACATGTAGTATTTATAGAAAGGTTTCAAATGTTTATTAAAAGATCAAATCGATAGTTTCTCTCATGTTCTTTCTGTTATTTTATGCATATATTTTAACAACTATGATCATGTGATTTGCCCATAATTATGTACTGTAATAGATTTTCCACAGTACACAAAAAACCCTCTGGGGGGGGGGGGGCACGTGACCCTGTGCTCGCCCTAAATCTGCCCTTGTATCCAGCTCTAGATTTATAATATTAATATACCACAATTGTGTTTTGTTGAGACCATATATAATAACTATATATATTTTCAAGTAGTTTATTTTTTCATCAAAACATGTGATGGGCAGCAAAAGCTCAATTCAAAATATCAAGAATATAATTGAAATAATAATAACTATATACTTATATTCTTTATACCTTGTATTTGTATCTACATAGATTTTTTTTTTTAATTTTTAGCATTATTATCACCTTTAAGTTCAACAATACTTAGATCATTTGTACTTCCAATCATTTCATGAAACAAGATATTTAAAAATTACAAATAAAATCTTTTAGGAGAAACGAAATGTCCAACTAGTGAGTGATAATTATTCTTATACCAACGGAATTCTAACCTTTAAACAAAAGTTGATTAAAATAAGTTATATAACTCGTGCAAAGGCCGCTAGGTGTCACCATTCTCGAGCATGTTGCTGACGCGAACCCACATGTTTATCCCCCACCAAGTCGCTAGACGAGACTAATGAAGTTTTCACTTCAA
This sequence comes from Troilus luridus, assembly GCA_964056705.1. NCBI lineage: Eukaryota > Metazoa > Arthropoda > Insecta > Hemiptera > Pentatomidae > Troilus > Troilus luridus. The sequence continues at coordinate 12,429,627 of OZ057416.1, read as the reverse complement.
TAATTACCAGTAAAATAAAATAAAATCGGACAACGAATTAATCATTCTGACATTTAATGAAAATTCAACTCTCTGTTTTACTTCTGATCTTATACCACACTAAGTAATTATTAAATAGGAGAGGAAAGATCAAGAAAGAGAAGAGATAGATAACGCGAACTTTAAAGATTTTAAAAGAAAACAAGGATTGAAGACAGGAAAGAACGAAAGGGAGTTTTCTCTCTATTTCACCGACTAATGGCAAATTAGCCTTAACAAGTTTTTTATTAGTAGTTGTATGAACAACGTTTATTTTATTGCCCATTAAATTATTACTCTGTGTCCAGGTATGAAGATTCTCAGATTAGCACTTTCATGAATGTTAGTATAGGCAACGAAATCTTATTTTTATCTTAATTATCATATAGCAATGGATTTACGAAAATAAAGAAAATTTTCATAACTAATTGAAATTATAGGAGATGAAAGTTTCAAAATATAGCATCGAATCAGTTTCTGATATCCATGCAACATACCAGGCATTGAGATAACTCCGAAGTTGCAAAAACATTCTTATTGATATTTTTCGCTCGTTTAGTCAAGCAAATTTGTAGTTTCAAGTTCAGAACCGGACTAAAACCCATGAGAAATAAGGCGGCAGAGTGTCGTGTTTTTCTTGGCTAAACTAGCGAAAAAATATGGTTTTGAAATTTTGGACTTATCCACTTTTGGCCCCAAATGCCTCATGGAACTCAAGTATATTTTAGAGGTTATATTTTTCATTAAAAAAATAATGTAATCTGTGGAATTCCAAAACAATATGTAATGGAGGTATGAGAATACATCACCCCAATAAATAGTGAGAAAAAATTAAAGAAATAAGTAAAAAGTAAATATATTAACTTGATTAAATCACTATACAATTAAAATAAATTATAGAAACGTATCGTCGCTGTCAAAACAACACCGCTTATCTACAATTTTTGGTGAAAATGAGTTAGTAACGGTAAGGGACGTATTAAGGTCAGCAACATGGCAGAGTGTGATCTTTTGATACTTCTCTTCAATCTTTTTAGTAATGGTTCCAAAATTGTATAGATAAAAATAGATTATAAATTGCCAAGTCTACAGTCGGCGCGTTTTTTTTTTCTCTCCGGTAAAATCGCCCAATGCGTACTTATTATTGTTTTGACAGGGACGATATGTAAGGTCTTAACAAAACGACAAAAATGTGCTAGAATTCAATTGAAAAAATACAAAAATATAGCCTCATGCCTTTAAAATACTAAAAAATAACTAACCGTAATAATCATCAAAATATGCACAATACACGAACTGAAATTTACATAAATTCGTTATTTTTATTTGGCTTATGACCTAGTGATGCCTGAATAGCGAAACGTTGACGAGTTTTTCCATTATTTTAGAGCCTAAAGGTTTCTTTTTTGGACTTTTCCAATAATTGGATCTCCTACAACTACACCTTCAAAAATCCATCTCCATTGAAAGTAGTTTTCTTACCGAGTCAGCTGAAACAAACCAGGTTTAAGAGGCATATAGGGCAGTACTTATAAGATATGAACTGCTGAGTTTCTTTTTTGTTGTCATCATGACGTCATTACTCCACAGAAGATCAATTAGCGTCTTATCTGCCTCTTATTACCTTTTCGTCGATATCTTTTCTGCTGCAGCTCCCTTTCGAAAGCCACCTGCCTAAATATTTAAATTGTTCAGTTGGGGTCAAATCCCATTCCCAAACATTTAGTGAGGAATTTCCACAATTATTTAATGCCATGTACTCAGTTTCCTCATCATAAAGGAAGCATTGCTTTTAATATACCAATTTTATATTTCGAGATAAAACTCAATCACAAAAAATTAAAAAAATCAAACAGTTTCTAGGAAACCACAAAAAGCTTACCCCTTTTAATATCCCTAATTTATATTTCATGATAAAACTCAATCACGAAATATTAATACAAGATACAAAAAATTGCGTTACCTCAGTAAATGTCCGACACCTCTATAAATAATGAAGCAATTTTTCAAGAAAAACAAAGAAGAATTTCGAGATCCAGCGGAACTACCATATGTTCAGGTAATTCTTTTAATTTAAAGTTTTTTTTAACACCTTGTATAACTTTAAGTGTTCAATTTTAATCGCGTGCCTACTAGGGGACCCCTAGGTCACGGATTGTACAAGAGCGCGCATGGGCTGAAGCCGGCGCTGGTCTTGAATAGGTTAAACCATAAGAGGAAAATTTACGTTATATAGGATATTGAAAATAATTCCATCTGTATGTATATTGATAGGATTATAGTGAATTATACAAGTGTCAAAGTAATTATTATCCTTTTAATGCGTATTCTGTGATCGTTATTTTCAAGATATGTGGAATTAAGTACGCCGACGCAATCACTGTTGGTAGCATTTCGACAGAATCACGAATCACAGCAGTTAAGAAATCACAGATAAGAAAAATCACGGTAACGGTTAGAGCTGTTACTGAAAAGTAGCAGTTAAGCCCATCACTAATTCAAACCGATAACGAAACTATCCTTCTGAATATAATGGTATTCATTTTATTCTATTATTTCTTATTTTTTATATATATTATTGTAAAATATAAATATATTAAAAATAATCTTTTATAAATTTAAAGAACCAAATGTTATGAAAATGAGGTAATATTAGAATATTTTTGTCTGGCTGTTTCACTATAAATAAATAATTTAGTTGTTTTTCAATAAAAAAAAAATAGAAATTATTGTTTATTATTATATCTCAGATCCCTCAATCGAGGCTCGTTTCGAACTAATTCTATGAGTAATTTTTGTTTATTTTGTTGTTCATCTTTGCAAAGGAGTATACAGAATCAGAAAAGCCCTTATCTCCCAATGTTCCTAAATGTTTAACAAATAAATTAAATATTAGGATGATAATTTTATCAAAAGTTAATGTTTCCAATTTTCTTTGTCGAATTAAAATTGTATGTAGGTATATTTTTTATGGACATCCTGATAGATATAATTTTATTCAGCGGAAAAATAACCTTCGCTACTAAATTTAATGGTACATGAAGTTTAGTAATAAAATATTTTAATGAGAATTGACAATTTAATTCTGATTTATGACGGATATTTAAATAACAGTTAATTATTAAATTACAATGTATATTTTTTAATAAACATTTTAAACAATAAAGGTTAAATTGCCACATGGTAACGGCTGGCTTATCGGATTGAAAACTAATGATTTCGAAATGTTAAAATCGCACCTGATCGTACAACATCGCGCCGGATCCAATGTAGGCGCTTCCGTATAAATAAACTATTTTGTTTCCGCGAGGGGCTAAATCGGTCGGATTGTTCGGATAAAAATGGCGATAAGTAAGTTACAATTGATGGGTATTAGACAAAACTAAATGTAAAAAGACAAACAAATGTGGTTCAGAAAAGATACTTAAAATAAAAAAGTGAGTTAAGATGAACCCGGATGAAAGTCGTTAAAATGATGATAATAAAAGGTGGGAAATGAATAAACTTCTTACAGAAACAGCAAGCAAGGAAATAGTAAGAATAATAGTGTGATGTGTTTTATAATGTATATCACTATTAGGGAATTGAAATGAAATGGAGGTGAGAGGGGGGGGATGGGTAAATTAGTAAAGAATATATAATCAATTACCTGTAGCGGGGGGAGAGCCCGATAGGTCCGTCCAAGCTGTAATCACTCTCTAACGTACAAAGAGGGTTGGGGGAGGTATAACTCCCTCCCATACGATTAAAAAAACCAACAGAAAAAAAAAAGATTGTTACAAAGCTACGTAAGAAAATACAGGAAGAAAGAGAAAAAAACCGTTACCAAAATAGAAAGAAAGAAAGAAAGAAAATAAATTTTATTCTGGGACATTTAGTCCCCTAAGAATAATTACAATGTACAATAAAGAGACATTTGTCTGGAATTTAAAGACAGTCAGGAATTAATTATGTAACATGGTTATTAATCCTAAAATTAATACAACTGGTGAACATTTAAAATACGTATATATGAGTGTGCTAAAATATATGATTATATAATAATTGTATAAAAAAGAAGAAGAATATTATTGTATAAAAAAGAAGAATAAATGAAAAAATAGTTGAATGAAGCTCAAAGCTCTGAGTTGCGAAAATCTTAATCTTACATATATTCGGGAGATAGATTGCTGAGGAGATGGAAAAATAAGAAAATACTAACCTATGAGATAGGCAGGATTCCAAACCACCCATGAGGTTCTGCCTGTGGTTTCGTTACCCATTTTTTATAGTGGATGGTTCGCTTCACTGAATGCAGTAGCAGGAATGGCTGCCTGCTAATGCAATTAATGTAGCCCTATGAAACCACTGGCTGCTTCTTTCCTTGAAAACACAATTTCAGTTTTAAACATCGATCAAAAATTTGATAAATGCAGGATTGTGTTATCAGGAATTGAAGAGGTTACTAGGGTTGGCTGGTAAAACATACGGATTCTTTTCAGATACATTTAAATTTATTTGTCCAAGGGTAATTTTTTTTTAACTTGAGACTGGTCTATTTGGTAGGTATATCAAAGAATTTTTGTGAATTGAGCAAATCTATGAATATATACAGTGGATCAAAAAAGTATTGGCACACCCTCATTTTCCTGAATCATGGAAAGAAAAAGTCTGATATAAAACATTTGATTGGAAATGATAAGTCAAAAAAGTAGTGGCTCGCCCAGACATACAATACCAGGATGTAATTTTTTTGTAGCTCCTGTGTCTATGAGCTTCTGGAGTATCTCGAGAGGTGGGGGATTAAACTTGTTCCTTTCGATTGAGTTTGTGATTGTTTCTATTTATGTGGGTGGTTGTTATTCCTGTTATTTATAGCGGGTTCGGTCTCCAATGTTGATTTCATATATGTTTACATTACTTGTTCCGGTGGCTGCTCCGAACTGTGACTTGAGTCTAAAAAATGATCTTCTCTTGCCTCTTTTTCCTACTGGCTCCAATATTTCAGTTATTGGGTTATTATTGCATCTTTTTCATCTTCTTCACCTGCATGGTGAACGCGGTTTGATACTGTTCTCATAGATATTGTGCAATTCAATAAAATAATTTAAAAAAATACTATTTATTAGAAAGCCAACGTTTCGAATTATTTTATTATTTTCACACTTATAAAACTGTGAAAATATGTAATACCGTTGGGTGTAAATATGGAATAAAGTTGAGCAAATTTATGGATATTTTATCTTTCATTGCAAGCTATGATTCTTTTCAGATACACTTAAATTTGTCCAATGGTAATTGTTTTTAATTTGAGACTGGTCTGTTTGGTACAGCGCTGTTTACACATCACTCATTAATCGGTGAGTCAGTTCACACACACGTGTTAAGTGCCGAAAACAAGATTTTACATGAGTCAACTTTGATAATAATTTAACACAACAAATCGCTGCTCCGGAAGTATAATGATCTGCTCCGGAAATGCACAATACATTTCACAACATCTTTATTCAAAAAATAAAATTAAATAAAACCCAAAAACATTTCACAGGATCACAATACATTTCACAAGATCTTTAATTAACAAAATTAAACACAATAAATACATTTTACAACATCTTTATTTAAAAAATTAAATAAAATAAAACACAATACATTTCACAACATCTTTATTTTTTTAAATAAATTAAATAAAACACATTTTATTTCACAACACCTTTATTCAAAAAATTAAATTTGATAAAACACAATACATTTCAAAACATCTTTATTAAAAAAAAAACAACTACATAAAACACAAGAAATACATTTCACAATATTGTTACGGGCTACTGGGTGTAAAATGGACTAAACTATTACTTAATTCAAGAATCTAATATTCCCCGTAGACCTTGGCTGGCTGTCCCGTTGCAGTCCGTAATGCCCAAATGGTCGGTATGATCTTCTCAGCTGGATGTGTCTTCGCGTTCAAGATCGTCATGCTCGCGCCGGTATCCACTAGAAGACTTCGCAGCTGCCCGTTCACCATTCCATCAACATAGAAGCTGTTTGTTCTGCTTCCTATTGACGCAACTCTGATGGCAATCCTGGGGGCTTTGACGTAACGGGTTGGACACTTGCTTCTAGGGTGTCCAAGCTGGCCGCAGCCCCAACAGCGTATTTCCTTCTTATGGGTCCTGAGAGCATCCAACACTTTGGTCACTATGTCCTCGACGCTGGTTACCGCATTAGGCTCTGCTCCTGCTGCTCGAACTCGCGCATGGCCCCGTACAGACTGTCTGACAGCTTCAAACTCCATGGCCTGAGATAATGCGTCTCCCAACGTTTTCGGCCGGGCGAGCTTCACCGCTTGTTGTGTCTCTGGGTCCCGCAGTCCATCCAGGAATTTGTCGACAGCCAAACTCTCGTAGACATAGTCAGTGACCGATGGGTAGGCGTTCCTCACCAGCCGGGCTATCCGCTTCAAATTCCTGCAGGTTCTCGTTGTCCTTCTGGACCCTGTTTCTTAACTGTGAGCGATATAGCTGGTCCATGTGGCGGTGTCCGAAACGCATTTCCAGTCTTCTAATCAGCTTCCCGTACTTGGACCGCTCCGACATGGGCATCCCCTGCAGCACTCTCAAGGCGTCTCCACGCAAGGCCAGGCACAATGCTGAAGCTTGGGTCTCCTGCGACCACCCGTAGATCGAAGCAGCTGTCTCGAAGAGAGTCATGTAGTCCTCCCACGGCGTCTTCCCGTCGAATACTGGAATGGTATTGTGAGTTGGTGGCGCCCCAGCATAGGCGGGTAGAATGGTGTTATGATGGCTGCCCTCGCAGGAACGGTCGGTGTCGTTCGTCAGTGGGTTGCTCATACGTCCCTCGAGAGCTTCCATTCTTAGCCTAATTTCGTCAACTTTTTCTCTTAGCCTAGATTCTACAACAGCTACTTTATTATCTACATTTTCCATTAACTTATTCTCTAATGTGCCTAATTTAGACTCTAATGTATACAATAAATCACTTTTTACAGTACTTAGCTCATTTTTAACAGTGCTTAACTCATTACCTAGCTCATTTTTAACAGTGCTTAACTCATTACCTAGCTCATTTTTAACAGTACCTAAATCATTCTGTAAATTACCTAGCTTATTTTCTACATTGCCTAGTTCATTTTTAAAAGTTGCAGACAACTTGCTTAAATCAGTTTCAAACAGAACGTCATCTGGATTTTCCCCTAGCTCTACAAAAAATTGACGCAAGCGATGTTGCAGTACACTTTTATTTCCTGAAGAATCCAGATCACGTTCTTCTAATTCCCTTTTTAGATCCGCAACTTTTAAATCCATTAATTTAACACTTTGAGAAGCCATTTTTCATACAGTAGCCCAATAATTACAAAATAATAACAATTACACAAAATATCCCACTTCTGACACCAATTTGTTACGGGCTACTGGGTGTAAAATGGACTAAACTATTACTTAATTCAAGAATCTAATATTTATTAACAAATTAGAAAGAATTCAATGAGATTATTTAAAACAGTTAAATTATTAAACTAATATCAATTTACAATAATAATATTCTACTAAATGTTATCTAATTTCTAAGATAATATACAAATAATATAAGATATTGTTTATACTAAGTAACTAAACTATTTATATAAATTTGTACAAATACAATAATATTACACTATAGTTTACAATTACAAATTAACACTTACAGTTCGCTAACTAAAGTCCACCGACCGTAAGACTCTCCAAATATGACAAACTGCCACACAGTTTATTACACTTATTACACAGCCACTAATTGTCACTGTTGCTCACTAAGCACTTATTACAGACTGATACTAACTCACTGTAACTCACGCACTATCACTAGTTAACGACTGCTACTCACTGGCTTATTACTTCACTGCTTATTACTGACTTATTACTACTGCCGGCCAGAACAGCTGTCCTTTCTATATAGGCAAGGCCGGTCGGGGTGGGGATTTCTCGGAAGAAGACCGAGAACCGCCTAGACCGACCCACAAGGATCTACGCCATTCTATAATCCCTTCCGCTTAATCCCATTGTTTGTCTTATCCTCCCAGCCGGTCCTACTTCCTGCTCTGACCGTAACAATATCTTTATTAAACAAAATAAATTAAATAAAACACAATACATTTCACAACATCTTTATTTAAAAAATTAAATTAAATAAAACACAATACATTTCACAACATCTTTATTCAAAATATAAAATTAAATAAAACCCAATACATTCATTTCAAGATCTTTATTAAACAAAATAAATTAAATAAAACAAAAACAACTAATAGTTAACTTCCCAATTATAGTTAATATTAGTCGAACTAAAGCTCTTCATTAAATAGTTTGTCTTTTTCAATTTTGGCAGGAAGTGTAGATTCTTGATATTTTCAAATAATTGTTGTTATCGATTAATTAATACGTAAAATTATTTATATTCATAATAATAATATTAGTCGAACTAAAGGTCTTTCTTCATTATATAGTTTGTTTTTTTCAATTTTGACACGAAGTGTAGATTCTTGATATTTTCAAATAATTGTTGTTATCGATTAATTAATACGTAAAATTATTTATGTTCATAATAATAATAATAATATTAGTCGAACTAAAGGTCTTCATTAAATCGTTTGTTTTTTTCATTTTGACACGAAGTGTATATTCATGATATTTTCAAATAATTGTTGTTATCGATTAATTAATACGTAAAATTATTTATGTTCATAATAATAATAATTAATATTAGTCGAACTAAAGGTCATCAATTAATAGTATTTTTTTTTTTTCAATTTTGACACGAAGTGCAGATTCTTGATATTTTCAAATAATTGTTGTTATCGATTTATTAATACGTAAAATTATTTATATTCATAATAATAATATTAGTCGAACTAAAGGTCTTCCTTAAATAGTTTGTTTTTTTCATTTTGACACGAAGTGTAGATTCTTGATATTTCCAAATAATTGTTGTTATAGATTTATTAATACGTAAATCGTTTTATATTTATAATAATAATAATAATATTAGTCGAACTAAAGGTCTTCATTAAATAGTTTTTTTTTTCATTTTGACACGAAGTGTAGATTCTTGATATTTTCAAATAATTGTTGTTATCGATTAATTAATACGTAAAATTATTTATGTTCATAATAATAATAATAATATTAGTCGAACTAAAGGTCTTCATTAAATAGTTTGTCTTTTTCAATTTTGGCAGGAAGTGTAGATTCTTGATATTTTCAAATAATTGTTGTTATCGATTAATTAATACGTAAAATTATTTATGTTCATAATAATAATAATAATATTAGTCGAACTAAAGGTCATCAATTAATAGTATTTTTTTTTTTCAATTTTGACACGAAGTGCAGATTCTTGATATTTTCAAATAATTGTTGTTATCGATTTATTAATACGTAAAATTATTTATATTCATAATAATAATATTAGTCGAACTAAAGGTCTTCCTTAAATAGTTTGTTTTTTTCATTTTGACACGAAGTGTAGATTCTTGATATTTCCAAATAATTGTTGTTATAGATTTATTAATACGTAAATCGTTTTATATTTATAATAATAATAATAATATTAGTCGAACTAAAGGTCTTCATTAAATAGTTTTTTTTTTCATTTTGACACGAAGTGTAGATTCTTGATATTTTCAAATAATTGTTGTTATCGATTAATTAATACGTAAAATTATTTATGTTCATAATAATAATAATAATATTAGTCGAACTAAAGGTCTTCATTAAATAGTTTGTCTTTTTCAATTTTGGCAGGAAGTGTAGATTCTTGATATTTTCAAATAATTGTTGTTATCGATTAATTAATACGTAATTATTTATGTTCATAATAATAATAATAATATTAGTCGAACTAAAGGTCTAAAGGTATTAATAAATCGATAACAACAATTATTTTAAAATATCAAGAACCTGCACTTCGTGTCAAAATTGAAAAAAAAAATACTATTAATTGATGACCTTTAGTTCGACTAATATTAATTATTATTATTATGAACATAAATAATTTTACGTATTAATTAATCGATAACAACAATTATTTGAAAATATCAAGAATCTACACTTCGTGTCAAAATTGAAAAAAACAAACTATATAATGAAGAAAGAAAGACCTTTAGTTCGACTAATATTATTATTATAAATATAAAACGATTTACGTATTAATAAATCTATAACAACAATTATTTGGAAATATCAAGAATCTACACTTTCTGTCAAAATGAAAAAAACAAACTATTTAATGAAGACCTTTATTATAATCCTGAAGAATTCCAAGATGCCCCCTCAGTTTCGTTCACATCACTGGGAATACCCAAACGCTCCCTGGGAAAGAATTCACATAGACTATTGCTCGGTACTAGGGAAGAATCTGCTGATTATCGTGGATGCATACTCAAAGTGGATGACAGTTGCTATCACGAACTCAACTACTTCGCAAACCACAGCTAATATCCTGGAAAATGTCTTTGCTCAGTTCGGTGTTCCCAAAGTAATCGTTTCTGACAACGGGCCACAATTCTGCTCAGAATATTTTCAGAACTTTCTTAAAAAACAAGGTGTTCGGTTTCATCGCACCACAGCAGTTTACCATCCATCGACTAATGGCCAGGCAGAACGTGGTGTTCAAAGAGAATGCTGCACACCTCAGGAGCAACAAGCAACGATATTCAGCACCATATTAACAGGTCATCAATTAATAGTATTTTTTTTTTCAATTTTGACACGAAGTGCAGGTTCTTGATATTTTAAAATAATTGTTGTTATCGATTTATTAATACGTAAATCGTTTTATATTTATAATAATAATAATAATATTAGTCGAACTAAAGGTCTTCATTAAATAGTTTGTTGTTTCATTTTGACACGAAGTGTAGATTCTTGATTCCATGTTCCAAATCTATAAGCCGTGTTCCATTTTCCAGGTCTTTTCCGTAAATCAGTCCGACATCCGAGGCTTAGTTGTTGAGTTCTTTTAACCAGGTTATTGTTTTTTGACAAAAGGGGGGTGGTCGGCCCCTCCTTTCAACCCTCCTGCTTTATCCGGGCTTGGGACCGGCAATGGAGTCTAGTTAACTAACCCCATAGGCGCAGTTAATTATATTATACATTGTTGTATATATATATATATATATATATATATATATGTATGTGATTTTGTTTTTATGGAAACGAAATTTTTTTTTTAAATTTATTTATTTATTAAATAAAACACAATAAATGCATTTCACAAGATCTTTATTTAAAAAATTAAATTAAATAAAACACAATACATTTCACAACATCTTTATTCAAAATATAAAATTAAATAAAACCCAATCAATACATTTCACAGGATCTTTATTTAAAAAAAAATAAAATTAAATAAAACACAATAATACATTTCACAAGATCTTTATTAAACAAAATAAATTAAATAAAACACATTACATTTCACAACATCTTTATTCAAAAAATTAAATATAATAAAACACAATACATTTCACAACATCTTTATTAAAAAAAAAAATAAACTAAATAAAACACAATACATTTCACAACATCTTTATTTAAAAAAAATAAACTAAATAAAAGACAATACATTTCACAATATCTTTATTAAACAAAATAAATTAAATAAAACACAATACATTTCACAACATCTTTATTTAAAAAATTAAATTAAATAAAACACAACACATTTCACAACATCTTTATTCAAAATATAAAATTAAATAAAACCCAATACATTTCAAGATCTTTATTAAACAAAATAAATTAAATAAAACAAAAACAATTATAGTTAACTTCCCAATTATAGTTAATATTAGTCGAACTAAAGCTCTTCATTAAATAGTTTGTCTTTTTCAATTTTGGCAGGAAGTGTAGATTCTTGATATTTTCAAATAATTGTTGTTATAGATTTATACATACGTAAAATTATTTATATTCATAATAATAATATTAGTTGAACTAAAGGTCTTTCTTCATTATATAGTTTGTTTTTTTCATTTTGACCCGAAGTGTAGATTCTGGATATTTTCCAATAATTGTTGTTATCGATTTATTAATACGTAAAATTATTTATATTCATAATAATAATAATATTAGTCGAACTAAAGGTCTTCATTAAATAGTTTGTTTTTTTCATTTTGACACGAAGTGTAGATTCTTAATATTTCCAAATAATTGTTGTTATAGATTTATTAATACGTAAAATTATTTATATTCATAATAATAATAATAATATTAGTCGAACTAAAGGTCTTCATTAAATAGTTTGTTTTTTTCATTTTGACACGAAGTGTAGATTCTTGATATTTTCAAATAATTGTTGTTATAGATTTATTAATACATAAAATTATTTATTTTCATACTAATAATAATAATATTAGTCGAACTAAAGGTCTTCATTAAATAGTTTGTTTTTTTGTCTTCATTAAATTAAATAAACACATTACATTTCACAACATCTTTATTCAAAAAATTATATATAATAAAACACAATACATTTCACAACATCTTTATTAAAAAAAAATAAACTAAATAAAACACAATAACATTTCACAAGATCTTTATTAAACAAAATAAATTAAATAAAATACATTACATTTCACAACATCTTTATTCAAAAAATTAAAAATAATAAATAAAACACAATACATTTCACAACATCTTTATTTAAAAAAAATAAACTAAATAAAAGACAATACATTTCACAATATCTTTATTAAACAAAATAAATTAAATAAAACACAATACATTTCACAACATCTTTATTTAAAAAATTAAATTAAATAAAACACAACACATTTCACAACATCTTTATTCAAAATAGAAAATTAAATAAAACCCAATACATTTCAAGATCTTTATTAAACAAAATAAATTAAATAAAACAAAAACAATTATAGTTAACTTCCCAATTATAGTTAATATTAGTCGAACTAAAGCTCTTCATTAAATAGTTTGTCTTTTTCAATTTTGGCAGGAAGTGTAGATTCTTGATATTTTCAAATAATTGTTGTTATAGATTTATACATACGTAAAATTATTTATATTCATAATAATAATATTAGTCGAACTGAAGGTCTTTCGTCATTATATAGTTTGTTTTTTTCAATTTTGACACGAAGTGTAGATTCTTGATATTTTCAAATAATTGTTGTTATCGATTAGTTAATACGTAAAATTATTTATGTTCATAATAATAATAATTAATATTAGTCGAACTAAAGGTCATCAATTAATAGTATTTTTTTTTTTCAATTTTGACACGAAGTGCAGGTTCTTGATATTTTAAAATAATTGTTGTTATCGATTTATTAATACGTAAAATTATTCATATTCATAATAATAATAATATTAGTCGAACTAAAGGTCTTCATTAAATAGTTTTTTTTTTTTATTTTGACACGAAGTGTAGATAGATTCTTGATATTTCCAAATAATTGTTGTTATCGATTTATTAATACGTAAAATTATTTATATTCATAATAATAATAATAATAATATTAGTCGAACTAAAGGTCTTCATTAAATAGTTTGTTTTTTTTCATTTTGACCCGAAGTGTAGATTCTGGATATTTTCCAATAATTGTTGTTATCGATTTATTAATACGTAAAATTATTTATATTCATAATAATAATAATATTAGTCGAACTAAAGGTCTTCGACCTTCTAAAGGAAGCAGAATGGAACTTCGAGGAAGTAAAAAAAAAAGAAAATACTAACCTATGAGATAGGCAGGATTCCAAACCACCCATGAGGTTCTGCCTGTGGTTTCGTTACCCATTTTTTATAGTGGATGGTTCGCTTCACTGAATGCAGTAGCAGGAATGGCTGCCTGCTAATGCAATTAATGCAGCCCTATGAAACCACTGGCTGCTTCTTTCCTTGAAAACACAATTTCAGTTTTAAACATCGATCAAAAATTTGATAAATGCAGGATTGTGTTATCAGGAATTGAAGAGGTTACTAGGGTTGGCTGGTAAAACAAACGGATTCTTTTCAGATACATTTAAATTTGTCCAATGGTAATTTTTTTTTAACTTGAGACTGGTCTATTTGGTAGGTATATCAAAGAATTTTTGTGAATTGAGCAAATCTATGAATATACAGTGGATCAAAAAAGTGTTGGCACACCCTCATTTTCCTGAATCATGGAAAGAAAAAGTCTGATATAAAATCATTTGATTGGAAATGATAAGTCAAAAAAGTAGTGGCTCGCCCAGACATACAATACCAGGATGTAATTTTTTTGTAGCTCCTGTGTCTATGAGCTTCTGGAGTATCTCGAGAGGTGGGGGATTAGTGCATTATTACGAACAAACCTAGTCTGAAGATTACAACTTGTTCCTTTCGATTGAGTTTGTGATTGTTTCTATTTATGTGGGTGGTTGTTATTCCTGTTATTTATAGCGGGTTCGGTCTCCAATGTTGATTTCATTTATGTTTACATTACTTGTTCCGGTGGCTGCTCCGAACTGTGACTTGAGTCTAAAAAATGATTTCCTTTTCTCTTGCCTCTTTTTCCTACTGGCTCCAATATTTCAGTTATTGGGTTATTATTGCATCTTTTTCATCTTCTTCACCTGCATGGTGAACGCGGTTTGATACTGTTCTCATAGATATTGTGCAATTCAATAAAATAATTTAAAAAAATACTATTTATTAGAAAGCCAACGTTTCGAATTATTTTATTATTTTCACACATATAAAACCGTGAAAATATGTAATACCGTTGGGTGTAAATATGGAATAATGTTGAGCAAATTTATGGATATTTTATCTTTCATTGCAAGCTATGATTCTTTTCAGATACACTTAAATTTGTCCAATGGTAATTGTTTTTAATTTGAGACTGGTCTGTTTGGTACAGCGCTGTTTAAACATCACTCATTAATCGGTGAGTCAGTTCACACACACGTGTTAAGTGCCGAAAACAAGATTTTACATGAGTCAACTTTGATAATAATTTAACACAACAAATCGCTGCTCCGGAAGTATAATGATCTGCTCCGGAATGCATTGATGCACTCATGACTTTGATATTTGTGAATCGACATAATTGTACAAAATTCGCAACGAGAGGGAAGTTCCGCCGTTATAACCTGCATGCTTATTTACTTTTCCCTCTTGCAGAATAACGTTCATTGTTCAGTTGTGATTTGTACTTTTGTTTTTTGGAGATTTATCATTATACTTTCGGACCCGCGAAATGACATAAGACCTCCTAGAAAAAATATGACAATATTATTTATATTACGAAACCCATTTTTAAAAAATTTGCACTTACACATTTGTGGAATAACGCATCGACATATGTGTGGATTTTTTTTCGAAAAAAAAATTAGAAAAGTGTGGATTACTTTTGTTTTAAATCTCGTTTATTGAAATAAGTATTTGCAATTGTGTGAATTAATTTCTAAGGAAGAAACGACTCACACAAGAACTGGTTTAATACTGACTTTATTCCCATCTTGATCCTCTATTTATAGTAGCTAACAGCTGTTCACAATGCCAGCTTGATATTAGCGACTATTCGATCATCATAGTTGTATTAACTTATTTATACTTAATTATATTATTACATTATTGGCGCGACAGACTCATAAAAAAGTCCTTGGCCTGCTCAACCGCTCTACCCCAATCGTCCCGATCGCCTGCTCGAGTGATGGAGACCTTACACAGCCTCAGATCTTCACAGACGGCATCCTTCCATCTAGCTCTGGGCCTTCCTCGAGGTCTTACTCCCTATTCAGCTTTTCCACGCTGGATTTATTCAGTGTGAGGGTTTCGCCAGCGTATGTCACTACTGGCCTAATCACGGTTTTATATATCATCAGCTTGGACTTTAGGCTAAGGAGCTTACTTCTCAGGAGCTTTGACACTCCAAAACATGCTTTATTACCTAATACTATCCTGGCTCTGATTTCCTCCTCCTCATCCAAATTCTCATTTATACGGCTTCCTAAATACTGGAAACTTGACACTCGTTGGAAAGTGTGTCTTCCAAAGGTGTAGCTATGAGGTGGTCGGTTTTGTTTACTATTCTTTATTACCATTACCTTGGTTTTCTCCTCATTCACCTGCAACCCCATTTTTCCAGCTTCCACTTCCAGCCTCTCGAAAGCTTCTTTTAAGATTATCAGCAATCTTCCTACTAATACAAGGTCATCAGCATATGCAAGGATACCTAGACTCCGGTTAAAGATGGTCCCCTCCATCAGTAATCCTGCCCTTTTAATGACACTTTGCATTACAATATTGAATAGTAGAGGTGCCAGCGAGTCTCCCTGCCTAAGTCCTGTACTAATCCCAAATTTTTCTGTAATTGAGCCATTTACCCTTACGCTGCAAACTGTGTTTTCCATCGTGCTCATTACCAGACGCACCAACTTGGATGGGATCCGCATTTCGCTCATAGCTCTGAAAAGCTCATTCCTGGATATTGTATCATAGGCCGTCCTGAAATCTATGAACAGCATCCACAATGTATTATTGTACTCCTTCATTTTTTCACACATCTGTTTGAGGGAAAAAATCTGATCTATAGTAGATCTGTTAGGTCTAAAGCCTCCTTGGTATTCTCCAATATTTCTCTCAACATAGGGCAATAGGCGATTATACAGAGCTATCGAGAATATCTTATAGGCTGTATTCAGTAGGCTTATCCCTCTGTAATTTTTACATTCTGTGGAGTCTCCTTTCTTTTTGTAGACAGGCACTATAATAGCTTCTTTCCAGTCTTTCGGGATCTGTTCCTCTTCCCATATTTGAGCAATTAGTTCCTGCAGCTCTTTAGTTAGCGCACTGCCAGCTGCCTTCAGGAACTCAGCAGGTATGCCATCTGATCCAGGTGACTTGTTATTTCTTAGCTTCATAACAATATCTTCTATATCCTCTCCATCCGGTGGTACTGCTTCGTCTTGGCTGTCATACGAGTCACATTCCAAAACACTTATTTGTTCCTCTGTCTGGCTTAGTAGTCCTTGGAAATAATTCCTCCATCTCACTTGGACGTCCGTCTCCAGCACCAGTAGTTTCCCCTCCAAATTTTTCACCATGCTCCTTCTAGAGCAGTAACTGGTTTTACACGCCTCCACTCCTTTAAAAAATTTTATCAAACCATATATTTCGCGATGGTTTCTTGTCCATCTTGCAGTATTCGCTCGCGGTCCCTATTATAATTTCTTTAATATGATTCCAATGCGCATTCACTTCCCATCCATCTTCTACTACCGGCGTATTTTTGATTCCTTCCTCTACTCTAAGGTAAAAACATCTTTGTATTTGCTCATCTTTTATCGTTTCCTTGGACCATTTGTTGACCTTAGGTTTAATCATCCCCTTTTTGAAGGGAGACGTTTTGAGCAATACTTTCATGATAACGAGGAAGTGGTCGGAGTTGACATCCGGGCCTCTAAAAGATCTCACATCTTGGATATTATTGAAATACGAATTATTAACAAGGATATGATCAATTTGAGTAAAAGCGCCATTGGGTGAATGCCATGTATGCTTGTGTTTATCTTTATGAGCGAATACTGTGCTCATAACTACTAGCGAGTTTGATATTGCGAAGTTGATCATTCTTTCTCCGTTGTCATTTGATTTGTTATGGAGACTATTCATTCCAATTGTCGGTATGAACTCTGATTCTTTGCCTACTTGGGCATTAAAGTCTCCCATAACAATCTTCACATCACCAGAGGGGCAACTTCTCACGATTCTGTCCAGATCTTCATAGAAAACTTCTTTTTCTTCATCGTTCTTTTCCTCTGTTGGGGCGTGTATATTTATCACTGAAAAATGTCCGGTCCTTCCTCTCAATCTCAGAGTGCATATTCTTCCACTGATTGGTTGAAAATCAACTACGGCTGATTGTAATCTCTTACCAATCAGAAATGCTGTCCCGAACTCATGTTTTTCCTTACTTCCACTATAGTAGATAGTTGCTTCTTTTCTTTTGAGAGCACCGGTACCAGTCCAACGTACCTCCTGAATTGCAGCGAGGTCAACTTTCATTCGGGTCAGTTGTTCTACCAACTCTTGCATAGCTCCAGGTCTAAAAAGGGTCCTCACATTCCATGTTCCAAATCTATAAGCCGTGTTCCATTTTCCAGGTCTTTTCCGTAAATCAGTCCGACATCCGAGGCTTAGTTGTTGAGTTCTTTTAACCAGGTTATTGTTTTTTGACAAAAGGGGGGTGGTCGGCCCCTCCTTTCAACCCTCCTGCTTTATCCGGGCTTGGGACCGGCAATGGAGTCTAGTTAACTAACCCCATAGGCGCAGTTAATTATATTATACATTGTTGTATATATATATATATATATATATGTATGTGATTTTGTTTTTATGGAAACGAAATTTTTTTTTTTAATTTATTTATTTATTAAATAAAACACAATAAATGCATTTCACAAGATCTTTATTTAAAAAATTAAATTAAATAAAACACAATACATTTCACAACATCTTTATTCAAAATATAAAATTAAATAAAACCCAATCAATACATTTCACAGGATCTTTATTTAAAAAAAAATAAAATTAAATAAAACACAATAATACATTTCACAAGATCTTTATTAAACAAAATAAATTAAATAAAACACATTACATTTCACAACATCTTTATTCAAAAAATTAAATATAATAAAACACAATACATTTCACAACATCTTTATTAAAAAAAAAAATAAACTAAATAAAACACAATACATTTCACAACATCTTTATTTAAAAAAAAATAAACTAAATAAAAGACAATACATTTCACAATATCTTTATTAAACAAAATAAATTAAATAAAACACAATACATTTCACAACATCTTTATTTAAAAAATTAAATTAAATAAAACACAACACATTTCACAACATCTTTATTCAAAATAGAAAATTAAATAAAACCCAATACATTTCAAGATCTTTATTAAACAAAATAAATTAAATAAAACAAAAACAATTATAGTTAATTTCCCAATTATAGTTAATATTAGTCGAACTAAAGCTCTTCATTAAATAGTTTGTCTTTTTCAATTTTGGCAGGAAGTGTAGATTCTTGATATTTTCAAATAATTGTTGTTATAGATTTATACATACGTAAAATTATTTATATTCATAATAATAATATTAGTCGAACTAAAGGTCTTTCTTCATTATATAGTTTGTTTTTTTCAATTTTGACACGAAGTGTAGATTCTTGATATTTTCAAATAATTGTTGTTATCGATTAATTAATACGTAAAATTATTTATGTTCATAATAATAATAATTAATATTAGTCAAACTAAAGGTCATCAATTAATAGTATTTTTTTTTTTCAATTTTGACACGAAGTGCAGGTTCTTGATATTTTAAAATAATTGTTGTTATCGATTTATTAATACGTAAAATTATTCATATTCATAATAATAATAATATTAGTCGAACTAAAGGTCTTCATTAAATAGTTTTTTTTTTTTTATTTTGACACGAAGTGTAGATAGATTCTTGATATTTCCAAATAATTGTTGTTATCGATTTATTAATACGTAAAATTATTTATATTCATAATAATAATAATAATATTAGTCGAACTAAAGGTCTTCATTAAATAGTTTGTTTTTTTCATTTTGACCCGAAGTGTAGATTCTGGATATTTTCCAATAATTGTTGTTATCGATTTATTAATACGTAAAATTATTTATATTCATAATAATAATAATATTAGTCGAACTAAAGGTCTTCGACCTTCTAAAGGAAGCAGAATGGAACTTCGAGGAAGTAAAAAAAAAAGAAAATACTAACCTATGAGATAGGCAGGATTCCAAACCACCCATGAGGTTCTGCCTGTGGTTTCGTTACCCATTTTTTATAGTGGATGGTTCGCTTCACTGAATGCAGTAGCAGGAATGGCTGCCTGCTAATGCAATTAATGTAGCCCTATGAAACCACTGGCTGCTTCTTTCCTTGAAAACACAATTTCAGTTTTAAACATCGATCAAAAATTTGATAAATGCAGGATTGTGTTATCAGGAATTGAAGAGGTTACTAGGGTTGGCTGGTAAAACAAACGGATTCTTTTCAGATACATTTAAATTTGTCCAATGGTAATTTTTTTTTAACTTGAGACTGGTCTATTTGGTAGGTATATCAAAGAATTTTTGTGAATTGAGCAAATCTATGAATATACAGTAGATCAAAAAAGTGTTGGCACACCCTCATTTTCCTGAATCATGGAAAGAAAAAGTCTGATATAAAATCATTTGATTGGAAATGATAAGTCAAAAAAGTAGTGGCTCGCCCAGACATACAATACCAGGATGTAATTTTTTTGTAGCTCCTGTGTCTATGAGCTTCTGGAGTATCTCGAGAGGTGGGGGATTAGTGCATTATTACGAACAAACCTAGTCTGAAGATTACAACTTGTTCCTTTCGATTGAGTTTGTGATTGTTTCTATTTATGTGGGTGGTTGTTATTCCTGTTATTTATAGCGGGTTCGGTCTCCAATGTTGATTTCATTTATGTTTACATTACTTGTTCCGGTGGCTGCTCCGAACTGTGACTTGAGTCTAAAAAATGATTTCCTTTTCTCTTGCCTCTTTTTCCTACTGGCTCCAATATTTCAGTTATTGGGTTATTATTGCATCTTTTTCATCTTCTTCACCTGCATGGTGAACGCGGTTTGATACTGTTCTCATAGATATTGTGCAATTCAATAAAATAATTTAAAAAAATACTATTTATTAGAAAGCCAACGTTTCGAATTATTTTATTATTTTCACACATATAAAACCGTGAAAATATGTAATACCGTTGGGTGTAAATATGGAATAATGTTGAGCAAATTTATGGATATTTTATCTTTCATTGCAAGCTATGATTCTTTTCAGATACACTTAAATTTGTCCAATGGTAATTGTTTTTAATTTGAGACTGGTCTGTTTGGTACAGCGCTGTTTACACATCACTCATTAATCGGTGAGTCAGTTCACACACACGTGTTAAGTGCCGAAAACAAGATTTTACATGAGTCAACTTTGATAATAATTTAACACAACAAATCGCTGCTCCGGAAGTATAATGATCTGCTCCGGAATGCATTGATGCACTCATGACTTTGATATTTGTGAATCGACATAATTGTACAAAATTCGCAACGAGAGGGAAGTTCCGCCGTTATAACCTGCATGCTTATTTACTTTTCCCTCTTGCAGAATAACGTTCATTGTTCAGTTGTGATTTGTACTTTTGTTTTTTGGAGATTTATCATTATACTTTCGGACCCGCGAAATGACATAAGACCTCCTAGAAAAAATATGACAATATTATTTATATTACGAAACCCATTTTTAAAAAATTTGCACTTACACATTTGTGGAATAACGCATCGACATATGTGTGGATTTTTTTTCGAAAAAAAAATTAGAAAAGTGTGGATTACTTTTGTTTTAAATCTCGTTTATTGAAATAAGTATTTGCAATTGTGTGAATTAATTTCTAAGGAAGAAACGACTCACACAAGAACTGGTTTAATACTGACTTTATTCCCATCTTGATCCTCTATTTATAGTAGCTAACAGCTGTTCACAATGCCAGCTTGATATTAGCGACTATTCGATCATCATAGTTGTATTAACTTATTTATACTTAATTATATTATTACATTATTGGCGCGACAGACTCATAAAAAAGTCCTTGGCCTGCTCAACCGCTCTACCCCAATCGTCCCGATCGCCTGCTCGAGTGATGGAGACCTTACACAGCCTCAGATCTTCACAGACGGCATCCTTCCATCTAGCTCTGGGCCTTCCTCGAGGTCTTACTCCCTATTCAGCTTTTCCACGCTGGATTTATTCAGTGTGAGGGTTTCGCCAGCGTATGTCACTACTGGCCTAATCACGGTTTTATATATCATCAGCTTGGACTTTAGGCTAAGGAGCTTACTTCTCAGGAGCTTTGACACTCCAAAACATGCTTTATTACCTAATACTATCCTGGCTCTGATTTCCTCCTCCTCATCCAAATTCTCATTTATACGGCTTCCTAAATACTGGAAACTTGACACTCGTTGGAAAGTGTGTCTTCCAAAGGTGTAGCTATGAGGTGGTCGGTTTTGTTTACTATTCTTTATTACCATTACCTTGGTTTTCTCCTCATTCACCTGCAACCCCATTTTTCCAGCTTCCACTTCCAGCCTCTCGAAAGCTTCTTTTAAGATTATCAGCAATCTTCCTACTAATACAAGGTCATCAGCATATGCAAGGATACCTAGACTCCGGTTAAAGATGGTCCCCTCCATCAGTAATCCTGCCCTTTTAATGACACTTTGCATTACAATATTGAATAGTAGAGGTGCCAGCGAGTCTCCCTGCCTAAGTCCTGTACTAATCCCAAATTTTTCTGTAATTGAGCCATTTACCCTTACGCTGCAAACTGTGTTTTCCATCGTGCTCATTACCAGACGCACCAACTTGGATGGGATCCGCATTTCGCTCATAGCTCTGAAAAGCTCATTCCTGGATATTGTATCATAGGCCGTCCTGAAATCTATGAACAGCATCCACAATGTATTATTGTACTCCTTCATTTTTTCACACATCTGTTTGAGGGAAAAAATCTGATCTATAGTAGATCTGTTAGGTCTAAAGCCTCCTTGGTATTCTCCAATATTTCTCTCAACATAGGGCAATAGGCGATTATACAGAGCTATCGAGAATATCTTATAGGCTGTATTCAGTAGGCTTATCCCTCTGTAATTTTTACATTCTGTGGAGTCTCCTTTCTTTTTGTAGACAGGCACTATAATAGCTTCTTTCCAGTCTTTCGGGATCTGTTCCTCTTCCCATATTTGAGCAATTAGTTCCTGCAGCTCTTTAGTTAGCGCACTGCCAGCTGCCTTCAGGAACTCAGCAGGTATGCCATCTGATCCAGGTGACTTGTTATTTCTTAGCTTCATAACAATATCTTCTATATCCTCTCCATCCGGTGGTACTGCTTCGTCTTGGCTGTCATACGAGTCACATTCCAAAACACTTATTTGTTCCTCTGTCTGGCTTAGTAGTCCTTGGAAATAATTCCTCCATCTCACTTGGACGTCCGTCTCCAGCACCAGTAGTTTCCCCTCCTCATTTTTCACCATGCTCCTTCTAGAGCAGTAACTGGTTTTACACGCCTCCACTCCTTTAAAAAATTTTTTGGTATCATTGCTCCTTCTTGAGTTTTCGATATCTTTTATCTTATTGTAAAAAGCTTTTCTTTTCTTCCCTTTCAAGATCTTCTTTGCTTCTCTTCTTGCATCCTGGTACTCTTTCTTGTTATTTCTTGTGCTTATACTCAGGATTTTAATCTTTTTTCATTTCGTCTTCGAATCGCCTCTTTACATTCTTCATCAAACCATATATTTCGCGATGGTTTCTTGTCCATCTTGCAGTATTCGCTCGCGGTCCCTATTATAATTTCTTTAATATGATTCCAATGCGCATTCACTTCCCATCCATCTTCTACTACCGGCGTATTTTTGATTCCTTCCTCTACTCTAAGGGAAAAACATCTTTGTATTTGCTCATCTTTTATCGTTTCCTTGGACCATTTGTTGACCTTAGGTTTAATCATCCCCTTTTTGAAGGGAGACGTTTTGAGCAATACTTTCATGATAACGAGGAAGTGGTCGGAGTTGACATCCGGGCCTCTAAAAGATCTCACATCTTGGATATTATTGAAATACGAATTATTAACAAGGATATGATCAATTTGAGTAAAAGCGCCATTGGGTGAATGCCATGTATGCTTGTGTTTATCTTTATGAGCGAATACTGTGCTCATAACTACTAGCGAGTTTGATATTGCGAAGTTGATCATTCTTTCTCCGTTGTCATTTGATTTGTTATGGAGACTATTCATTCCAATTGTCGGTATGAACTCTGATTCTTTGCCTACTTGGGCATTAAAGTCTCCCATAACAATCTTCACATCACCAGAGGGGCAACTTCTCACGATTCTGTCCAGATCTTCATAGAAAACTTCTTTTTCTTCATCGTTCTTTTCCTCTGTTGGGGCGTGTATATTTATCACTGAAAAATGTCCGGTCCTTCCTCTCAATCTCAGAGTGCATATTCTTCCACTGATTGGTTGAAAATCAACTACGGCTGATTGTAATCTCTTACCAATCAGAAATGCTGTCCCGAACTCATGTTTTTCCTTACTTCCACTATAGTAGATAGTTGCTTCTTTTCTTTTGAGAGCACCGGTACCAGTCCAACGTACCTCCTGAATTGCAGCGAGGTCAACTTTCATTCGGGTCAGTTGTTCTACCAACTCTTGCATAGCTCCAGGTCTAAAAAGGGTCCTCACATTCCATGTTCCAAATCTATAAGCCGTGTTCCATTTTCCAGGTCTTTTCCGTAAATCAGTCCGACATCCGAGGCTTAGTTGTTGAGTTCTTTTAACCAGGTTATTGTTTTTTGACAAAAGGGGGGTGGTCGGCCCCTCCTTTCAACCCTCCTGCTTTATCCGGGCTTGGGACCGGCAATGGAGTCTAGTTAACTAACCCCATAGGCGCAGTTAATTATATTATACATTGTTGTATATATATATATATATATATATATATGTATGTGATTTTGTTTTTATGGAAACGAAATTTTTTTTTTTAATTTATTTATTTATTAAATAAAACACAATAATACATTTCACAAGATCTTTATTAAACAAAATAAATTAAATAAAACACATTACATTTCACAACATCTTTATTCAAAAAATTAAATATAATAAAACACAATACATTTCACAACATCTTTATTAAAAAAAAAAATAAACTAAATAAAACACAATACATTTCACAACATCTTTATTTAAAAAAAAATAAACTAAATAAAAGACAATACATTTCACAATATCTTTATTAAACAAAATAAATTAAATAAAACACAATACATTTCACAACATCTTTATTTAAAAAATTAAATTAAATAAAACACAACACATTTCACAACATCTTTATTCAAAATAGAAAATTAAATAAAACCCAATACATTTCAAGATCTTTATTAAACAAAATAAATTAAATAAAACAAAAACAATTATAGTTAACTTCCCAATTATAGTTAATATTAGTCGAACTAAAGCTCTTCATTAAATAGTTTGTCTTTTTCAATTTTGGCAGGAAGTGTAGATTCTTGATATTTTCAAATAATTGTTGTTATAGATTTATACATACGTAAAATTATTTATATTCATAATAATAATATTAGTCGAACTAAAGGTCTTTCTTCATTATATAGTTTGTTTTTTTCAATTTTGACACGAAGTGTAGATTCTTGATATTTTCAAATAATTGTTGTTATCGATTAATTAATACGTAAAATTATTTATGTTCATAATAATAATAATATTAGTCGAACTAAAGGTCTTCATTAAATAGTTTGTTTTTTTTATTTTGACACGAAGTGTAGATAGATTCTTGATATTTCCAAATAATTGTTGTTATCGATTTATTAATACGTAAAATTATTTATATTCATAATAATAATAATAATATTAGTCGAACTAAAGGTCTTCATTAAATAGTTTGTTTTTTTCATTTTGACCCGAAGTGTAGATTCTGGATATTTTCCAATAATTGTTGTTATCGATTTATTAATACGTAAAATTATTTATATTCATAATAATAATAATATTAGTCGAACTAAAGGTCTTCGACCTTCTAAAGGAAGCAGAATGGAACTTCGAGGAAGTAAAAAAAAAAGAAAATACTAACCTATGAGATAGGCAGGATTCCAAACCACCCATGAGGTTCTGCCTGTGGTTTCGTTACCCATTTTTTATAGTGGATGGTTCGCTTCACTGAATGCAGTAGCAGGAATGGCTGCCTGCTAATGCAATTAATGTAGCCCTATGAAACCACTGGCTGCTTCTTTCCTTGAAAACACAATTTCAGTTTTAAACATCGATCAAAAATTTGATAAATGCAGGATTGTGTTATCAGGAATTGAAGAGGTTACTAGGGTTGGCTGGTAAAACAAACGGATTCTTTTCAGATACATTTAAATTTGTCCAATGGTAATTTTTTTTTAACTTGAGACTGGTCTATTTGGTAGGTATATCAAAGAATTTTTGTGAATTGAGCAAATCTATGAATATACAGTGGATCAAAAAAGTGTTGGCACACCCTCATTTTCCTGAATCATGGAAAGAAAAAGTCTGATATAAAATCATTTGATTGGAAATGATAAGTCAAAAAAGTAGTGGCTCGCCCAGACATACAATACCAGGATGTAATTTTTTTGTAGCTCCGGGTTCGGTCTCCAATGTTGATTTCATTTATGTTTACATTACTTGTTCCGGTGGCTGCTCCGAACTGTGACTTGAGTCTAAAAAATGATTTCCTTTTCTCTTGCCTCTTTTTCCTACTGGCTCCAATATTTCAGTTATTGGGTTATTATTGCATCTTTTTCATCTTCTTCACCTGCATGGTGAACGCGGTTTGATACTGTTCTCATAGATATTGTGCAATTCAATAAAATAATTTTAAAAAATACTATTTATTAGAAAGTCAACGTTTCGAATTATTTTATTATTTTCACACATATAAAACCGTGAAAATATGTAATACCGTTGGGTGTAAATATGGAATAATGTTGAGCAAATTTATGGATATTTTATCTTTCATTGCAAGCTATGATTCTTTTCAGATACACTTAAATTTGTCCAATGGTAATTGTTTTTAATTTGAGACTGGTCTGTTTGGTACAGCGCTGTTTACACATCACTCATTAATCGGTGAGTCAGTTCACACACACGTGTTAAGTGCCGAAAACAAGATTTTACATGAGTCAACTTTGATAATAATTTAACACAACAAATCGCTGCTCCGGAAGTATAATGATCTGCTCCGGAATGCATTGATGCACTCATGACTTTGATATTTGTGAATCGACATAATTGTACAAAATTCGCAACGAGAGGGAAGTTCCGCCGTTATAACCTGCATGCTTATTTACTTTTCCCTCTTGCAGAATAACGTTCATTGTTCAGTTGTGATTTGTACTTTTGTTTTTTGGAGATTTATCATTATACTTTCGGACCCGCGAAATGACATAAGACCTCCTAGAAAAAATATGACAATATTATTTATATTACGAAACCCATTTTTAAAAAATTTGCACTTACACATTTGTGGAATAACGCATCGACATATGTGTGGATTTTTTTTCGAAAAAAAAATTAGAAAAGTGTGGATTACTTTTGTTTTAAATCTCGTTTATTGAAATAAGTATTTGCAATTGTGTGAATTAATTTCTAAGGAAGAAACGACTCACACAAGAACTGGTTTAATACTGACTTTATTCCCATCTTGATCCTCTATTTATAGTAGCTAACAGCTGTTCACAATGCCAGCTTGATATTAGCGACTATTCGATCATCATAGTTGTATTAACTTATTTATACTTAATAAATTTTATGTTTGAGCAACCTCGAAATAGTTATTGGACCTTTCGATGAGAGCTCCGAAATGGATGAGGAAAATAAATTTCTGATTCAATTATACCAGATCGCATGTCATTTTGAATGTAACCTTTTATTAAACTAATAATATAAATCAATTTTCATAAATTAAATAACTAATAATTTTGAGAATGAAAAACAATTAATTAAATTAAAGAACAATTTAAACGCTTTTATAATGAGAAATGAAGTTACTAATATTAACTAAATTATCAACAACTAATTAATAACAAAAAGAAAACAAATATTATTTAATCTTACGATAGTAAATTTAACTCTATTAAATTACAAATAAAATCTATTACAAAATAATGAATGTTTATGCGGTTTTCTGATTGCAATGATATAATAATGAAAACTCTTATCTGTCTGTCGAAGTAGTTTCAGTAGATGGTAGATTCTCGGCAGGGCGAGCTGGATGTTGAGACGACAGAGGATTTTCGTCGGCAGGGCGAGCGAAGATGGTGAAACAATAGAGGTTGAGATGATCTACTGGGTCAATTCGAATTGGTCGAATAGATGACTTAGTTTAAACTAATTACACCTGCAGGTGGGCAGCAAATTAGTATCAAAATTCAACTTTGGGCTTCTAGAGAGCATACGATGTGCACGGCTAAGGGCTCGCGTCAACACTGTCTTAAAATTCACAAAAACAACTTTGGGCTCCTAAAGAGCATAGGATGTGCAAGGCTAAGGGCTCGCATCAACACTGTCTTAAAATGCACAAAACAACTTTGGGCTCCTAAAGAGCATACGGTGTGCACGGCTAAGGGCTCGCGTCAACACTGTCTTCAAATTTACAAAACACAACTTTGGGCTCCTAAAGAGCATACGGTGTGCACGGCTAAGGGCTCGCGTCAACACTGTCTTCAAATTTACAAAACACAACTTTGGGCTCCTCTAGAGCATACGATGTGCACGGCTAAGGGCTCGCGTCAACACTCACTCGCTCGGACTCGCCGGAGCGAACAAAAGCCGATCGACTCTCTTTTGTTTTTCTCTCTTCACTTTTATAACATATGTTTTCACACTTACTACAAATATTACACTTATATCTGAAACCAAATAAAATTACCTTTTAAATTATTCTAAACAATTATGAAATTAAACGTTTAAATTATTATATTAAATAAAATGTGAAAATTAAGTAAAAAAATGCTCTTTCTTTTACGAAAACAATTATTTAATTTTTATGATTGTCTGTCGCGCCAGACTCATAAAAAAGTCCTTGGCCTGCTCAACCGCTCTACCCCAATCGTCCCGATCGCCTGCTCGAGTGATGGAGACCTTACACAGCCTCAGATCTTCACAGACGGCATCCTTCCATCTAGCTCTGGGCCTTCCTCGAGGTCTTACTCCATCCGGATTTCCTTTATACAGCTTTTTAGCTGTTCTTTCTTCGCCCATCCTATATAAGTGGCCCAGCCACTTGATGCGTTGCCTCCTGATGAAGCTCGATATCATTAGGTCTCCATATAACTCACT
The DNA here is from genome assembly GCA_964056705.1 of Troilus luridus. Taxonomy (NCBI): domain Eukaryota; kingdom Metazoa; phylum Arthropoda; class Insecta; order Hemiptera; family Pentatomidae; genus Troilus; species Troilus luridus. The sequence goes on along the minus strand of OZ057416.1, from coordinate 12,400,626 downwards.
TAGCTCCTTGTTCCTTCTGATCCTGAGTTGGTCGTTTTCCCGAACTGGGCCGAATATTTGCCGAAGAACTCTTCTTTCGAATCTATTCAGCTTTTCCACGCTGGATTTATTCAGTGTGAGGGTTTCGCCAGCGTATGTCACTACTGGCCTAATCACGGTTTTATATATCATCAGCTTGGACTTTAGGCTAAGGAGCTTACTTCTCAGGAGCTTTGACACTCCAAAACATGCTTTATTACCTAATACTATCCTGGCTCTGATTTCCTCCTCCTCATCCAAATTCTCATTTATACGGCTTCCTAAATACTGGAAACTTGACACTCGTTGGAAAGTGTGTCTTCCAAAGGTGTAGCTATGAGGTGGTCGGTTTTGTTTACTATTCTTTATTACCATTATCTTGGTTTTCTCCTCATTCACCTGCAATCCCATTTTTCCAGCTTCCACTTCCAGCCTCTCGAAAGCTTCTTTTAAGATTATCAGCGATCTTCCTACTAATACAAGGTCATCAGCATATGCAAGGATACCTAGACTCCGGTTAAAGATGGTTCCCTCCATCAGTAATCCTGCCCTTTTAATGACACTTTGCATTACAATATTGAATAGTAGAGGTGCCAGCGAGTCTCCCTGCCTAAGTCCTGTACTAATCCCAAATTTTTCTGTAATTGAGCCATTTACCCTTACGCTGCAAACTGTGTTTTCCATCGTGCTCATTACCAGACGCACCAACTTGGATGGGATCCGCATTTCGCTCATAGCTCTGAAAAGCTCATTCCTGGATATTGTATCATAGGCCGTCCTGAAATCTATGAACAGCATCCACAATGTATTATTTTCATTTTTTCACACATCTGTTTGAGGGAAAAAATCTGATCTATAGTAGATCTGTTAGGTCTAAAGCCTCCTTGGTATTCTCCAATATTTCTCTCAACATAGGGCAATAGGCGATTATACAGAGCTATCGAGAATATCTTATAGGCTGTATTCAGTAGGCTTATCCCTCTGTAATTTTTACATTCTGTGGAGTCTCCTTTCTTTTTGTAGACAAGCACTATAATAGCTTCTTTCCAGTCTTTCGGGATCTGTTCCTCTTCCCATATTTGAGCAATTAGTTCCTGCAGCTCTTTAGTTAGCGCACTGCCAGCTGCCTTCAGGAACTCAGCAGGTATGCCATCTGATCCAGGTGACTTGTTATTTCTTAGCTTCATAACAATATCTTCTATATCCTCTCCATCCGGTGGTACTGCTTCGTCTTGGCTGTCATACGAGTCACATTCCAAAACACTTATTTGTTCCTCTGTCTGGCTTAGTAGTCCTTGGAAATAATTCCTCCATCTCACTTGGACGTCCGTCTCCAGCACCAGTAGTTTCCCCTCCTCATTTTTCACCATGCTCCTTCTAGAGCAGTAACTGGTTTTACACGCCTCCACTCCTTTAAAAAATTTTTTGGTATCATTGCTCCTTCTTGAGTTTTCGATATCTTTTATCTTATTGTAAAAAGCTTTTCTTTTCTTCCCTTTCAAGATCTTCTTTGCTTCTCTTCTTGCATCCTGGTACTCTTTCTTGTTATTTCTTGTGCTTATACTCAGGATTTTAATCTTTTTTCATTTCGTCTTCGAATCGCCTCTTTACATTCTTCATCAAACCATATATTTCGCGATGGTTTCTTGTCCATCTTGCAGTATTCGCTCGCGGTCCCTATTATAATTTCTTTAATATGATTCCAATGCGCATTCACTTCCCATCCATCTTCTACTACCGGCGTATTTTTGATTCCTTCCTCTACTCTAAGGTAAAAACATCTTTGTATTTGCTCATCTTTTATCGTTTCCTTGGACCATTTGTTGACCTTAGGTTTAATCATCCCCTTTTTGAAGGGAGACGTTTTGAGCAATACTTTCATGATAACGAGGAAGTGGTCGGAGTTGACATCCGGGCCTCTAAAAGATCTCACATCTTGGATATTATTGAAATACGAATTATTAACAAGGATATGATCAATTTGAGTAAAAGCGCCATTGGGTGAATGCCATGTATGCTTGTGTTTATCTTTATGAGCGAATACTGTGCTCATAACTACTAGCGAGTTTGATATTGCGAAGTTGATCATTCTTTCTCCGTTGTCATTTGATTTGTTATGGAGACTATTCATTCCAATTGTCGGTATGAACTCTGATTCTTTGCCTACTTGGGCATTAAAGTCTCCCATAACAATCTTCACATCACCAGAGGGGCAACTTCTCACGATTCTGTCCAGATCTTCATAGAAAACTTCTTTTTCTTCATCGTTCTTTTCCTCTGTTGGGGCGTGTATATTTATCACTGAAAAATGTCCGGTCCTTCCTCTCAATCTCAGAGTGCATATTCTTCCACTGATTGGTTGAAAATCAACTACGGCTGATTGTAATCTCTTACCAATCAGAAATGCTGTCCCGAACTCATGTTTTTCCTTACTTCCACTATAGTAGATAGTTGCTTCTTTTCTTTTGAGAGCACCGGTACCAGTCCAACGTACCTCCTGAATTGCAGCGAGGTCAACTTTCATTCGGGTCAGTTGTTCTACCAACTCTTGCATAGCTCCAGGTCTAAAAAGGGTCCTCACATTCCATGTTCCAAATCTATAAGCCGTGTTCCATTTTCCAGGTCTTTTCCGTAAATCAGTCCGACATCCGAGGCTTAGTTGTTGAGTTCTTTTAACCAGGTTATTGTTTTTTGACAAAAGGGGGGTGGTCGGCCCCTCCTTTCAACCCTCCTGCTTTATCCGGGCTTGGGACCGGCAATGGAGTCTAGTTAACTAACCCCATAGGCGCAGTTAATTATATTATACATTGTTGTATATATATATATATATATATATATATATGTATGTGATTTTGTTTTTATGGAAACGAAATTTTTTTTTTAAATTTATTTATTTATTAAATAAAACACAATAAATGCATTTCACAAGATCTTTATTTAAAAAATTAAATTAAATAAAACACAATACATTTCACAACATCTTTATTCAAAATATAAAATTAAATAAAACCCAATCAATACATTTCACAGGATCTTTATTTAAAAAAAAATAAAATTAAATAAAACACAATAATACATTTCACAAGATCTTTATTAAACAAAATAAATTAAATAAAACACATTACATTTCACAACATCTTTATTCAAAAAATTAAATATAATAAAACACAATACATTTCACAACATCTTTATTAAACAAAAAAATAAACTAAATAAAACACAATACATTTCACAACATCTTTATTTAAAAAAAAATAAACTAAATAAAAGACAATACATTTCACAATATCTTTATTAAACAAAATAAATTAAATAAAACACAATACATTTCACAACATCTTTATTTAAAAAATTAAATTAAATAAAACACAACACATTTCACAACATCTTTATTCAAAATAGAAAATTAAATAAAACCCAATACATTTCAAGATCTTTATTAAACAAAATAAATTAAATAAAACAAAAACAATTATAGTTAATTTCCCAATTATAGTTAATATTAGTCGAACTAAAGCTCTTCATTAAATAGTTTGTCTTTTTCAATTTTGGCAGGAAGTGTAGATTCTTGATATTTTCAAATAATTGTTGTTATAGATTTATACATACGTAAAATTATTTATATTCATAATAATAATATTAGTCGAACTAAAGGTCTTTCTTCATTATATAGTTTGTTTTTTTCAATTTTGACACGAAGTGTAGATTCTTGATATTTTCAAATAATTGTTGTTATCGATTAATTAATACGTAAAATTATTTATGTTCATAATAATAATAATTAATATTAGTCAAACTAAAGGTCATCAATTAATAGTATTTTTTTTTTTCAATTTTGACACGAAGTGCAGGTTCTTGATATTTTAAAATAATTGTTGTTATCGATTTATTAATACGTAAAATTATTCATATTCATAATAATAATAATATTAGTCGAACTAAAGGTCTTCATTAAATAGTTTTTTTTTTTTTATTTTGACACGAAGTGTAGATAGATTCTTGATATTTCCAAATAATTGTTGTTATCGATTTATTAATACGTAAAATTATTTATATTCATAATAATAATAATAATATTAGTCGAACTAAAGGTCTTCATTAAATAGTTTGTTTTTTTCATTTTGACCCGAAGTGTAGATTCTGGATATTTTCCAATAATTGTTGTTATCGATTTATTAATACGTAAAATTATTTATATTCATAATAATAATAATATTAGTCGAACTAAAGGTCTTCGACCTTCTAAAGGAAGCAGAATGGAACTTCGAGGAAGTAAAAAAAAAAGAAAATACTAACCTATGAGATAGGCAGGATTCCAAACCACCCATGAGGTTCTGCCTGTGGTTTCGTTACCCATTTTTTATAGTGGATGGTTCGCTTCACTGAATGCAGTAGCAGGAATGGCTGCCTGCTAATGCAATTAATGTAGCCCTATGAAACCACTGGCTGCTTCTTTCCTTGAAAACACAATTTCAGTTTTAAACATCGATCAAAAATTTGATAAATGCAGGATTGTGTTATCAGGAATTGAAGAGGTTACTAGGGTTGGCTGGTAAAACAAACGGATTCTTTTCAGATACATTTAAATTTGTCCAATGGTAATTTTTTTTTAACTTGAGACTGGTCTATTTGGTAGGTATATCAAAGAATTTTTGTGAATTGAGCAAATCTATGAATATACAGTAGATCAAAAAAGTGTTGGCACACCCTCATTTTCCTGAATCATGGAAAGAAAAAGTCTGATATAAAATCATTTGATTGGAAATGATAAGTCAAAAAAGTAGTGGCTCGCCCAGACATACAATACCAGGATGTAATTTTTTTGTAGCTCCTGTGTCTATGAGCTTCTGGAGTATCTCGAGAGGTGGGGGATTAGTGCATTATTACGAACAAACCTAGTCTGAAGATTACAACTTGTTCCTTTCGATTGAGTTTGTGATTGTTTCTATTTATGTGGGTGGTTGTTATTCCTGTTATTTATAGCGGGTTCGGTCTCCAATGTTGATTTCATTTATGTTTACATTACTTGTTCCGGTGGCTGCTCCGAACTGTGACTTGAGTCTAAAAAATGATTTCCTTTTCTCTTGCCTCTTTTTCCTACTGGCTCCAATATTTCAGTTATTGGGTTATTATTGCATCTTTTTCATCTTCTTCACCTGCATGGTGAACGCGGTTTGATACTGTTCTCATAGATATTGTGCAATTCAATAAAATAATTTAAAAAAATACTATTTATTAGAAAGCCAACGTTTCGAATTATTTTATTATTTTCACACATATAAAACCGTGAAAATATGTAATACCGTTGGGTGTAAATATGGAATAATGTTGAGCAAATTTATGGATATTTTATCTTTCATTGCAAGCTATGATTCTTTTCAGATACACTTAAATTTGTCCAATGGTAATTGTTTTTAATTTGAGACTGGTCTGTTTGGTACAGCGCTGTTTACACATCACTCATTAATCGGTGAGTCAGTTCACACACACGTGTTAAGTGCCGAAAACAAGATTTTACATGAGTCAACTTTGATAATAATTTAACACAACAAATCGCTGCTCCGGAAGTATAATGATCTGCTCCGGAATGCATTGATGCACTCATGACTTTGATATTTGTGAATCGACATAATTGTACAAAATTCGCAACGAGAGGGAAGTTCCGCCGTTATAACCTGCATGCTTATTTACTTTTCCCTCTTGCAGAATAACGTTCATTGTTCAGTTGTGATTTGTACTTTTGTTTTTTGGAGATTTATCATTATACTTTCGGACCCGCGAAATGACATAAGACCTCCTAGAAAAAATATGACAATATTATTTATATTACGAAACCCATTTTTAAAAAATTTGCACTTACACATTTGTGGAATAACGCATCGACATATGTGTGGATTTTTTTTCGAAAAAAAAATTAGAAAAGTGTGGATTACTTTTGTTTTAAATCTCGTTTATTGAAATAAGTATTTGCAATTGTGTGAATTAATTTCTAAGGAAGAAACGACTCACACAAGAACTGGTTTAATACTGACTTTATTCCCATCTTGATCCTCTATTTATAGTAGCTAACAGCTGTTCACAATGCCAGCTTGATATTAGCGACTATTCGATCATCATAGTTGTATTAACTTATTTATACTTAATTATATTATTACATTATTGGCGCGACAGACTCATAAAAAAGTCCTTGGCCTGCTCAACCGCTCTACCCCAATCGTCCCGATCGCCTGCTCGAGTGATGGAGACCTTACACAGCCTCAGATCTTCACAGACGGCATCCTTCCATCTAGCTCTGGGCCTTCCTCGAGGTCTTACTCCCTATTCAGCTTTTCCACGCTGGATTTATTCAGTGTGAGGGTTTCGCCAGCGTATGTCACTACTGGCCTAATCACGGTTTTATATATCATCAGCTTGGACTTTAGGCTAAGGAGCTTACTTCTCAGGAGCTTTGACACTCCAAAACATGCTTTATTACCTAATACTATCCTGGCTCTGATTTCCTCCTCCTCATCCAAATTCTCATTTATACGGCTTCCTAAATACTGGAAACTTGACACTCGTTGGAAAGTGTGTCTTCCAAAGGTGTAGCTATGAGGTGGTCGGTTTTGTTTACTATTCTTTATTACCATTATCTTGGTTTTCTCCTCATTCACCTGCAACCCCATTTTTCCAGCTTCCACTTCCAGCCTCTCGAAAGCTTCTTTTAAGATTATCAGCGATCTTCCTACTAATACAAGGTCATCAGCATATGCAAGGATACCTAGACTCCGGTTAAAGATGGTTCCCTCCATCAGTAATCCTGCCCTTTTAATGACACTTTGCATTACAATATTGAATAGTAGAGGTGCCAGCGAGTCTCCCTGCCTAAGTCCTGTACTAATCCCAAATTTTTCTGTAATTGAGCCATTTACCCTTACGCTGCAAACTGTGTTTTCCATCGTGCTCATTACCAGACGCACCAACTTGGATGGGATCCGCATTTCGCTCATAGCTCTGAAAAGCTCATTCCTGGATATTGTATCATAGGCCGTCCTGAAATCTATGAACAGCATCCACAATGTATTATTTTCATTTTTTCACACATCTGTTTGAGGGAAAAAATCTGATCTATAGTAGATCTGTTAGGTCTAAAGCCTCCTTGGTATTCTCCAATATTTCTCTCAACATAGGGCAATAGGCGATTATACAGAGCTATCGAGAATATCTTATAGGCTGTATTCAGTAGGCTTATCCCTCTGTAATTTTTACATTCTGTGGAGTCTCCTTTCTTTTTGTAGACAGGCACTATAATAGCTTCTTTCCAGTCTTTCGGGATCTGTTCCTCTTCCCATATTTGAGCAATTAGTTCCTGCAGCTCTTTAGTTAGCGCACTGCCAGCTGCCTTCAGGAACTCAGCAGGTATGCCATCTGATCCAGGTGACTTGTTATTTCTTAGCTTCATAACAATATCTTCTATATCCTCTCCATCCGGTGGTACTGCTTCGTCTTGGCTGTCATACGAGTCACATTCCAAAACACTTATTTGTTCCTCTGTCTGGCTTAGTAGTCCTTGGAAATAATTCCTCCATCTCACTTGGACGTCCGTCTCCAGCACCAGTAGTTTCCCCTCCTCATTTTTCACCATGCTCCTTCTAGAGCAGTAACTGGTTTTACACGCCTCCACTCCTTTAAAAAATTTTTTGGTATCATTGCTCCTTCTTGAGTTTTCGATATCTTTTATCTTATTGTAAAAAGCTTTTCTTTTCTTCCCTTTCAAGATCTTCTTTGCTTCTCTTCTTGCATCCTGGTACTCTTTCTTGTTATTTCTTGTGCTTATACTCAGGATTTTAATCTTTTTTCATTTCGTCTTCGAATCGCCTCTTTACATTCTTCATCAAACCATATATTTCGCGATGGTTTCTTGTCCATCTTGCAGTATTCGCTCGCGGTCCCTATTATAATTTCTTTAATATGATTCCAATGCGCATTCACTTCCCATCCATCTTCTACTACCGGCGTATTTTTGATTCCTTCCTCTACTCTAAGGGAAAAACATCTTTGTATTTGCTCATCTTTTATCGTTTCCTTGGACCATTTGTTGACCTTAGGTTTAATCATCCCCTTTTTGAAGGGAGACGTTTTGAGCAATACTTTCATGATAACGAGGAAGTGGTCGGAGTTGACATCCGGGCCTCTAAAAGATCTCACATCTTGGATATTATTGAAATACGAATTATTAACAAGGATATGATCAATTTGAGTAAAAGCGCCATTGGGTGAATGCCATGTATGCTTGTGTTTATCTTTATGAGCGAATACTGTGCTCATAACTACTAGCGAGTTTGATATTGCGAAGTTGATCATTCTTTCTCCGTTGTCATTTGATTTGTTATGGAGACTATTCATTCCAATTGTCGGTATGAACTCTGATTCTTTGCCTACTTGGGCATTAAAGTCTCCCATAACAATCTTCACATCACCAGAGGGGCAACTTCTCACGATTCTGTCCAGATCTTCATAGAAAACTTCTTTTTCTTCATCGTTCTTTTCCTCTGTTGGGGCGTGTATATTTATCACTGAAAAATGTCCGGTCCTTCCTCTCAATCTCAGAGTGCATATTCTTCCACTGATTGGTTGAAAATCAACTACGGCTGATTGTAATCTCTTACCAATCAGAAATGCTGTCCCGAACTCATGTTTTTCCTTACTTCCACTATAGTAGATAGTTGCTTCTTTTCTTTTGAGAGCACCGGTACCAGTCCAACGTACCTCCTGAATTGCAGCGAGGTCAACTTTCATTCGGGTCAGTTGTTCTACCAACTCTTGCATAGCTCCAGGTCTAAAAAGGGTCCTCACATTCCATGTTCCAAATCTATAAGCCGTGTTCCATTTTCCAGGTCTTTTCCGTAAATCAGTCCGACATCCGAGGCTTAGTTGTTGAGTTCTTTTAACCAGGTTATTGTTTTTTGACAAAAGGGGGGTGGTCGGCCCCTCCTTTCAACCCTCCTGCTTTATCCGGGCTTGGGACCGGCAATGGAGTCTAGTTAACTAACCCCATAGGCGCAGTTAATTATATTATACATTGTTGTATATATATATATATATATATATATATATGTATGTGATTTTGTTTTTATGGAAACGAAATTTTTTTTTTAAATTTATTTATTTATTAAATAAAACACAATAAATGCATTTCACAAGATCTTTATTTAAAAAATTAAATTAAATAAAACACAATACATTTCACAACATCTTTATTCAAAATATAAAATTAAATAAAACCCAATCAATACATTTCACAGGATCTTTATTTAAAAAAAAATAAAATTAAATAAAACACAATAATACATTTCACAAGATCTTTATTAAACAAAATAAATTAAATAAAACACATTACATTTCACAACATCTTTATTCAAAAAATTAAATATAATAAAACACAATACATTTCACAACATCTTTATTAAAAAAAAAAATAAACTAAATAAAACACAATACATTTCACAACATCTTTATTTAAAAAAAAATAAACTAAATAAAAGACAATACATTTCACAATATCTTTATTAAACAAAATAAATTAAATAAAACACAATACATTTCACAACATCTTTATTTAAAAAATTAAATTAAATAAAACACAACACATTTCACAACATCTTTATTCAAAATAGAAAATTAAATAAAACCCAATACATTTCAAGATCTTTATTAAACAAAATAAATTAAATAAAACAAAAACAATTATAGTTAACTTCCCAATTATAGTTAATATTAGTCGAACTAAAGCTCTTCATTAAATAGTTTGTCTTTTTCAATTTTGGCAGGAAGTGTAGATTCTTGATATTTTCAAATAATTGTTGTTATAGATTTATACATACGTAAAATTATTTATATTCATAATAATAATATTAGTCGAACTAAAGGTCTTTCTTCATTATATAGTTTGTTTTTTTCAATTTTGACACGAAGTGTAGATTCTTGATATTTTCAAATAATTGTTGTTATCGATTAATTAATACGTAAAATTATTTATGTTCATAATAATAATAATTAATATTAGTCAAACTAAAGGTCATCAATTAATAGTATTTTTTTTTTTCAATTTTGACACGAAGTGCAGGTTCTTGATATTTTAAAATAATTGTTGTTATCGATTTATTAATACGTAAAATTATTCATATTCATAATAATAATAATATTAGTCGAACTAAAGGTCTTCATTAAATAGTTTGTTTTTTTTATTTTGACACGAAGTGTAGATAGATTCTTGATATTTCCAAATAATTGTTGTTATCGATTTATTAATACGTAAAATTATTTATATTCATAATAATAATAATAATATTAGTCGAACTAAAGGTCTTCATTAAATAGTTTGTTTTTTTCATTTTGACCCGAAGTGTAGATTCTGGATATTTTCCAATAATTGTTGTTATCGATTTATTAATACGTAAAATTATTTATATTCATAATAATAATAATATTAGTCGAACTAAAGGTCTTCGACCTTCTAAAGGAAGCAGAATGGAACTTCGAGGAAGTAAAAAAAAAAGAAAATACTAACCTATGAGATAGGCAGGATTCCAAACCACCCATGAGGTTCTGCCTGTGGTTTCGTTACCCATTTTTTATAGTGGATGGTTCGCTTCACTGAATGCAGTAGCAGGAATGGCTGCCTGCTAATGCAATTAATGTAGCCCTATGAAACCACTGGCTGCTTCTTTCCTTGAAAACACAATTTCAGTTTTAAACATCGATCAAAAATTTGATAAATGCAGGATTGTGTTATCAGGAATTGAAGAGGTTACTAGGGTTGGCTGGTAAAACAAACGGATTCTTTTCAGATACATTTAAATTTGTCCAATGGTAATTTTTTTTTAACTTGAGACTGGTCTATTTGGTAGGTATATCAAAGAATTTTTGTGAATTGAGCAAATCTATGAATATACAGTGGATCAAAAAAGTGTTGGCACACCCTCATTTTCCTGAATCATGGAAAGAAAAAGTCTGATATAAAATCATTTGATTGGAAATGATAAGTCAAAAAAGTAGTGGCTCGCCCAGACATACAATAACCAGGATGTAATTTTTTTGTAGCTCCTGTGTCTATGAGCTTCTGGAGTATCTCGAGAGGTGGGGGATTAGTGCATTATTACGAACAAACCTAGTCTGAAGATTACAACTTGTTCCTTTCGATTGAGTTTGTGATTGTTTCTATTTATGTGGGTGGTTGTTATTCCTGTTATTTATAGCGGGTTCGGTCTCCAATGTTGATTTCATTTATGTTTACATTACTTGTTCCGGTGGCTGCTCCGAACTGTGACTTGAGTCTAAAAAATGATTTCCTTTTCTCTTGCCTCTTTTTCCTACTGGCTCCAATATTTCAGTTATTGGGTTATTATTGCATCTTTTTCATCTTCTTCACCTGCATGGTGAACGCGGTTTGATACTGTTCTCATAGATATTGTGCAATTCAATAAAATAATTTAAAAAAATACTATTTATTAGAAAGCCAACGTTTCGAATTATTTTATTATTTTCACACATATAAAACCGTGAAAATATGTAATACCGTTGGGTGTAAATATGGAATAATGTTGAGCAAATTTATGGATATTTTATCTTTCATTGCAAGCTATGATTCTTTTCAGATACACTTAAATTTGTCCAATGGTAATTGTTTTTAATTTGAGACTGGTCTGTTTGGTACAGCGCTGTTTACACATCACTCATTAATCGGTGAGTCAGTTCACACACACGTGTTAAGTGCCGAAAACAAGATTTTACATGAGTCAACTTTGATAATAATTTAACACAACAAATCGCTGCTCCGGAAGTATAATGATCTGCTCCGGAATGCATTGATGCACTTTTGATATTTGTGAATCGACATAATTGTACAAAATTCGCAACGAGAGGGAAGTTCCGCCGTTATAACCTGCATGCTTATTTACTTTTCCCTCTTGCAGAATAACGTTCATTGTTCAGTTGTGATTTGTACTTTTGTTTTTTTGAGATTTATCATTATACTTTCGGACCCGCGAAATGACATAAGACCTCCTAGAAAAAATATGACAATATTATTTATATTACGAAACCCATTTTTAAAAAATTTGCACTTACACATTTGTGGAATAACGCATCGACATATGTGTGGATTTTTTTTCGAAAAAAAAATTAGAAAAGTGTGGATTACTTTTGTTTTAAATCTCGTTTATTGAAATAAGTATTTGCAATTGTGTGAATTAATTTCTAAGGAAGAAACGACTCACACAAGAACTGGTTTAATACTGACTTTATTCCCATCTTGATCCTCTATTTATAGTAGCTAACAGCTGTTCACAATGCCAGCTTGATATTAGCGACTATTCGATCATCATAGTTGTATTAACTTATTTATACTTAATTATATTATTACATTATTGGCGCGACAGACTCATAAAAAAGTCCTTGGCCTGCTCAACCGCTCTACCCCAATCGTCCCGATCGCCTGCTCGAGTGATGGAGACCTTACACAGCCTCAGATCTTCACAGACGGCATCCTTCCATCTAGCTCTGGGCCTTCCTCGAGGTCTTACTCCCTATTCAGCTTTTCCACGCTGGATTTATTCAGTGTGAGGGTTTCGCCAGCGTATGTCACTACTGGCCTAATCACGGTTTTATATATCATCAGCTTGGACTTTAGGCTAAGGAGCTTACTTCTCAGGAGCTTTGACACTCCAAAACATGCTTTATTACCTAATACTATCCTGGCTCTGATTTCCTCCTCCTCATCCAAATTCTCATTTATACGGCTTCCTAAATACTGGAAACTTGACACTCGTTGGAAAGTGTGTCTTCCAAAGGTGTAGCTATGAGGTGGTCGGTTTTGTTTACTATTCTTTATTACCAATATCTTGGTTTTCTCCTCATTCACCTGCAACCCCATTTTTCCAGCTTCCACTTCCAGCCTCTCGAAAGCTTCTTTTAAGATTATCAGCGATCTTCCTACTAATACAAGGTCATCAGCATATGCAATGATACCTAGACTCCGGTTAAAGATGGTTCCCTCCATCAGTAATCCTGCCCTTTTAATGACACTTTGCATTACAATATTGAATAGTAGAGGTGCCAGCGAGTCTCCCTGCCTAAGTCCTGTACTAATCCCAAATTTTTCTGTAATTGAGCCATTTACCCTTACGCTGCAAACTGTGTTTTCCATCGTGCTCATTACCAGACGCACCAACTTGGATGGGATCCGCATTTCGCTCATAGCTCTGAAAAGCTCATTCCTGGATATTGTATCATAGGCCGTCCTGAAATCTATGAACAGCATCCACAATGTATTATTTTCATTTTTTCACACATCTGTTTGAGGGAAAAAATCTGATCTATAGTAGATCTGTTAGGTCTAAAGCCTCCTTGGTATTCTCCAATATTTCTCTCAACATAGGGCAATAGGCGATTATACAGAGCTATCGAGAATATCTTATAGGCTGTATTCAGTAGGCTTATCCCTCTGTAATTTTTACATTCTGTGGAGTCTCCTTTCTTTTTGTAGACAGGCACTATAATAGCTTCTTTCCAGTCTTTCGGGATCTGTTCCTCTTCCCATATTTGAGCAATTAGTTCCTGCAGCTCTTTAGTTAGCGCACTGCCAGCTGCCTTCAGGAACTCAGCAGGTATGCCATCTGATCCAGGTGACTTGTTATTTCTTAGCTTCATAACAATATCTTCTATATCCTCTCCATCCGGTGGTACTGCTTCGTCTTGGCTGTCATACGAGTCACATTCCAAAACACTTATTTGTTCCTCTGTCTGGCTTAGTAGTCCTTGGAAATAATTCCTCCATCTCACTTGGACGTCCGTCTCCAGCACCAGTAGTTTCCCCTCCTCATTTTTCACCATGCTCCTTCTAGAGCAGTAACTGGTTTTACACGCCTCCACTCCTTTAAAAAATTGTTTGGTATCTATCATTGCTCCTTCTTGAGTTTTCGATATCTTTTATCTTATTGTAAAAAGCTTTTCTTTTCTTCCCTTTCAAGATCTTCTTTGCTTCTCTTCTTGCATCCTGGTACTCTTTCTTGTTATTTCTTGTGCTTATACTCAGGATTTTAATCTTTTTTCATTTCGTCTTCGAATCGCCTCTTTACATTCTTCATCAAACCTTATATTTCGCGATGGTTTCTTGTCCATCTTGCAGTATTCGCTCGCGGTCCCTATTATAATTTCTTTAATATGATTCCAATGCGCATTCACTTCCCATCCATCTTCTACTACCGGCGTATTTTTGATTCCTTTCTCTACTCTAAGGGAAAAACATCTTTGTATTTGCTCATCTTTTATCGTTTCCTTGGACCATTTGTTGACCTTAGGTTTAATCATCCCCTTTTTGAAGGGAGACGTTTTGAGCAATACTTTCATGATAACGAGGAAGTGGTCGGAGTTGACATCCGGGCCTCTAAAAGATCTCACATCTTGGATATTATTGAAATACGAATTATTAACAAGGATATGATCAATTTGAGTAAAAGCGCCATTGGGTGAATGCCATGTATGCTTGTGTTTATCTTTATGAGCGAATACTGTGCTCATAACTACTAGCGAGTTTGATATTGCGAAGTTGATCATTCTTTCTCCGTTGTCATTTGATTTGTTATGGAGACTATTCATTCCAATTGTCGGTATGAACTCTGATTCTTTGCCTACTTGGGCATTAAAGTCTCCCATAACAATCTTCACATCACCAGAGGGGCAACTTCTCACGATTCTGTCCAGATCTTCATAGAAAACTTCTTTTTCTTCATCGTTCTTTTCCTCTGTTGGGGCGTGTATATTTATCACTGAAAAATGTCCGGTCCTTCCTCTCAATCTCAGAGTGCATATTCTTCCACTGATTGGTTGAAAATCAACTACGGCTGATTGTAATCTCTTACCAATCAGAAATGCTGTCCCGAACTCATGTTTTTCCTTACTTCCACTATAGTAGATAGTTGCTTCTTTTCTTTTGAGAGCACCGGTACCAGTCCAACGTACCTCCTGAATTGCAGCGAGGTCAACTTTCATTCGGGTCAGTTGTTCTACCAACTCTTGCATAGCTCCAGGTCTAAAAAGGGTCCTCACATTCCATGTTCCAAATCTATAAGCCGTGTTCCATTTTCCAGGTCTTTTCCGTAAATCAGTCCGACATCCGAGGCTTAGTTGTTGAGTTCTTTTAACCAGGTTATTGTTTTTTGACAAAAGGGGGGTGGTCGGCCCCTCCTTTCAACCCTCCTGCTTTATCCGGGCTTGGGACCGGCAATGGAGTCTAGTTAACTAACCCCATAGGCGCAGTTAATTATATTATACATTGTTGTATATATATATATATATATATATATATATATATATATATATATATATATATGTATGTGATTTTGTTTTTATGGAAACGAAATTTTTTTTTTTAATTTATTTATTTATTAAATAAAACACAATAAATGCATTTCACAAGATCTTTATTTAAAAAATTAAATTAAATAAAACACAATACATTTCACAACATCTTTATTCAAAATATAAAATTAAATAAAACCCAATCAATACATTTCACAGGATCTTTATTTAAAAAAAAATAAAATTAAATAAAACACAATAATACATTTCACAAGATCTTTATTAAACAAAATAAATTAAATAAAACACATTACATTTCACAACATCTTTATTCAAAAAATTAAATATAATAAAACACAATACATTTCACAACATCTTTATTAAAAAAAAAAATAAACTAAATAAAACACAATACATTTCACAACATCTTTATTTAAAAAAAAATAAACTAAATAAAAGACAATACATTTCACAATATCTTTTATTAAACAAAATAAATTAAATAAAACACAATACATTTCACAACATCTTTATTTAAAAAATTAAATTAAATAAAACACAACACATTTCACAACATCTTTATTCAAAATAGAAAATTAAATAAAACCCAATACATTTCAAGATCTTTATTAAACAAAATAAATTAAATAAAACAAAAACAATTATAGTTAACTTCCCAATTATAGTTAATATTAGTCGAACTAAAGCTCTTCATTAAATAGTTTGTCTTTTTCAATTTTGGCAGGAAGTGTAGATTCTTGATATTTTCAAATAATTGTTGTTATAGATTTATACATACGTAAAATTATTTATATTCATAATAATAATATTAGTCGAACTAAAGGTCTTTCTTCATTATATAGTTTGTTTTTTTCAATTTTGACACGAAGTGTAGATTCTTGATATTTTCAAATAATTGTTGTTATCGATTAATTAATACGTAAAATTATTTATGTTCATAATAATAATAATTAATATTAGTCAAACTAAAGGTCATCAATTAATAGTATTTTTTTTTTTCAATTTTGACACGAAGTGCAGGTTCTTGATATTTTAAAATAATTGTTGTTATCGATTTATTAATACGTAAAATTATTCATATTCATAATAATAATAATATTAGTCGAACTAAAGGTCTTCATTAAATAGTTTGTTTTTTTTATTTTGACACGAAGTGTAGATAGATTCTTGATATTTCCAAATAATTGTTGTTATCGATTTATTAATACGTAAAATTATTTATATTCATAATAATAATAATAATATTAGTCGAACTAAAGGTCTTCATTAAATAGTTTGTTTTTTTCATTTTGACCCGAAGTGTAGATTCTGGATATTTTCCAATAATTGTTGTTATCGATTTATTAATACGTAAAATTATTTATATTCATAATAATAATAATATTAGTCGAACTAAAGGTCTTCGACCTTCTAAAGGAAGCAGAATGGAACTTCGAGGAAGTAAAAAAAAAAGAAAATACTAACCTATGAGATAGGCAGGATTCCAAACCACCCATGAGGTTCTGCCTGTGGTTTCGTTACCCATTTTTTATAGTGGATGGTTCGCTTCACTGAATGCAGTAGCAGGAATGGCTGCCTGCTAATGCAATTAATGTAGCCCTATGAAACCACTGGCTGCTTCTTTCCTTGAAAACACAATTTCAGTTTTAAACATCGATCAAAAATTTGATAAATGCAGGATTGTGTTATCAGGAATTGAAGAGGTTACTAGGGTTGGCTGGTAAAACAAACGGATTCTTTTCAGATACATTTAAATTTGTCCAATGGTAATTTTTTTTTAACTTGAGACTGGTCTATTTGGTAGGTATATCAAAGAATTTTTGTGAATTGAGCAAATCTATGAATATACAGTGGATCAAAAAAGTGTTGGCACACCCTCATTTTCCTGAATCATGGAAAGAAAAAGTCTGATATAAAATCATTTGATTGGAAATGATAAGTCAAAAAAGTAGTGGCTCGCCCAGACATACAATACCAGGATGTAATTTTTTTGTAGCTCCGGGTTCGGTCTCCAATGTTGATTTCATTTATGTTTACATTACTTGTTCCGGTGGCTGCTCCGAACTGTGACTTGAGTCTAAAAAATGATTTCCTTTTCTCTTGCCTCTTTTTCCTACTGGCTCCAATATTTCAGTTATTGGGTTATTATTGCATCTTTTTCATCTTCTTCACCTGCATGGTGAACGCGGTTTGATACTGTTCTCATAGATATTGTGCAATTCAATAAAATAATTTTAAAAAATACTATTTATTAGAAAGTCAACGTTTCGAATTATTTTATTATTTTCACACATATAAAACCGTGAAAATATGTAATACCGTTGGGTGTAAATATGGAATAATGTTGAGCAAATTTATGGATATTTTATCTTTCATTGCAAGCTATGATTCTTTTCAGATACACTTAAATTTGTCCAATGGTAATTGTTTTTAATTTGAGACTGGTCTGTTTGGTACAGCGCTGTTTACACATCACTCATTAATTGGTGAGTCAGTTCACACACACGTGTTAAGTGCCGAAAACAAGATTTTACATGAGTCAACTTTGATAATAATTTAACACAACAAATCGCTGCTCCGGAAGTATAATGATCTGCTCCGGAATGCATTGATGCACTCATGACTTTGATATTTGTGAATCGACATAATTGTACAAAATTCGCAACGAGAGGGAAGTTCCGCCGTTATAACCTGCATGCTTATTTACTTTTCCCTCTTGCAGAATATAACGTTCATTGTTCAGTTGTGATTTGTACTTTTGTTTTTTGGAGATTTATCATTATACTTTCGGACCCGCGAAATGACATAAGACCTCCTAGAAAAAATATGACAATATTATTTATATTACGAAACCCATTTTTAAAAAATTTGCACTTACACATTTGTGGAATAACGCATCGACATATGTGTGGATTTTTTTTCGAAAAAAAAATTAGAAAAGTGTGGATTACTTTTGTTTTAAATCTCGTTTATTGAAATAAGTATTTGCAATTGTGTGAATTAATTTCTAAGGAAGAAACGACTCACACAAGAACTGGTTTAATACTGACTTTATTCCCATCTTGATCCTCTATTTATAGTAGCTAACAGCTGTTCACAATGCCAGCTTGATATTAGCGACTATTCGATCATCATAGTTGTATTAACTTATTTATACTTAATTATATTATTACATTATTGGCGCGACAGACTCATAAAAAAGTCCTTGGCCTGCTCAACCGCTCTACCCCAATCGTCCCGATCGCCTGCTCGAGTGATGGAGACCTTACACAGCCTCAGATCTTCACAGACGGCATCCTTCCATCTAGCTCTGGGCCTTCCTCGAGGTCTTACTCCCTATTCAGCTTTTCCACGCTGGATTTATTCAGTGTGAGGGTTTCGCCAGCGTATGTCACTACTGGCCTAATCACGGTTTTATATATCATCAGCTTGGACTTTAGGCTAAGGAGCTTACTTCTCAGGAGCTTTGACACTCCAAAACATGCTTTATTACCTAATACTATCCTGGCTCTGATTTCCTCCTCCTCATCCAAATTCTCATTTATACGGCTTCCTAAATACTGGAAACTTGACACTCGTTGGAAAGTGTGTCTTCCAAAGGTGTAGCTATGAGGTGGTCGGTTTTGTTTACTATTCTTTATTACCATTATCTTGGTTTTCTCCTCATTCACCTGCAACCCCATTTTTCCAGCTTCCACTTCCAGCCTCTCGAAAGCTTCTTTTAAGATTATCAGCGATCTTCCTACTAATACAAGGTCATCAGCATATGCAAGGATACCTAGACTCCGGTTAAAGATGGTTCCCTCCATCAGTAATCCTGCCCTTTTAATGACACTTTGCATTACAATATTGAATAGTAGAGGTGCCAGCGAGTCTCCCTGCCTAAGTCCTGTACTAATCCCAAATTTTTCTGTAATTGAGCCATTTACCCTTACGCTGCAAACTGTGTTTTCCATCGTGCTCATTACCAGACGCACCAACTTGGATGGGATCCGCATTTCGCTCATAGCTCTGAAAAGCTCATTCCTGGATATTGTATCATAGGCCGTCCTGAAATCTATGAACAGCATCCACAATGTATTATTGTACTCCTTCATTTTTTCACACATCTGTTTGAGGGAAAAAATCTGATCTATAGTAGATCTGTTAGGTCTAAAGCCTCCTTGGTATTCTCCAATATT
This sequence comes from Troilus luridus, assembly GCA_964056705.1. NCBI lineage: Eukaryota > Metazoa > Arthropoda > Insecta > Hemiptera > Pentatomidae > Troilus > Troilus luridus. The sequence continues at coordinate 12,381,067 of OZ057416.1, read as the reverse complement.
TCTCTCAACATAGGGCAATAGGCGATTATACAGAGCTATCGAGAATATCTTATAGGCTGTATTCAGTAGGCTTATCCCTCTGTAATTTTTACATTCTGTGGAGTCTCCTTTCTTTTTGTAGACAGGCACTATAATAGCTTCTTTCCAGTCTTTCGGGATCTGTTCCTCTTCCCATATTTGAGCAATTAGTTCCTGCAGCTCTTTAGTTAGCGCACTGCCAGCTGCCTTCAGGAACTCAGCAGGTATGCCATCTGATCCAGGTGACTTGTTATTTCTTAGCTTCATAACAATATCTTCTATATCCTCTCCATCCGGTGGTACTGCTTCGTCTTGGCTGTCATACGAGTCACATTCCAAAACACTTATTTGTTCCTCTGTCTGGCTTAGTAGTCCTTGGAAATAATTCCTCCATCTCACTTGGACGTCCGTCTCCAGCACCAGTAGTTTCCCCTCCTCATTTTTCACCATGCTCCTTCTAGAGCAGTAACTGGTTTTACACGCCTCCACTCCTTTAAAAAATTTTTTGGTATCTATCATTGCTCCTTCTTGAGTTTTCGATATCTTTTATCTTATTGTAAAAAGCTTTTCTTTTCTTCCCTTTCAAGATCTTCTTTGCTTCTCTTCTTGCATCCTGGTACTCTTTCTTGTTATTTCTTGTGCTTATACTCAGGATTTTAATCTTTTTTCATTTCGTCTTCGAATCGCCTCTTTACATTCTTCATCAAACCTTATATTTCGCGATGGTTTCTTGTCCATCTTGCAGTATTCGCTCGCGGTCCCTATTATAATTTCTTTAATATGATTCCAATGCGCATTCACTTCCCATCCATCTTCTACTACCGGCGTATTTTTGATTCCTTCCTCTACTCTAAGGTAAAAACATCTTTGTATTTGCTCATCTTTTATCGTTTCCTTGGACCATTTGTTGACCTTAGGTTTAATCATCCCCTTTTTGAAGGGAGACGTTTTGAGCAATACTTTCATGATAACGAGGAAGTGGTCGGAGTTGACATCCGGGCCTCTAAAAGATCTCACATCTTGGATATTATTGAAATACGAATTATTAACAAGGATATGATCAATTTGAGTAAAAGCGCCATTGGGTGAATGCCATGTATGCTTGTGTTTATCTTTATGAGCGAATACTGTGCTCATAACTACTAGCGAGTTTGATATTGCGAAGTTGATCATTCTTTCTCCGTTGTCATTTGATTTGTTATGGAGACTATTCATTCCAATTGTCGGTATGAACTCTGATTCTTTGCCTACTTGGGCATTAAAGTCTCCCATAACAATCTTCACATCACCAGAGGGGCAACTTCTCACGATTCTGTCCAGATCTTCATAGAAAACTTCTTTTTCTTCATCGTTCTTTTCCTCTGTTGGGGCGTGTATATTTATCACTGAAAAATGTCCGGTCCTTCCTCTCAATCTCAGAGTGCATATTCTTCCACTGATTGGTTGAAAATCAACTACGGCTGATTGTAATCTCTTACCAATCAGAAATGCTGTCCCGAACTCATGTTTTTCCTTACTTCCACTATAGTAGATAGTTGCTTCTTTTCTTTTGAGAGCACCGGTACCAACGTACCTCCTGAATTGCAGCGAGGTCAACTTTCATTCGGGTCAGTTGTTCTACCAACTCTTGCATAGCTCCAGGTCTAAAAAGGGTCCTCACATTCCATGTTCCAAATCTATAAGCCGTGTTCCATTTTCCAGGTCTTTTCCGTAAATCAGTCCGACATCCGAGGCTTAGTTGTTGAGTTCTTTTAACCAGGTTATTGTTTTTTGACAAAAGGGGGGTGGTCGGCCCCTCCTTTCAACCCTCCTGCTTTATCCGGGCTTGGGACCGGCAATGGAGTCTAGTTAACTAACCCCATAGGCGCAGTTAATTATATTATACATTGTTGTATATATATATATATATATATATATATATATATATATATATATGTATGTGATTTTGTTTTTATGGAAACGAAATTTTTTTTTTTAATTTATTTATTTATTAAATAAAACACAATAAATGCATTTCACAAGATCTTTATTTAAAAAATTAAATTAAATAAAACACAATACATTTCACAACATCTTTATTCAAAATATAAAATTAAATAAAACCCAATCAATACATTTCACAGGATCTTTATTTAAAAAAAAATAAAATTAAATAAAACACAATAATACATTTCACAAGATCTTTATTAAACAAAATAAATTAAATAAAACACATTACATTTCACAACATCTTTATTCAAAAAATTAAATATAATAAAACACAATACATTTCACAACATCTTTATTAAAAAAAAAAATAAACTAAATAAAACACAATACATTTCACAACATCTTTATTTAAAAAAAAATAAACTAAATAAAAGACAATACATTTCACAATATCTTTATTAAACAAAATAAATTAAATAAAACACAATACATTTCACAACATCTTTATTTAAAAAATTAAATTAAATAAAACACAACACATTTCACAACACTTTATTCAAAATAGAAAATTAAATAAAACCCAATACATTTCAAGATCTTTATTAAACAAAATAAATTAAATAAAACAAAAACAATTATAGTTAACTTACCAATTACAGTTAATATTAGTCGAACTAAAGCTCTTCATTAAATAGTTTGTCTTTTTCAATTTTGGCAGGAAGTGTAGATTCTTGATATTTTCAAATAATTGTTGTTATAGATTTATACATACGTAAAATTATTTATATTCATAATAATAATATTAGTCGAACTAAAGGTCTTTCTTCATTATATAGTTTGTTTTTTTCAATTTTGACACGAAGTGTAGATTTTTGATATTTTCAAATAATTGTTGTTATCGATTAATTAATACGTAAAATTATTTATGTTCATAATAATAATAATTAATATAAGTCGAACTAAAGGTCATCAATTAATAGTATTTTTTTTTTCAATTTTGACACGAAGTGCAGGTTCTTGATATTTTAAAATAATTGTTGTTATCGATTTATTAATACGTAAAATTATTCATATTCATAATAATAATAATATTAGTCGAACTAAAGGTCTTCATTAAATAGTTTGTTTTTTTTATTTTGACACGAAGTGTAGATAGATTCTTGATATTTCCAAATAATTGTTGTTATCGATTTATTAATACGTAAAATTATTTATATTCATAATAATAATAATAATATTAGTCGAACTAAAGGTCTTCATTAAATAGTTTGTTTTTTTCATTTTGACCCGAAGTGTAGATTCTGGATATTTTCCAATAATTGTTGTTATCGATTTATTAATACGTAAAATTATTTATATTCATAATAATAATAATATTAGTCGAACTAAAGGTCTTCGACCTTCTAAAGGAAGCAGAATGGAACTTCGAGGAAGTAAAAAAAAAAGAAAATACTAACCTATGAGATAGGCAGGATTCCAAACCACCCATGAGGTTCTGCCTGTGGTTTCGTTACCCATTTTTTATAGTGGATGGTTCGCTTCACTGAATGCAGTAGCAGGAATGGCTGCCTGCTAATGCAATTAATGTAGCCCTATGAAACCACTGGCTGCTTCTTTCCTTGAAAACACAATTTCAGTTTTAAACATCGATCAAAAATTTGATAAATGCAGGATTGTGTTATCAGGAATTGAAGAGGTTACTAGGGTTGGCTGGTAAAACAAACGGATTCTTTTCAGATACATTTAAATTTGTCCAATGGTAATTTTTTTTTAACTTGAGACTGGTCTATTTGGTAGGTATATCAAAGAATTTTTGTGAATTGAGCAAATCTATGAATATACAGTGGATCAAAAAAGTGTTGGCACACCCTCATTTTCCTGAATCATGGAAAGAAAAAGTCTGATATAAAATCATTTGATTGGAAATGATAAGTCAAAAAAGTAGTGGCTCGCCCAGACATACAATACCAGGATGTAATTTTTTTGTAGCTCCGGGTTCGGTCTCCAATGTTGATTTCATTTATGTTTACATTACTTGTTCCGGTGGCTGCTCCGAACTGTGACTTGAGTCTAAAAAATGATTTCCTTTTCTCTTGCCTCTTTTTCCTACTGGCTCCAATATTTCAGTTATTGGTTTATTATTGCATCTTTTTCATCTTCTTCACCTGCATGGTGAACGCGGTTTGATACTGTTCTCATAGATATTGTGCAATTCAATAAAATAATTTTAAAAAATACTATTTATTAGAAAGTCAACGTTTCGAATTATTTTATTATTTTCACACATATAAAACCGTGAAAATATGTAATACCGTTGGGTGTAAATATGGAATAATGTTGAGCAAATTTATGGATATTTTATCTTTCATTGCAAGCTATGATTCTTTTCAGATACACTTAAATTTGTCCAATGGTAATTGTTTTTAATTTGAGACTGGTCTGTTTGGTACAGCGCTGTTTACACATCACTCATTAATCGGTGAGTCAGTTCACACACACGTGTTAAGTGCCGAAAACAAGATTTTACATGAGTCAACTTTGATAATAATTTAACACAACAAATCGCTGCTCCGGAAGTATAATGATCTGCTCCGGAAAGCATTGATGCACTCATGACTTTGATATTTGTGAATCGACATAATTGTACAAAATTCGCAACGAGAGGGAAGTTCCGCCGTTATAACCTGCATGCTTATTTACTTTTCCCTCTTGCAGAATAACGTTCATTGTTCAGTTGTGATTTGTACTTTTGTTTTTTGGAGATTTATCATTATACTTTCGGACCCGCGAAATGACATAAGACCTCCTAGAAAAAATATGACAATATTATTTATATTACGAAACCCATTTTTAAAAAATTTGCACTTACACATTTGTGGAATAACGCATCGACATATGTGTGGATTTTTTTTCGAAAAAAAAATTAGAAAAGTGTGGATTACTTTTGTTTTAAATCTCGTTTATTGAAATAAGTATTTGCAATTGTGTGAATTAATTTCTAAGGAAGAAACGACTCACACAAGAACTGGTTTAATACTGACTTTATTCCCATCTTGATCCTCTATTTATAGTAGCTAACAGCTGTTCACAATGCCAGCTTGATATTAGCGACTATTCGATCATCATAGTTGTATTAACTTATTTATACTTAATTATATTATACATTGTTGTATATATATATATATATATATATATATATATATATATGTGTGATTTTGTTTTTATGGAAACGAAATTTTTTTTTTTAATTTATTTATTTATTAAATAAAACACAATAAATGCATTTCACAAGATCTTTATTTAAAAAATTAAATTAAATAAAACACAATACATTTCACAACATCTTTATTCAAAATATAAAATTAAATAAAACCCAATCAATACATTTCACAGGATCTTTATTTAAAAAAAAATAAAATTAAATAAAACACAATAATACATTTCACAAGATCTTTATTAAACAAAATAAATTAAATAAAACACATTACATTTCACAACATCTTTATTCAAAAAATTAAATATAATAAAACACAATACATTTCACAACATCTTTATTAAAAAAAAAAATAAACTAAATAAAACACAATAAATACATTTCACAAGAGCTTTATCAAACAAAATAAATTAAATAAAACACAATACATTTCACAACATCTTTATTTAAAAAATTAAATTAAATAAAACACACAATACATTTCACAACATCTTTATTCAAAAAATAAAATTAAATAAAACCCAAAAACATTTCACAGGATCACAATACATTTCACAAGATCTTTAATTAACCAAAATTAATTAAATTAAACACAATAAATACATTTCACAACATCTTTATTTAAAAAATTAAATTAAATAAAACACAATACATTTCACAACATCTTTATTTTTTTAAATAAATTAAATAAAACACATTACATTTCACAACACCTTTATTCAAAAAATTAAATTTGATAAAACACAATACATTTCACAACATCTTTATTAAAAAAAAAATAAACTAAATAAAACACAATAAATACATTTCACAATATCTTTATTAAACAAAATAAATTAAATAAAACACAATACATTTCACAACATCTTTATTTAAAAAATTAAATTAAATAAAACACAACACATTTCACAACATCTTTATTCAAAATAGAAAATTAAATAAAACCCAATACATTTCAAGATCTTTATTAAACAAAATAAATTAAATAAAACAAAAACAATTATAGTTAACTTACCAATTACAGTTAATATTAGTCGAACTAAAGCTCTTCATTAAATAGTTTGTCTTTTTCAATTTTGGCAGGAAGTGTAGATTCTTGATATTTTCAAATAATTGTTGTTATAGATTTATACATACGTAAAATTATTTATATTCATAATAATAATATTAGTCGAACTAAAGGTCTTTCTTCATTATATAGTTTGTTTTTTTCAATTTTGACACGAAGTGTAGATTCTTGATATTTTCAAATAATTGTTGTTATCGATTAATTAATACGTAAAATTATTTATGTTCATAATAATAATAATTAATATTAGTCGAACTAAAGGTCATCAATTAATAGTATTTTTTTTTTTCAATTTTGACACGAAGTGCAGGTTCTTGATATTTTAAAATAATTGTTGTTATCGATTTATTAATACGTAAAATTATTCATATTCATAATAATAATAATATTAGTCGAACTAAAGGTCTTCATTAAATAGTTTTTTTTTTTTTTTTTGACACGAAGTGTAGATAGATTCTTGATATTTCCAAATAATTGTTGTTATCGATTTATTAATACGTAAAATTATTTATATTCATAATAATAATAATAATAATATTAGTCGAACTAAAGGTCTTCATTAAATAGTTTGTTTTTTTTCATTTTGACCCGAAGTGTAGATTCTGGATATTTTCCAATAATTGTTGTTATCGATTTATTAATACGTAAAATTATTTATATTCATAATAATAATAATATTAGTCGAACTAAAGGTCTTCGACCTTCTAAAGGAAGCAGAATGGAACTTCGAGGAAGTAAAAAAAAAAGAAAATACTAACCTATGAGATAGGCAGGATTCCAAACCACCCATGAGGTTCTGCCTGTGGTTTCGTTACCCATTTTTTATAGTGGATGGTTCGCTTCACTGAATGCAGTAGCAGGAATGGCTGCCTGCTAATGCAATTAATGCAGCCCTATGAAACCACTGGCTGCTTCTTTCCTTGAAAACACAATTTCAGTTTTAAACATCGATCAAAAATTTGATAAATGCAGGATTGTGTTATCAGGAATTGAAGAGGTTACTAGGGTTGGCTGGTAAAACAAACGGATTCTTTTCAGATACATTTAAATTTGTCCAATGGTAATTTTTTTTTAACTTGAGACTGGTCTATTTGGTAGGTATATCAAAGAATTTTTGTGAATTGAGCAAATCTATGAATATACAGTGGATCAAAAAAGTGTTGGCACACCCTCATTTTCCTGAATCATGGAAAGAAAAAGTCTGATATAAAATCATTTGATTGGAAATGATAAGTCAAAAAAGTAGTGGCTCGCCCAGACATACAATACCAGGATGTAATTTTTTTGTAGCTCCTGTGTCTATGAGCTTCTGGAGTATCTCGAGAGGTGGGGGATTAGTGCATTATTACGAACAAACCTAGTCTGAAGATTACAACTTGTTCCTTTCGATAGAGTTTGTGATTGTTTCTATTTATGTGGGTGGTTGTTATTCCTGTTATTTATAGCGGGTTCGGTCTCCAATGTTGATTTCATTTATGTTTACATTACTTGTTCCGGTGGCTGCTCCGAACTGTGACTTGAGTCTAAAAAATGATTTCCTTTTCTCTTGCCTCTTTTTCCTACTGGCTCCAATATTTCAGTTATTGGGTTATTATTGCATCTTTTTCATCTTCTTCACCTGCATGGTGAACGCGGTTTGATACTGTTCTCATAGATATTGTGCAATTCAATAAAATAATTTAAAAAAATACTATTTATTAGAAAGCCAACGTTTCGAATTATTTTATTATTTTCACACATATAAAACCTCGAAAATATGTAATACCGTTGGGTGTAAATATGGAATAATGTTGAGCAAATTTATGGATATTTTATCTTTCATTGCAAGCTATGATTCTTTTCAGATACACTTAAATTTGTCCAATGGTAATTGTTTTTAATTTGAGACTGGTCTGTTTGGTACAGCGCTGTTTAAACATCACTCATTAATCGGTGAGTCAGTTCACACACACGTGTTAAGTGCCGAAAACAAGATTTTACATGAGTCAACTTTGATAATAATTTAACACAACAAATCGCTGCTCCGGAAGTATAATGATCTGCTCCGGAATGCATTGATGCACTCATGACTTTGATATTTGTGAATCGACATAATTGTACAAAATTCGCAACGAGAGGGAAGTTCCGCCGTTATAACCTGCATGCTTATTTACTTTTCCCTCTTGCAGAATAACGTTCATTGTTCAGTTGTGATTTGTACTTTTGTTTTTTGGAGATTTATCATTATACTTTCGGACCCGCGAAATGACATAAGACCTCCTAGAAAAAATATGACAATATTATTTATATTACGAAACCCATTTTTAAAAAATTTGCACTTACACATTTGTGGAATAACGCATCGACATATGTGTGGATTTTTTTTCGAAAAAAAAATTAGAAAAGTGTGGATTACTTTTGTTTTAAATCTCGTTTATTGAAATAAGTATTTGCAATTGTGTGAATTAATTTCTAAGGAAGAAACGACTCACACAAGAACTGGTTTAATACTGACTTTATTCCCATCTTGATCCTCTATTTATAGTAGCTAACAGCTGTTCACAATGCCAGCTTGATATTAGCGACTATTCGATCATCATAGTTGTATTAACTTATTTATACTTAATTATATTATTACATTATTGGCGCGACAGACTCATAAAAAAGTCCTTGGCCTGCTCAACCGCTCTACCCCAATCGTCCCGATCGCCTGCTCGAGTGATGGAGACCTTACACAGCCTCAGATCTTCACAGACGGCATCCTTCCATCTAGCTCTGGGCCTTCCTCGAGGTCTTACTCCCTATTCAGCTTTTCCACGCTGGATTTATTCAGTGTGAGGGTTTCGCCAGCGTATGTCACTACTGGCCTAATCACGGTTTTATATATCATCAGCTTGGACTTTAGGCTAAGGAGCTTACTTCTCAGGAGCTTTGACACTCCAAAACATGCTTTATTACCTAATACTATCCTGGCTCTGATTTCCTCCTCCTCATCCAAATTCTCATTTATACGGCTTCCTAAATACTGGAAACTTGACACTCGTTGGAAAGTGTGTCTTCCAAAGGTGTAGCTATGAGGTGGTCGGTTTTGTTTACTATTCTTTATTACCATTACCTTGGTTTTCTCCTCATTCACCTGCAACCCCATTTTTCCAGCTTCCACTTCCAGCCTCTCGAAAGCTTCTTTTAAGATTATCAGCGATCTTCCTACTAATACAAGGTCATCAGCATATGCAAGGATACCTAGACTCCGGTTAAAGATGGTCCCCTCCATCAGTAATCCTGCCCTTTTAATGACACTTTGCATTACAATATTGAATAGTAGAGGTGCCAGCGAGTCTCCCTGCCTAAGTCCTGTACTAATCCCAAATTTTTCTGTAATTGAGCCATTTACCCTTACGCTGCAAACTGTGTTTTCCATCGTGCTCATTACCAGACGCACCAACTTGGATGGGATCCGCATTTCGCTCATAGCTCTGAAAAGCTCATTCCTGGATATTGTATCATAGGCCGTCCTGAAATCTATGAACAGCATCCACAATGTATTATTGTACTCCTTCATTTTTTCACACATCTGTTTGAGGGAAAAAATCTGATCTATAGTAGATCTGTTAGGTCTAAAGCCTCCTTGGTATTCTCCAATATTTCTCTCAACATAGGGCAATAGGCGATTATACAGAGCTATCGAGAATATCTTATAGGCTGTATTCAGTAGGCTTATCCCTCTGTAATTTTTACATTCTGTGGAGTCTCCTTTCTTTTTGTAGACAGGCACTATAATAGCTTCTTTCCAGTCTTTCGGGATCTGTTCCTCTTCCCATATTTGAGCAATTAGTTCCTGCAGCTCTTTAGTTAGCGCACTGCCAGCTGCCTTCAGGAACTCAGCAGGTATGCCATCTGATCCAGGTGACTTGTTATTTCTTAGCTTCATAACAATATCTTCTATATCCTCTCCATCCGGTGGTACTGCTTCGTCTTGGCTGTCATACGAGTCACATTCCAAAACACTTATTTGTTCCTCTGTCTGGCTTAGTAGTCCTTGGAAATAATTCCTCCATCTCACTTGGACGTCCGTCTCCAGCACCAGTAGTTTCCCCTCCAAATTTTTCACCATGCTCCTTCTAGAGCAGTAACTGGTTTTACACGCCTCCACTCCTTTAAAAAATTTTATCAAACCATATATTTCGCGATGGTTTCTTGTCCATCTTGCAGTATTCGCTCGCGGTCCCTATTATAATTTCTTTAATATGATTCCAATGCGCATTCACTTCCCATCCATCTTCTACTACCGGCGTATTTTTGATTCCTTCCTCTACTCTAAGGGAAAAACATCTTTGTATTTGCTCATCTTTTATCGTTTCCTTGGACCATTTGTTGACCTTAGGTTTAATCATCCCCTTTTTGAAGGGAGACGTTTTGAGCAATACTTTCATGATAACGAGGAAGTGGTCGGAGTTGACATCCGGGCCTCTAAAAGATCTCACATCTTGGATATTATTGAAATACGAATTATTAACAAGGATATGATCAATTTGAGTAAAAGCGCCATTGGGTGAATGCCATGTATGCTTGTGTTTATCTTTATGAGCGAATACTGTGCTCATAACTACTAGCGAGTTTGATATTGCGAAGTTGATCATTCTTTCTCCGTTGTCATTTGATTTGTTATGGAGACTATTCATTCCAATTGTCGGTATGAACTCTGATTCTTTGCCTACTTGGGCATTAAAGTCTCCCATAACAATCTTCACATCACCAGAGGGGCAACTTCTCACGATTCTGTCCAGATCTTCATAGAAAACTTCTTTTTCTTCATCGTTCTTTTCCTCTGTTGGGGCGTGTATATTTATCACTGAAAAATGTCCGGTCCTTCCTCTCAATCTCAGAGTGCATATTCTTCCACTGATTGGTTGAAAATCAACTACGGCTGATTGTAATCTCTTACCAATCAGAAATGCTGTCCCGAACTCATGTTTTTCCTTACTTCCACTATAGTAGATAGTTGCTTCTTTTCTTTTGAGAGCACCGGTACCAGTCCAACGTACCTCCTGAATTGCAGCGAGGTCAACTTTCATTCGGGTCAGTTGTTCTACCAACTCTTGCATAGCTCCAGGTCTAAAAAGGGTCCTCACATTCCATGTTCCAAATCTATAAGCCGTGTTCCATTTTCCAGGTCTTTTCCGTAAATCAGTCCGACATCCGAGGCTTAGTTGTTGAGTTCTTTTAACCAGGTTATTGTTTTTTGACAAAAGGGGGGTGGTCGGCCCCTCCTTTCAACCCTCCTGCTTTATCCGGGCTTGGGACCGGCAATGGAGTCTAGTTAACTAACCCCATAGGCGCAGTTAATTATATTATACATTGTTGTATATATATATATATATATATATATATATATGTATGTGATTTTGTTTTTATGGAAACGAAATTTTTTTTTTTTATTTATTTATTTATTAAATAAAACACAATAATACATTTCACAAGATCTTTATTAAACAAAATAAATTAAATAAAACACATTACATTTCACAACATCTTTATTCAAAAAATTAAATATAATAAAACACAATACATTTCACAACATCTTTATTAAAAAAAAAAATAAACTAAATAAAACACAATACATTTCACAACATCTTTATTTAAAAAAAAATAAACTAAATAAAAGACAATACATTTCACAATATCTTTATTAAACAAAATAAATTAAATAAAACACAATACATTTCACAACATCTTTATTTAAAAAATTAAATTAAATAAAACACAACACATTTCACAACATCTTTATTCAAAATAGAAAATTAAATAAAACCCAATACATTTCAAGATCTTTATTAAACAAAATAAATTAAATAAAACAAAAACAATTATAGTTAACTTCCCAATTATAGTTAATATTAGTCGAACTAAAGCTCTTCATTAAATAGTTTGTCTTTTTCAATTTTGGCAGGAAGTGTAGATTCTTGATATTTTCAAATAATTGTTGTTATAGATTTATACATACGTAAAATTATTTATATTCATAATAATAATATTAGTCGAACTAAAGGTCTTTCTTCATTATATAGTTTGTTTTTTTCAATTTTGACACGAAGTGTAGATTCTTGATATTTTCAAATAATTGTTGTTATCGATTAATTAATACGTAAAATTATTTATGTTCATAATAATAATAATATTAGTCGAACTAAAGGTCTTCATTAAATAGTTTGTTTTTTTTATTTTGACACGAAGTGTAGATAGATTCTTGATATTTCCAAATAATTGTTGTTATCGATTTATTAATACGTAAAATTATTTATATTCATAATAATAATAATAATATTAGTCGAACTAAAGGTCTTCATTAAATAGTTTGTTTTTTTCATTTTGACCCGAAGTGTAGATTCTGGATATTTTCCAATAATTGTTGTTATCGATTTATTAATACGTAAAATTATTTATATTCATAATAATAATAATATTAGTCGAACTAAAGGTCTTCGACCTTCTAAAGGAAGCAGAATGGAACTTCGAGGAAGTAAAAAAAAAAGAAAATACTAACCTATGAGATAGGCAGGATTCCAAACCACCCATGAGGTTCTGCCTGTGGTTTCGTTACCCATTTTTTATAGTGGATGGTTCGCTTCACTGAATGCAGTAGCAGGAATGGCTGCCTGCTAATGCAATTAATGTAGCCCTATGAAACCACTGGCTGCTTCTTTCCTTGAAAACACAATTTCAGTTTTAAACATCGATCAAAAATTTGATAAATGCAGGATTGTGTTATCAGGAATTGAAGAGGTTACTAGGGTTGGCTGGTAAAACAAACGGATTCTTTTCAGATACATTTAAATTTGTCCAATGGTAATTTTTTTTTAACTTGAGACTGGTCTATTTGGTAGGTATATCAAAGAATTTTTGTGAATTGAGCAAATCTATGAATATACAGTGGATCAAAAAAGTGTTGGCACACCCTCATTTTCCTGAATCATGGAAAGAAAAAGTCTGATATAAAATCATTTGATTGGAAATGATAAGTCAAAAAAGTAGTGGCTCGCCCAGACATACAATACCAGGATGTAATTTTTTTGTAGCTCCGGGTTCGGTCTCCAATGTTGATTTCATTTATGTTTACATTACTTGTTCCGGTGGCTGCTCCGAACTGTGACTTGAGTCTAAAAAATGATTTCCTTTTCTCTTGCCTCTTTTTCCTACTGGCTCCAATATTTCAGTTATTGGGTTATTATTGCATCTTTTTCATCTTCTTCACCTGCATGGTGAACGCGGTTTGATACTGTTCTCATAGATATTGTGCAATTCAATAAAATAATTTTAAAAAATACTATTTATTAGAAAGTCAACGTTTCGAATTATTTTATTATTTTCACACATATAAAACCGTGAAAATATGTAATACCGTTGGGTGTAAATATGGAATAATGTTGAGCAAATTTATGGATATTTTATCTTTCATTGCAAGCTATGATTCTTTTCAGATACACTTAAATTTGTCCAATGGTAATTGTTTTTAATTTGAGACTGGTCTGTTTGGTACAGCGCTGTTTACACATCACTCATTAATCGGTGAGTCAGTTCACACACACGTGTTAAGTGCCGAAAACAAGATTTTACATGAGTCAACTTTGATAATAATTTAACACAACAAATCGCTGCTCCGGAAGTATAATGATCTGCTCCGGAATGCATTGATGCACTCATGACTTTGATATTTGTGAATCGACATAATTGTACAAAATTCGCAACGAGAGGGAAGTTCCGCCGTTATAACCTGCATGCTTATTTACTTTTCCCTCTTGCAGAATAACGTTCATTGTTCAGTTGTGATTTGTACTTTTGTTTTTTGGAGATTTATCATTATACTTTCGGACCCGCGAAATGACATAAGACCTCCTAGAAAAAATATGACAATATTATTTATATTACGAAACCCATTTTTAAAAAATTTGCACTTACACATTTGTGGAATAACGCATCGACATATGTGTGGATTTTTTTTCGAAAAAAAAATTAGAAAAGTGTGGATTACTTTTGTTTTAAATCTCGTTTATTGAAATAAGTATTTGCAATTGTGTGAATTAATTTCTAAGGAAGAAACGACTCACACAAGAACTGGTTTAATACTGACTTTATTCCCATCTTGATCCTCTATTTATAGTAGCTAACAGCTGTTCACAATGCCAGCTTGATATTAGCGACTATTCGATCATCATAGTTGTATTAACTTATTTATACTTAATAAATTTTATGTTTGAGCAACCTCGAAATAGTTATTGGACCTTTCGATGAGAGCTCCGAAATGGATGAGGAAAATAAATTTCTGATTCAATTATACCAGATCGCATGTCATTTTGAATGTAACCTTTTATTAAACTAATAATATAAATCAATTTTCATAAATTAAATAACTAATAATTTTGAGAATGAAAAACAATTAATTAAATTAAAGAACAATTTAAACGCTTTTATAATGAGAAATGAAGTTACTAATATTAACTAAATTATCAACAACTAATTAATAACAAAAAGAAAACAAATATTATTTAATCTTACGATAGTAAATTTAACTCTATTAAATTACAAATAAAATCTATTACAAAATAATGAATGTTTATGCGGTTTTCTGATTGCAATGATATAATAATGAAAACTCTTATCTGTCTGTCGAAGTAGTTTCAGTAGATGGTAGATTCTCGGCAGGGCGAGCTGGATGTTGAGACGACAGAGGATTTTCGTCGGCAGGGCGAGCGAAGATGGTGAAACAATAGAGGTTGAGATGATCTACTGGGTCAATTCGAATTGGTCGAATAGATGACTTAGTTTAAACTAATTACACCTGCAGGTGGGCAGCAAATTAGTATCAAAATTCAACTTTGGGCTTCTAGAGAGCATACGATGTGCACGGCTAAGGGCTCGCGTCAACACTGTCTTAAAATTCACAAAAACAACTTTGGGCTCCTAAAGAGCATAGGATGTGCAAGGCTAAGGGCTCGCATCAACACTGTCTTAAAATGCACAAAACAACTTTGGGCTCCTAAAGAGCATACGGTGTGCACGGCTAAGGGCTCGCGTCAACACTGTCTTCAAATTTACAAAACACAACTTTGGGCTCCTAAAGAGCATACGGTGTGCACGGCTAAGGGCTCGCGTCAACACTGTCTTCAAATTTACAAAACACAACTTTGGGCTCCTCTAGAGCATACGATGTGCACGGCTAAGGGCTCGCGTCAACACTCACTCGCTCGGACTCGCCGGAGCGAACAAAAGCCGATCGACTCTCTTTTGTTTTTCTCTCTTCACTTTTATAACATATGTTTTCACACTTACTACAAATATTACACTTATATCTGAAACCAAATAAAATTACCTTTTAAATTATTCTAAACAATTATGAAATTAAACGTTTAAATTATTATATTAAATAAAATGTGAAAATTAAGTAAAAAAATGCTCTTTCTTTTACGAAAACAATTATTTAATTTTTATGATTGTCTGTCGCGCCAGACTCATAAAAAAGTCCTTGGCCTGCTCAACCGCTCTACCCCAATCGTCCCGATCGCCTGCTCGAGTGATGGAGACCTTACACAGCCTCAGATCTTCACAGACGGCATCCTTCCATCTAGCTCTGGGCCTTCCTCGAGGTCTTACTCCATCCGGATTTCCTTTATACAGCTTTTTAGCTGTTCTTTCTTCGCCCATCCTATATAAGTGGCCCAGCCACTTGATGCGTTGCCTCCTGATGAAGCTCGATATCATTAGGTCTCCATATAACTCACTTAGCTCCTTGTTCCTTCTGATCCTGAGTTGGTCGTTTTCCCGAACTGGGCCGAATATTTGCCGAAGAACTCTTCTTTCGAATCTATTCAGCTTTTCCACGCTGGATTTATTCAGTGTGAGGGTTTCGCCAGCGTATGTCACTACTGGCCTAATCACGGTTTTATATATCATCAGCTTGGACTTTAGGCTAAGGAGCTTACTTCTCAGGAGCTTTGACACTCCAAAACATGCTTTATTACCTAATACTATCCTGGCTCTGATTTCCTCCTCCTCATCCAAATTCTCATTTATACGGCTTCCTAAATACTGGAAACTTGACACTCGTTGGAAAGTGTGTCTTCCAAAGGTGTAGCTATGAGGTGGTCGGTTTTGTTTACTATTCTTTATTACCATTATCTTGGTTTTCTCCTCATTCACCTGCAATCCCATTTTTCCAGCTTCCACTTCCAGCCTCTCGAAAGCTTCTTTTAAGATTATCAGCGATCTTCCTACTAATACAAGGTCATCAGCATATGCAAGGATACCTAGACTCCGGTTAAAGATGGTTCCCTCCATCAGTAATCCTGCCCTTTTAATGACACTTTGCATTACAATATTGAATAGTAGAGGTGCCAGCGAGTCTCCCTGCCTAAGTCCTGTACTAATCCCAAATTTTTCTGTAATTGAGCCATTTACCCTTACGCTGCAAACTGTGTTTTCCATCGTGCTCATTACCAGACGCACCAACTTGGATGGGATCCGCATTTCGCTCATAGCTCTGAAAAGCTCATTCCTGGATATTGTATCATAGGCCGTCCTGAAATCTATGAACAGCATCCACAATGTATTATTTTCATTTTTTCACACATCTGTTTGAGGGAAAAAATCTGATCTATAGTAGATCTGTTAGGTCTAAAGCCTCCTTGGTATTCTCCAATATTTCTCTCAACATAGGGCAATAGGCGATTATACAGAGCTATCGAGAATATCTTATAGGCTGTATTCAGTAGGCTTATCCCTCTGTAATTTTTACATTCTGTGGAGTCTCCTTTCTTTTTGTAGACAAGCACTATAATAGCTTCTTTCCAGTCTTTCGGGATCTGTTCCTCTTCCCATATTTGAGCAATTAGTTCCTGCAGCTCTTTAGTTAGCGCACTGCCAGCTGCCTTCAGGAACTCAGCAGGTATGCCATCTGATCCAGGTGACTTGTTATTTCTTAGCTTCATAACAATATCTTCTATATCCTCTCCATCCGGTGGTACTGCTTCGTCTTGGCTGTCATACGAGTCACATTCCAAAACACTTATTTGTTCCTCTGTCTGGCTTAGTAGTCCTTGGAAATAATTCCTCCATCTCACTTGGACGTCCGTCTCCAGCACCAGTAGTTTCCCCTCCTCATTTTTCACCATGCTCCTTCTAGAGCAGTAACTGGTTTTACACGCCTCCACTCCTTTAAAAAATTTTTTGGTATCATTGCTCCTTCTTGAGTTTTCGATATCTTTTATCTTATTGTAAAAAGCTTTTCTTTTCTTCCCTTTCAAGATCTTCTTTGCTTCTCTTCTTGCATCCTGGTACTCTTTCTTGTTATTTCTTGTGCTTATACTCAGGATTTTAATCTTTTTTCATTTCGTCTTCGAATCGCCTCTTTACATTCTTCATCAAACCATATATTTCGCGATGGTTTCTTGTCCATCTTGCAGTATTCGCTCGCGGTCCCTATTATAATTTCTTTAATATGATTCCAATGCGCATTCACTTCCCATCCATCTTCTACTACCGGCGTATTTTTGATTCCTTCCTCTACTCTAAGGGAAAAACATCTTTGTATTTGCTCATCTTTTATCGTTTCCTTGGACCATTTGTTGACCTTAGGTTTAATCATCCCCTTTTTGAAGGGAGACGTTTTGAGCAATACTTTCATGATAACGAGGAAGTGGTCGGAGTTGACATCCGGGCCTCTAAAAGATCTCACATCTTGGATATTATTGAAATACGAATTATTAACAAGGATATGATCAATTTGAGTAAAAGCGCCATTGGGTGAATGCCATGTATGCTTGTGTTTATCTTTATGAGCGAATACTGTGCTCATAACTACTAGCGAGTTTGATATTGCGAAGTTGATCATTCTTTCTCCGTTGTCATTTGATTTGTTATGGAGACTATTCATTCCAATTGTCGGTATGAACTCTGATTCTTTGCCTACTTGGGCATTAAAGTCTCCCATAACAATCTTCACATCACCAGAGGGGCAACTTCTCACGATTCTGTCCAGATCTTCATAGAAAACTTCTTTTTCTTCATCGTTCTTTTCCTCTGTTGGGGCGTGTATATTTATCACTGAAAAATGTCCGGTCCTTCCTCTCAATCTCAGAGTGCATATTCTTCCACTGATTGGTTGAAAATCAACTACGGCTGATTGTAATCTCTTACCAATCAGAAATGCTGTCCCGAACTCATGTTTTTCCTTACTTCCACTATAGTAGATAGTTGCTTCTTTTCTTTTGAGAGCACCGGTACCAGTCCAACGTACCTCCTGAATTGCAGCGAGGTCAACTTTCATTCGGGTCAGTTGTTCTACCAACTCTTGCATAGCTCCAGGTCTAAAAAGGGTCCTCACATTCCATGTTCCAAATCTATAAGCCGTGTTCCATTTTCCAGGTCTTTTCCGTAAATCAGTCCGACATCCGAGGCTTAGTTGTTGAGTTCTTTTAACCAGGTTATTGTTTTTTGACAAAAGGGGGGTGGTCGGCCCCTCCTTTCAACCCTCCTGCTTTATCCGGGCTTGGGACCGGCAATGGAGTCTAGTTAACTAACCCCATAGGCGCAGTTAATTATATTATACATTGTTGTATATATATATATATATATATATATATATATGTATGTGATTTTGTTTTTATGGAAACGAAATTTTTTTTTTAAATTTATTTATTTATTAAATAAAACACAATAAATGCATTTCACAAGATCTTTATTTAAAAAATTAAATTAAATAAAACACAATACATTTCACAACATCTTTATTCAAAATATAAAATTAAATAAAACCCAATCAATACATTTCACAGGATCTTTATTTAAAAAAAAATAAAATTAAATAAAACACAATAATACATTTCACAAGATCTTTATTAAACAAAATAAATTAAATAAAACACATTACATTTCACAACATCTTTATTCAAAAAATTAAATATAATAAAACACAATACATTTCACAACATCTTTATTAAAAAAAAAAATAAACTAAATAAAACACAATACATTTCACAACATCTTTATTTAAAAAAAAATAAACTAAATAAAAGACAATACATTTCACAATATCTTTATTAAACAAAATAAATTAAATAAAACACAATACATTTCACAACATCTTTATTTAAAAAATTAAATTAAATAAAACACAACACATTTCACAACATCTTTATTCAAAATAGAAAATTAAATAAAACCCAATACATTTCAAGATCTTTATTAAACAAAATAAATTAAATAAAACAAAAACAATTATAGTTAACTTCCCAATTATAGTTAATATTAGTCGAACTAAAGCTCTTCATTAAATAGTTTGTCTTTTTCAATTTTGGCAGGAAGTGTAGATTCTTGATATTTTCAAATAATTGTTGTTATAGATTTATACATACGTAAAATTATTTATATTCATAATAATAATATTAGTCGAACTAAAGGTCTTTCTTCATTATATAGTTTGTTTTTTTCAATTTTGACACGAAGTGTAGATTCTTGATATTTTCAAATAATTGTTGTTATCGATTAATTAATACGTAAAATTATTTATGTTCATAATAATAATAATTAATATTAGTCAAACTAAAGGTCATCAATTAATAGTATTTTTTTTTTTCAATTTTGACACGAAGTGCAGGTTCTTGATATTTTAAAATAATTGTTGTTATCGATTTATTAATACGTAAAATTATTCATATTCATAATAATAATAATATTAGTCGAACTAAAGGTCTTCATTAAATAGTTTGTTTTTTTTATTTTGACACGAAGTGTAGATAGATTCTTGATATTTCCAAATAATTGTTGTTATCGATTTATTAATACGTAAAATTATTTATATTCATAATAATAATAATAATATTAGTCGAACTAAAGGTCTTCATTAAATAGTTTGTTTTTTTCATTTTGACCCGAAGTGTAGATTCTGGATATTTTCCAATAATTGTTGTTATCGATTTATTAATACGTAAAATTATTTATATTCATAATAATAATAATATTAGTCGAACTAAAGGTCTTCGACCTTCTAAAGGAAGCAGAATGGAACTTCGAGGAAGTAAAAAAAAAAGAAAATACTAACCTATGAGATAGGCAGGATTCCAAACCACCCATGAGGTTCTGCCTGTGGTTTCGTTACCCATTTTTTATAGTGGATGGTTCGCTTCACTGAATGCAGTAGCAGGAATGGCTGCCTGCTAATGCAATTAATGTAGCCCTATGAAACCACTGGCTGCTTCTTTCCTTGAAAACACAATTTCAGTTTTAAACATCGATCAAAAATTTGATAAATGCAGGATTGTGTTATCAGGAATTGAAGAGGTTACTAGGGTTGGCTGGTAAAACAAACGGATTCTTTTCAGATACATTTAAATTTGTCCAATGGTAATTTTTTTTTAACTTGAGACTGGTCTATTTGGTAGGTATATCAAAGAATTTTTGTGAATTGAGCAAATCTATGAATATACAGTGGATCAAAAAAGTGTTGGCACACCCTCATTTTCCTGAATCATGGAAAGAAAAAGTCTGATATAAAATCATTTGATTGGAAATGATAAGTCAAAAAAGTAGTGGCTCGCCCAGACATACAATAACCAGGATGTAATTTTTTTGTAGCTCCTGTGTCTATGAGCTTCTGGAGTATCTCGAGAGGTGGGGGATTAGTGCATTATTACGAACAAACCTAGTCTGAAGATTACAACTTGTTCCTTTCGATTGAGTTTGTGATTGTTTCTATTTATGTGGGTGGTTGTTATTCCTGTTATTTATAGCGGGTTCGGTCTCCAATGTTGATTTCATTTATGTTTACATTACTTGTTCCGGTGGCTGCTCCGAACTGTGACTTGAGTCTAAAAAATGATTTCCTTTTCTCTTGCCTCTTTTTCCTACTGGCTCCAATATTTCAGTTATTGGGTTATTATTGCATCTTTTTCATCTTCTTCACCTGCATGGTGAACGCGGTTTGATACTGTTCTCATAGATATTGTGCAATTCAATAAAATAATTTAAAAAAATACTATTTATTAGAAAGCCAACGTTTCGAATTATTTTATTATTTTCACACATATAAAACCGTGAAAATATGTAATACCGTTGGGTGTAAATATGGAATAATGTTGAGCAAATTTATGGATATTTTATCTTTCATTGCAAGCTATGATTCTTTTCAGATACACTTAAATTTGTCCAATGGTAATTGTTTTTAATTTGAGACTGGTCTGTTTGGTACAGCGCTGTTTACACATCACTCATTAATCGGTGAGTCAGTTCACACACACGTGTTAAGTGCCGAAAACAAGATTTTACATGAGTCAACTTTGATAATAATTTAACACAACAAATCGCTGCTCCGGAAGTATAATGATCTGCTCCGGAATGCATTGATGCACTTTTGATATTTGTGAATCGACATAATTGTACAAAATTCGCAACGAGAGGGAAGTTCCGCCGTTATAACCTGCATGCTTATTTACTTTTCCCTCTTGCAGAATAACGTTCATTGTTCAGTTGTGATTTGTACTTTTGTTTTTTGGAGATTTATCATTATACTTTCGGACCCGCGAAATGACATAAGACCTCCTAGAAAAAATATGACAATATTATTTATATTACGAAACCCATTTTTAAAAAATTTGCACTTACACATTTGTGGAATAACGCATCGACATATGTGTGGATTTTTTTTCGAAAAAAAAATTAGAAAAGTGTGGATTACTTTTGTTTTAAATCTCGTTTATTGAAATAAGTATTTGCAATTGTGTGAATTAATTTCTAAGGAAGAAACGACTCACACAAGAACTGGTTTAATACTGACTTTATTCCCATCTTGATCCTCTATTTATAGTAGCTAACAGCTGTTCACAATGCCAGCTTGATATTAGCGACTATTCGATCATCATAGTTGTATTAACTTATTTATACTTAATTATATTATTACATTATTGGCGCGACAGACTCATAAAAAAGTCCTTGGCCTGCTCAACCGCTCTACCCCAATCGTCCCGATCGCCTGCTCGAGTGATGGAGACCTTACACAGCCTCAGATCTTCACAGACGGCATCCTTCCATCTAGCTCTGGGCCTTCCTCGAGGTCTTACTCCCTATTCAGCTTTTCCACGCTGGATTTATTCAGTGTGAGGGTTTCGCCAGCGTATGTCACTACTGGCCTAATCACGGTTTTATATATCATCAGCTTGGACTTTAGGCTAAGGAGCTTACTTCTCAGGAGCTTTGACACTCCAAAACATGCTTTATTACCTAATACTATCCTGGCTCTGATTTCCTCCTCCTCATCCAAATTCTCATTTATACGGCTTCCTAAATACTGGAAACTTGACACTCGTTGGAAAGTGTGTCTTCCAAAGGTGTAGCTATGAGGTGGTCGGTTTTGTTTACTATTCTTTATTACCAATATCTTGGTTTTCTCCTCATTCACCTGCAACCCCATTTTTCCAGCTTCCACTTCCAGCCTCTCGAAAGCTTCTTTTAAGATTATCAGCGATCTTCCTACTAATACAAGGTCATCAGCATATGCAATGATACCTAGACTCCGGTTAAAGATGGTTCCCTCCATCAGTAATCCTGCCCTTTTAATGACACTTTGCATTACAATATTGAATAGTAGAGGTGCCAGCGAGTCTCCCTGCCTAAGTCCTGTACTAATCCCAAATTTTTCTGTAATTGAGCCATTTACCCTTACGCTGCAAACTGTGTTTTCCATCGTGCTCATTACCAGACGCACCAACTTGGATGGGATCCGCATTTCGCTCATAGCTCTGAAAAGCTCATTCCTGGATATTGTATCATAGGCCGTCCTGAAATCTATGAACAGCATCCACAATGTATTATTTTCATTTTTTCACACATCTGTTTGAGGGAAAAAATCTGATCTATAGATCTGTTAGGTCTAAAGCCTCCTTGGTATTCTCCAATATTTCTCTCAACATAGGGCAATAGGCGATTATACAGAGCTATCGAGAATATCTTATAGGCTGTATTCAGTAGGCTTATCCCTCTGTAATTTTTACATTCTGTGGAGTCTCCTTTCTTTTTGTAGACAGGCACTATAATAGCTTCTTTCCAGTCTTTCGGGATCTGTTCCTCTTCCCATATTTGAGCAATTAGTTCCTGCAGCTCTTTAGTTAGCGCACTGCCAGCTGCCTTCAGGAACTCAGCAGGTATGCCATCTGATCCAGGTGACTTGTTATTTCTTAGCTTCATAACAATTATATCCTCTCCATCCGGTGGTACTGCTTCGTCTTGGCTGTCATACGAGTCACATTCCAAAACACTTATTTGTTCCTCTGTCTGGCTTAGTAGTCCTTGGAAATAATTCCTCCATCTCACTTGGACGTCCGTCTCCAGCACCAGTAGTTTCCCCTCCTCATTTTTCACCATGCTCCTTCTAGAGCAGTAACTGGTTTTACACGCCTCCACTCCTTTAAAAAATTTTTTGGTATCATTGCTCCTTCTTGAGTTTTCGATATCTTTTATCTTATTGTAAAAAGCTTTTCTTTTCTTCCCTTTCAAGATCTTCTTTGCTTCTCTTCTTGCATCCTGGTACTCTTTCTTGTTATTTCTTGTGCTTATACTCAGGATTTTAATCTTTTTTCATTTCGTCTTCGAATCGCCTCTTTACATTCTTCATCAAACCATATATTTCGCGATGGTTTCTTGTCCATCTTGCAGTATTCGCTCGCGGTCCCTATTATAATTTCTTTAATATGATTCCAATGCGCATTCACTTCCCATCCATCTTCTACTACCGGCGTATTTTTGATTCCTTCCTCTACTCTAAGGGAAAAACATCTTTGTATTTGCTCATCTTTTATCGTTTCCTTGGACCATTTGTTGACCTTAGGTTTAATCATCCCCTTTTTGAAGGGAGACGTTTTGAGCAATACTTTCATGATAACGAGGAAGTGGTCGGAGTTGACATCCGGGCCTCTAAAAGATCTCACATCTTGGATATTATTGAAATACGAATTATTAACAAGGATATGATCAATTTGAGTAAAAGCGCCATTGGGTGAATGCCATGTATGCTTGTGTTTATCTTTATGAGCGAATACTGTGCTCATAACTACTAGCGAGTTTGATATTGCGAAGTTGATCATTCTTTCTCCGTTGTCATTTGATTTGTTATGGAGACTATTCATTCCAATTGTCGGTATGAACTCTGATTCTTTGCCTACTTGGGCATTAAAGTCTCCCATAACAATCTTCACATCACCAGAGGGGCAACTTCTCACGATTCTGTCCAGATCTTCATAGAAAACTTCTTTTTCTTCATCGTTCTTTTCCTCTGTTGGGGCGTGTATATTTATCACTGAAAAATGTCCGGTCCTTCCTCTCAATCTCAGAGTGCATATTCTTCCACTGATTGGTTGAAAATCAACTACGGCTGATTGTAATCTCTTACCAATCAGAAATGCTGTCCCGAACTCATGTTTTTCCTTACTTCCACTATAGTAGATAGTTGCTTCTTTTCTTTTGAGAGCACCGGTACCAGTCCAACGTACCTCCTGAATTGCAGCGAGGTCAACTTTCATTCGGGTCAGTTGTTCTACCAACTCTTGCATAGCTCCAGGTCTAAAAAGGGTCCTCACATTCCATGTTCCAAATCTATAAGCCGTGTTCCATTTTCCAGGTCTTTTCCGTAAATCAGTCCGACATCCGAGGCTTAGTTGTTGAGTTCTTTTAACCAGGTTATTGTTTTTTGACAAAAGGGGGGTGGTCGGCCCCTCCTTTCAACCCTCCTGCTTTATCCGGGCTTGGGACCGGCAATGGAGTCTAGTTAACTAACCCCATAGGCGCAGTTAATTATATTATACATTGTTGTATATATATATATATATATATATATATATATGTATGTGATTTTGTTTTTATGGAAACGAAATTTTTTTTTAAATTTATTTATTTATTAAATAAAACACAATAAATGCATTTCACAAGATCTTTATTTAAAAAATTAAATTAAATAAAACACAATACATTTCACAACATCTTTATTCAAAATATAAAATTAAATAAAACCCAATCAATACATTTCACAGGATCTTTATTTAAAAAAAAATAAAATTAAATAAAACACAATAATACATTTCACAAGATCTTTATTAAACAAAATAAATTAAATAAAACACATTACATTTCACAACATCTTTATTCAAAAAATTAAATATAATAAAACACAATACATTTCACAACATCTTTATTAAAAAAAAAAATAAACTAAATAAAACACAATACATTTCACAACATCTTTATTTAAAAAAAAATAAACTAAATAAAAGACAATACATTTCACAATATCTTTATTAAACAAAATAAATTAAATAAAACACAATACATTTCACAACATCTTTATTTAAAAAATTAAATTAAATAAAACACAACACATTTCACAACATCTTTATTCAAAATAGAAAATTAAATAAAACCCAATACATTTCAAGATCTTTATTAAACAAAATAAATTAAATAAAACAAAAACAATTATAGTTAACTTCCCAATTATAGTTAATATTAGTCGAACTAAAGCTCTTCATTAAATAGTTTGTCTTTTTCAATTTTGGCAGGAAGTGTAGATTCTTGATATTTTCAAATAATTGTTGTTATAGATTTATACATACGTAAAATTATTTATATTCATAATAATAATATTAGTCGAACTAAAGGTCTTTCTTCATTATATAGTTTGTTTTTTTCAATTTTGACACGAAGTGTAGATTCTTGATATTTTCAAATAATTGTTGTTATCGATTAATTAATACGTAAAATTATTTATGTTCATAATAATAATAATTAATATTAGTCAAACTAAAGGTCATCAATTAATAGTATTTTTTTTTTTCAATTTTGACACGAAGTGCAGGTTCTTGATATTTTAAAATAATTGTTGTTATCGATTTATTAATACGTAAAATTATTCATATTCATAATAATAATAATATTAGTCGAACTAAAGGTCTTCATTAAATAGTTTGTTTTTTTTATTTTGACACGAAGTGTAGATAGATTCTTGATATTTCCAAATAATTGTTGTTATCGATTTATTAATACGTAAAATTATTTATATTCATAATAATAATAATAATATTAGTCGAACTAAAGGTCTTCATTAAATAGTTTGTTTTTTTCATTTTGACCCGAAGTGTAGATTCTGGATATTTTCCAATAATTGTTGTTATCGATTTATTAATACGTAAAATTATTTATATTCATAATAATAATAATATTAGTCGAACTAAAGGTCTTCGACCTTCTAAAGGAAGCAGAATGGAACTTCGAGGAAGTAAAAAAAAAAGAAAATACTAACCTATGAGATAGGCAGGATTCCAAACCACCCATGAGGTTCTGCCTGTGGTTTCGTTACCCATTTTTTATAGTGGATGGTTCGCTTCACTGAATGCAGTAGCAGGAATGGCTGCCTGCTAATGCAATTAATGTAGCCCTATGAAACCACTGGCTGCTTCTTTCCTTGAAAACACAATTTCAGTTTTAAACATCGATCAAAAATTTGATAAATGCAGGATTGTGTTATCAGGAATTGAAGAGGTTACTAGGGTTGGCTGGTAAAACAAACGGATTCTTTTCAGATACATTTAAATTTGTCCAATGGTAATTTTTTTTTAACTTGAGACTGGTCTATTTGGTAGGTATATCAAAGAATTTTTGTGAATTGAGCAAATCTATGAATATACAGTGGATCAAAAAAGTGTTGGCACACCCTCATTTTCCTGAATCATGGAAAGAAAAAGTCTGATATAAAATCATTTGATTGGAAATGATAAGTCAAAAAAGTAGTGGCTCGCCCAGACATACAATAACCAGGATGTAATTTTTTTGTAGCTCCTGTGTCTATGAGCTTCTGGAGTATCTCGAGAGGTGGGGGATTAGTGCATTATTACGAACAAACCTAGTCTGAAGATTACAACTTGTTCCTTTCGATTGAGTTTGTGATTGTTTCTATTTATGTGGGTGGTTGTTATTCCTGTTATTTATAGCGGGTTCGGTCTCCAATGTTGATTTCATTTATGTTTACATTACTTGTTCCGGTGGCTGCTCCGAACTGTGACTTGAGTCTAAAAAATGATTTCCTTTTCTCTTGCCTCTTTTTCCTACTGGCTCCAATATTTCAGTTATTGGGTTATTATTGCATCTTTTTCATCTTCTTCACCTGCATGGTGAACGCGGTTTGATACTGTTCTCATAGATATTGTGCAATTCAATAAAATAATTTTAAAAAATACTATTTATTAGAAAGCCAACGTTTCGAATTATTTTATTATTTTCACACATATAAAACCGTGAAAATATGTAATACCGTTGGGTGTAAATATGGAATAATGTTGAGCAAATTTATGGATATTTTATCTTTCATTGCAAGCTATGATTCTTTTCAGATACACTTAAATTTGTCCAATGGTAATTGTTTTTAATTTGAGACTGGTCTGTTTGGTACAGCGCTGTTTACACATCACTCATTAATCGGTGAGTCAGTTCACACACACGTGTTAAGTGCCGAAAACAAGATTTTACATGAGTCAACTTTGATAATAATTTAACACAACAAATCGCTGCTCCGGAAGTATAATGATCTGCTCCGGAATGCATTGATGCACTCATGACTTTGATATTTGTGAATCGACATAATTGTACAAAATTCGCAACGAGAGGGAAGTTCCGCCGTTATAACCTGCATGCTTATTTACTTTTCCCTCTTGCAGAATAACGTTCATTGTTCAGTTGTGATTTGTACTTTTGTTTTTTGGAGATTTATCATTATACTTTCGGACCCGCGAAATGACATAAGACCTCCTAGAAAAAATATGACAATATTATTTATATTACGAAACCCATTTTTAAAAAATTTGCACTTACACATTTGTGGAATAACGCATCGACATATGTGTGGATTTTTTTTCGAAAAAAAAATTAGAAAAGTGTGGATTACTTTTGTTTTAAATCTCGTTTATTGAAATAAGTATTTGCAATTGTGTGAATTAATTTCTAAGGAAGAAACGACTCACACAAGAACTGGTTTAATACTGACTTTATTCCCATCTTGATCCTCTATTTATAGTAGCTAACAGCTGTTCACAATGCCAGCTTGATATTAGCGACTATTCGATCATCATAGTTGTATTAACTTATTTATACTTAATTATATTATTACATTATTGGCGCGACAGACTCATAAAAAAGTCCTTGGCCTGCTCAACCGCTCTACCCCAATCGTCCCGATCGCCTGCTCGAGTGATGGAGACCTTACACAGCCTCAGATCTTCACAGACGGCATCCTTCCATCTAGCTCTGGGCCTTCCTCGAGGTCTTACTCCCTATTCAGCTTTTCCACGCTGGATTTATTCAGTGTGAGGGTTTCGCCAGCGTATGTCACTACTGGCCTAATCACGGTTTTATATATCATCAGCTTGGACTTTAGGCTAAGGAGCTTACTTCTCAGGAGCTTTGACACTCCAAAACATGCTTTATTACCTAATACTATCCTGGCTCTGATTTCCTCCTCCTCATCCAAATTCTCATTTATACGGCTTCCTAAATACTGGAAACTTGACACTCGTTGGAAAGTGTGTCTTCCAAAGGTGTAGCTATGAGGTGGTCGGTTTTGTTTACTATTCTTTATTACCAATATCTTGGTTTTCTCCTCATTCACCTGCAACCCCATTTTTCCAGCTTCCACTTCCAGCCTCTCGAAAGCTTCTTTTAAGATTATCAGCGATCTTCCTACTAATACAAGGTCATCAGCATATGCAATGATACCTAGACTCCGGTTAAAGATGGTTCCCTCCATCAGTAATCCTGCCCTTTTAATGACACTTTGCATTACAATATTGAATAGTAGAGGTGCCAGCGAGTCTCCCTGCCTAAGTCCTGTACTAATCCCAAATTTTTCTGTAATTGAGCCATTTACCCTTACGCTGCAAACTGTGTTTTCCATCGTGCTCATTACCAGACGCACCAACTTGGATGGGATCCGCATTTCGCTCATAGCTCTGAAAAGCTCATTCCTGGATATTGTATCATAGGCCGAGTAGATCTGTTAGGTCTAAAGCCTCCTTGGTATTCTCCAATATTTCTCTCAACATAGGGCAATAGGCGATTATACAGAGCTATCGAGAATATCTTATAGGCTGTATTCAGTAGGCTTATCCCTCTGTAATTTTTACATTCTGTGGAAGTCTCCTTTCTTTTTGTAGACAGGCACTATAATAGCTTCTTTCCAGTCTTTCGGGATCTGTTCCTCTTCCCATATTTGAGCAATTAGTTCCTGCAGCTCTTTAGTTAGCGCACTGCCAGCTGCCTTCAGGAACTCAGCAGGTATGCCATCTGATCCAGGTGACTTGTTATTTCTTAGCTTCATAACAATATCTTCTATATCCTCTCCATCCGGTGGTACTGCTTCGTCTTGGCTGTCATACGAGTCACATTCCAAAACACTTATTTGTTCCTCTGTCTGGCTTAGTAGTCCTTGGAAATAATTCCTCCATCTCACTTGGACGTCCGTCTCCAGCACCAGTAGTTTCCCCTCCAAATTTTTCACCATGCTCCTTCTAGAGCAGTAACTGGTTTTACACGCCTCCACTCCTTTAAAAAATTGTTTGGTATCATTGCTCCTTCTTGAGTTTTCGATATCTTTTATCTTATTGTAAAAAGCTTTTCTTTTCTTCCCTTTCAAGATCTTCTTTGCTTCTCTTCTTGCATCCTGGTACTCTTTCTTGTTATTTCTTGTGCTTATACTCAGGTATTTTAATCTTTTTTCATTTCGTCTTCGAATCGCCTCTTTACATTCTTCATCAAACCTTATATTTCGCGATGGTTTCTTGTCCATCTTGCAGTATTCGCTCGCGGTCCCTATTATAATTTCTTTAATATGATTCCAATGCGCATTCACTTCCCATCCATCTTCTACTACCGGCGTATTTTTGATTCCTTCCTCTACTCTAAGGTAAAAACATCTTTGTATTTGCTCATCTTTTATCGTTTCCTTGGACCATTTGTTGACCTTAGGTTTAATCATCCCCTTTTTGAAGGGAGACGTTTTGAGCAATACTTTCATGATAACGAGGAAGTGGTCGGAGTTGACATCCGGGCCTCTAAAAGATCTCACATCTTGGATATTATTGAAATACGAATTATTAACAAGGATATGATCAATTTGAGTAAAAGCGCCATTGGGTGAATGCCATGTATGCTTGTGTTTATCTTTATGAGCGAATACTGTGCTCATAACTACTAGCGAGTTTGATATTGCGAAGTTGATCATTCTTTCTCCGTTGTCATTTGATTTGTTATGGAGACTATTCATTCCAATTGTCGGTATGAACTCTGATTCTTTGCCTACTTGGGCATTAAAGTCTCCCATAACAATCTTCACATCACCAGAGGGGCAACTTCTCACGATTCTGTCCAGATCTTCATAGAAAACTTCTTTTTCTTCATCGTTCTTTTCCTCTGTTGGGGCGTGTATATTTATCACTGAAAAATGTCCGGTCCTTCCTCTCAATCTCAGAGTGCATATTCTTCCACTGATTGGTTGAAAATCAACTACGGCTGATTGTAATCTCTTACCAATCAGAAATGCTGTCCCGAACTCATGTTTTTCCTTACTTCCACTATAGTAGATAGTTGCTTCTTTTCTTTTGAGAGCACCGGTACCAGTCCAACGTACCTCCTGAATTGCAGCGAGGTCAACTTTCATTCGGGTCAGTTGTTCTACCAACTCTTGCATAGCTCCAGGTCTAAAAAGGGTCCTCACATTCCATGTTCCAAATCTATAAGCCGTGTTCCATTTTCCAGGTCTTTTCCGTAAATCAGTCCGACATCCGAGGCTTAGTTGTTGAGTTCTTTTAACCAGGTTATTGTTTTTTGACAAAAGGGGGGTGGTCGGCCCCTCCTTTCAACCCTCCTGCTTTATCCGGGCTTGGGACCGGCAATGGAGTCTAGTTAACTAACCCCATAGGCGCAGTTAATTATATTATACATTGTTGTATATATATATATATATATATATATATATATATATATATATATATATGTATGTGATTTTGTTTTTATGGAAACGAAATTTTTTTTTTTAATTTATTTATTTATTAAATAAAACACAATAAATGCATTTCACAAGATCTTTATTTAAAAAATTAAATTAAATAAAACACAATACATTTCACAACATCTTTATTCAAAATATAAAATTAAATAAAACCCAATCAATACATTTCACAGGATCTTTATTTAAAAAAAAATAAAATTAAATAAAACACAATAATACATTTCACAAGATCTTTATTAAACAAAATAAATTAAATAAAACACATTACATTTCACAACATCTTTATTCAAAAAATTAAATATAATAAAGCACAATACATTTCACAACATCTTTATTAAAAAAAAAAATAAACTAAATAAAACACAATACATTTCACAACATCTTTATTTAAAAAAAAATAAACTAAATAAAAGACAATACATTTCACAATATCTTTATTAAACAAAATAAATTAAATAAAACACAATACATTTCACAACATCTTTATTTAAAAAATTAAATTAAATAAAACACAACACATTTCACAACATCTTTATTCAAAATAGAAAATTAAATAAAACCCAATACATTTCAAGATCTTTATTAAACAAAATAAATTAAATAAAACAAAAACAATTATAGTTAACTTACCAATTACAGTTAATATTAGTCGAACTAAAGCTCTTCATTAAATAGTTTGTCTTTTTCAATTTTGGCAGGAAGTGTAGATTCTTGATATTTTCAAATAATTGTTGTTATAGATTTATACATACGTAAAATTATTTATATTCATAATAATAATATTAGTCGAACTAAAGGTCTTTCTTCATTATATAGTTTGTTTTTTTCAATTTTGACACGAAGTGTAGATTCTTGATATTTTCAAATAATTGTTGTTATCGATTAATTAATACGTAAAATTATTTATGTTCATAATAATAATAATTAATATAAGTCGAACTAAAGGTCATCAATTAATAGTATTTTTTTTTTCAATTTTGACACGAAGTGCAGGTTCTTGATATTTTAAAATAATTGTTGTTATCGATTTATTAATACGTAAAATTATTCATATTCATAATAATAATAATATTAGTCGAACTAAAGGTCTTCATTAAATAGTTTGTTTTTTTTATTTTGACACGAAGTGTAGATAGATTCTTGATATTTCCAAATAATTGTTGTTATCGATTTATTAATACGTAAAATTATTTATATTCATAATAATAATAATAATATTAGTCGAACTAAAGGTCTTCATTAAATAGTTTGTTTTTTTCATTTTGACCCGAAGTGTAGATTCTGGATATTTTCCAATAATTGTTGTTATCGATTTATTAATACGTAAAATTATTTATATTCATAATAATAATAATATTAGTCGAACTAAAGGTCTTCGACCTTCTAAAGGAAGCAGAATGGAACTTCGAGGAAGTAAAAAAAAAAGAAAATACTAACCTATGAGATAGGCAGGATTCCAAACCACCCATGAGGTTCTGCCTGTGGTTTCGTTACCCATTTTTTATAGTGGATGGTTCGCTTCACTGAATGCAGTAGCAGGAATGGCTGCCTGCTAATGCAATTAATGTAGCCCTATGAAACCACTGGCTGCTTCTTTCCTTGAAAACACAATTTCAGTTTTAAACATCGATCAAAAATTTGATAAATGCAGGATTGTGTTATCAGGAATTGAAGAGGTTACTAGGGTTGGCTGGTAAAACAAACGGATTCTTTTCAGATACATTTAAATTTGTCCAATGGTAATTTTTTTTTAACTTGAGACTGGTCTATTTGGTAGGTATATCAAAGAATTTTTGTGAATTGAGCAAATCTATGAATATACAGTGGATCAAAAAAGTGTTGGCACACCCTCATTTTCCTGAATCATGGAAAGAAAAAGTCTGATATAAAATCATTTGATTGGAAATGATAAGTCAAAAAAGTAGTGGCTCGCCCAGACATACAATACCAGGATGTAATTTTTTTGTAGCTCCGGGTTCGGTCTCCAATGTTGATTTCATTTATGTTTACATTACTTGTTCCGGTGGCTGCTCCGAACTGTGACTTGAGTCTAAAAAATGATTTCCTTTTCTCTTGCCTCTTTTTCCTACTGGCTCCAATATTTCAGTTATTGGGTTATTATTGCATCTTTTTCATCTTCTTCACCTGCATGGTGAACGCGGTTTGATACTGTTCTCATAGATATTGTGCAATTCAATAAAATAATTTAAAAAAATACTATTTATTAGAAAGCCAACGTTTCGAATTATTTTATTATTTTCACACATATAAAACCGTGAAAATATGTAATACCGTTGGGTGTAAATATGGAATAATGTTGAGCAAATTTATGGATATTTTATCTTTCATTGCAAGCTATGATTCTTTTCAGATACACTTAAATTTGTCCAATGGTAATTGTTTTTAATTTGAGACTGGTCTGTTTGGTACAGCGCTGTTTACACATCACTCATTAATCGGTGAGTCAGTTCACACACACGTGTTAAGTGCCGAAAACAAGATTTTACATGAGTCAACTTTGATAATAATTTAACACAACAAATCGCTGCTCCGGAAGTATAATGATCTGCTCCGGAATGCATTGATGCACTCATGACTTTGATATTTGTGAATCGACATAATTGTACAAAATTCGCAACGAGAGGGAAGTTCCGCCGTTATAACCTGCATGCTTATTTACTTTTCCCTCTTGCAGAATAACGTTCATTGTTCAGTTGTGATTTGTACTTTTGTTTTTTGGAGATTTATCATTATACTTTCGGACCCGCGAAATGACATAAGACCTCCTAGAAAAAATATGACAATATTATTTATATTACGAAACCCATTTTTAAAAAATTTGCACTTACACATTTGTGGAATAACGCATCGACATATGTGTGGATTTTTTTTCGAAAAAAAAATTAGAAAAGTGTGGATTACTTTTGTTTTAAATCTCGTTTATTGAAATAAGTATTTGCAATTGTGTGAATTAATTTCTAAGGAAGAAACGACTCACACAAGAACTGGTTTAATACTGAATTTATTCCCATCTTGATCCTCTATTTATAGTAGCTAACAGCTGTTCACAATGCCAGCTTGATATTAGCGACTATTCGATCATCATAGTTGTATTAACTTATTTATACTTAATTATATTATACATTGTTGTATATATATATATATATATATATATATATATATATATATGTGTGATTTTGTTTTTATGGAAACGAAATTTTTTTTTTTAATTTATTTATTTATTAAATAAAACACAATAAATGCATTTCACAAGATCTTTATTTAAAAAATTAAATTAAATAAAACACAATACATTTCACAACATCTTTATTCAAAATATAAAATTAAATAAAACCCAATCAATACATTTCACAGGATCTTTATTTAAAAAAAAATAAAATTAAATAAAACACAATAATACATTTCACAAGATCTTTATTAAACAAAATAAATTAAATAAAACACATTACATTTCACAACATCTTTATTCAAAAAATTAAATATAATAAAACACAATACATTTCACAACATCTTTATTAAAAAAAAAAATAAACTAAATAAAACACAATAAATACATTTCACAAGAGCTTTATCAAACAAAATAAATTAAATAAAACACAATACATTTCACAACATCTTTATTTAAAAAATTAAATTAAATAAAACACACAATACATTTCACAACATCTTTATTCAAAAAATAAAATTAAATAAAACCCAAAAACATTTCACAGGATCACAATACATTTCACAAGATCTTTAATTAACCAAAATTAATTAAATTAAACACAATAAATACATTTCACAACATCTTTATTTATAAAATTAAATTAAATAAAACACAATACATTTCACAACATCTTTATTTTTTTAAATAAATTAAATAAAACACATTACATTTCACAACACCTTTATTCAAAAAATTAAATTTGATAAAACACAATACATTTCACAACATCTTTATTAAAAAAAAAATAAACTAAATAAAACACAATAAATACATTTCACAATATCTTTATTAAACAAAATAAATTAATAAAACACAATACATTTCACAACATCTTTATTTAAAAAAATAAATTAAATAAAACACAATACATTTCAAGATCTTTATTAAACAAAATAAATTAAATAAAACAAAAACAATTAATAGTTAACTTCCCAATTATAGTTAATATTAGTCGAACTAAAGCTCTTCTTAAATAGTTTGTCTTTTTCAATTTTGGCAGGAAGTGTAGATTCTTGATATTTTCAAATAATTGTTGTTATCGATTAATTAATACGTAAAATTATTTATGTTCATAATAATAATAATTAATTTTAGTCGAACTAAAGGTCATCAATTAATAGTCTTTTTTTTTTTTCAATTTTGACACGAAGTGCAGATTCTTGATATTTTCAAATAATTGTTGCTATCGATATATTAATACGTAAAATTATTTATATTCATAATAATAATAATATTAGTCGAACTAAAGGTCTTCCGTAAATAGTTTGTTTTTTTCATTTTGACACGAAGTGTAGATTCTTGATATTTCCAAATAATTATTGTTATAGATTTATTAATACGTAAATCGTTTTATATTTATAATAATAATAATAATATTAGTCGAACTAAAGGTCTTCATTAAATAGTTTGTTTTTTTCATTTTGACACGAAGTGTAGATTCTTAATATTTCCAAATAATTGTTGTTATAGATTTATTAATACGTAAAATTATTTATATTCATAATAATAATAATAATATTAGTCGAACTAAAGTTCATTAAATAGTTTGTTTTTTTCATTTTGACACGAACTGTAGATTCTTGATATTTCCAAATAATTAATTAAATAAAACCCAATACATTTCAAGATCTTTATTAAACAAAATAAATTAAATAAAACAAAAACAATTATAGTTAACTTCCCAATTATAGTTAATATTAGTCGAACTAAAGCTCTTCCTTCATTAAATAGTTTGTCTTTTTCAATTTTGGCAGGAAGTGTAGATTCTTGATATTTTCAAATAATTGTTGTTATAGATTTATTAATACGTAAAATTATTTATATTCATAATAATAATATTAGTCGAACTAAAGGTCTTTCTTCATTATATAGTTTGTTTTTTTCAATTTTGACACGAAGTGTAGATTCTTGATATTTTCAAATAGTTGTTGTTATCGATTAATTAATACGTAAAATCATTTATATTCATAATAATAATAATTAATATTAGTCGAACTAAAGGTCATCAATTAATAGTATTTTTTTTTTCAATTTTGACACGAAGTGCAGGTTCTTGATATTTTAAAATAATTGTTGTTATCGATTTATTAATACGTAAAATTATTCATATTCATAATAATAATAATAATATTAGTCGAACTAAAGGTCTTCATTAAATAGTTTGTTTTTTTCATTTTGACACGAAGTGTAGATTCTTGATATTTCCAAATAATTGTTGTTATCGGTTAGTTAATACGTAAAATTATTTATATTCATAATAAAAATAATATTAGTCGAACTAAAGGTCTTCATTAAATAGTTTGTTTTTTTCATTTTGACACGAAGTGTAGATTCTGGATATTTCCAAATAATTGTTGTTATAGATTTATTAATACGTAAAATTATTAATGTTGTAGATTTATTAACACATAAAATTATTTATTTTCATACTAATAATAATAATATTAGTCGAACTAAAGGTCTTCATTAAATAGTTTGTTTTTTTGTCTTCATTAAATTAAATAAAACACATTACATTTCACATCTTTATTCAAAAAATTATATATAATAAAACACAATACATTTCACAACATCTTTATTAAAAAAAAAATAAACTAAATAAAACACACAATACATTTCACAAGATCTTTATTAAACAAAATAAATTAAATAAAACACATTACATTTCACAACATCTTTATTCAAAAAATTTAATATAATAAAACACAATACATTTCACAACATCTTTATTAAAAAAAAAATAAACTAAATAAAACACAATACATTTCACAAGATCTTTATTAAACAAAATAAATTAAATAAAACACAATACATTTCACAACATCTTTATTTAAAAAATTAAATTAAATAAAACACAATACATTTCACAACATCTTTATTCAAACTTTATTTAAAAAATTAAATTAAATAAAACACAATACATTTCACAACATCTTTATTCAAAATATAAAATTAAATAAAACCCAAACAATACATTTCACAGGATCTTTATTTAAAAAAAAATAAAATTAAATAAAACACAATAATACATTTCACAAGATCTTTATTAAACAAAATAAATTAAATAAAACACATTACATTTCACAACATCTTTATTCAAAAAATTAAATATAATAAAACACAATACATTTCACAACATCTTTATTAAAAAAAAAAATAAACTAAATAAAACACAATAAATACATTTCACAAGAGCTTTATCAAACAAAATAAATTAAATAAAACACAATACATTTCACAACATCTTTATTTAAAAAATTAAATTAAATAAAACACACAATACATTTCACAACATCTTTATTCAAAAAATAAAATTAAATAAAACCCAAAAACATTTCACAGGATCACAATACATTTCACAAGATCTTTAATTAACCAAAATTAATTAAATTAAACACAATAAATACATTTCACAACATCTTTATTTAAAAAATTAAATTAAATAAAACACAATACATTTCACAACATCTTTATTTTTTTAAATAAATTAAATAAAACACATTACATTTCACAACACCTTTATTCAAAAAATTAAATTTGATAAAACACAATACATTTCACAACATCTTTATTAAAAAAAAAATAAACTAAATAAAAC
The DNA here is from genome assembly GCA_964056705.1 of Troilus luridus. NCBI lineage: Eukaryota > Metazoa > Arthropoda > Insecta > Hemiptera > Pentatomidae > Troilus > Troilus luridus. Next base: position 12,342,944 of record OZ057416.1, on the reverse strand, counting down.
ACAATAAATACATTTCACAATATCTTTATTAAACAAAATAAATTAATAAAACACAATACATTTCACAACATCTTTATTTAAAAAAATAAATTAAATAAAACACAATACATTTCAAGATCTTTATTAAACAAAATAAATTAAATAAAACAAAAACAATTAATAGTTAACTTCCCAATTATAGTTAATATTAGTCGAACTAAAGCTCTTCTTAAATAGTTTGTCTTTTTCAATTTTGGCAGGAAGTGTAGATTCTTGATATTTTCAAATAATTGTTGTTATCGATTAATTAATACGTAAAATTATTTATGTTCATAATAATAATAATTAATTTTAGTCGAACTAAAGGTCATCAATTAATAGTCTTTTTTTTTTTTCAATTTTGACACGAAGTGCAGATTCTTGATATTTTCAAATAATTGTTGCTATCGATATATTAATACGTAAAATTATTTATATTCATAATAATAATAATATTAGTCGAACTAAAGGTCTTCCGTAAATAGTTTGTTTTTTTCATTTTGACACGAAGTGTAGATTCTTGATATTTCCAAATAATTATTGTTATAGATTTATTAATACGTAAATCGTTTTATATTTATAATAATAATAATAATATTAGTCGAACTAAAGGTCTTCATTAAATAGTTTGTTTTTTTCATTTTGACACGAAGTGTAGATTCTTAATATTTCCAAATAATTGTTGTTATAGATTTATTAATACGTAAAATTATTTATATTCATAATAATAATAATAATATTAGTCGAACTAAAGTTCATTAAATAGTTTGTTTTTTTCATTTTGACACGAACTGTAGATTCTTGATATTTCCAAATAATTAATTAAATAAAACCCAATACATTTCAAGATCTTTATTAAACAAAATAAATTAAATAAAACAAAAACAATTATAGTTAACTTCCCAATTATAGTTAATATTAGTCGAACTAAAGCTCTTCCTTCATTAAATAGTTTGTCTTTTTCAATTTTGGCAGGAAGTGTAGATTCTTGATATTTTCAAATAATTGTTGTTATAGATTTATTAATACGTAAAATTATTTATATTCATAATAATAATATTAGTCGAACTAAAGGTCTTTCTTCATTATATAGTTTGTTTTTTTCAATTTTGACACGAAGTGTAGATTCTTGATATTTTCAAATAGTTGTTGTTATCGATTAATTAATACGTAAAATCATTTATATTCATAATAATAATAATTAATATTAGTCGAACTAAAGGTCATCAATTAATAGTATTTTTTTTTTCAATTTTGACACGAAGTGCAGGTTCTTGATATTTTAAAATAATTGTTGTTATCGATTTATTAATACGTAAAATTATTCATATTCATAATAATAATAATAATATTAGTCGAACTAAAGGTCTTCATTAAATAGTTTGTTTTTTTCATTTTGACACGAAGTGTAGATTCTTGATATTTCCAAATAATTGTTGTTATCGGTTAGTTAATACGTAAAATTATTTATATTCATAATAAAAATAATATTAGTCGAACTAAAGGTCTTCATTAAATAGTTTGTTTTTTTCATTTTGACACGAAGTGTAGATTCTGGATATTTCCAAATAATTGTTGTTATAGATTTATTAATACGTAAAATTATTTATATTCATAATAATAATATTAGTTGAACTAAAGGTCTTTCTTCATTATATAGTTTGTTTTTTTCATTTCGACACGAAGTGTAGATTCTTGATATTTTCAAATAATGGTTGTTATAGATTTATTAATACATAAAATTATTTATTTTCATACTAATAATAATAATATTAGTCGAACTAAAGGTCTTCCTTAAATAGTTTGTTTTTTTCATTTTGACCCGAAGTGTAGATTCTGGATATTTCCAAATAATTGTTGTTATAGATTTATTAATACGTAAAATTATTAATGTTGTAGATTTATTAACACATAAAATTATTTATTTTCATACTAATAATAATAATATTAGTCGAACTAAAGGTCTTCATTAAATAGTTTGTTTTTTTGTCTTCATTAAATTAAATAAAACACATTACATTTCACATCTTTATTCAAAAAATTATATATAATAAAACACAATACATTTCACAACATCTTTATTAAAAAAAAAATAAACTAAATAAAACACACAATACATTTCACAAGATCTTTATTAAACAAAATAAATTAAATAAAACACATTACATTTCACAACATCTTTATTCAAAAAATTAAATATAATAAAACACAATACATTTCACAACATCTTTATTAAAAAAAAAATAAACTAAATAAAACACAATACATTTCACAAGATCTTTATTAAACAAAATAAATTAAATAAAACACAATACATTTCACAACATCTTTATTTAAAAAATTAAATTAAATAAAACACAATACATTTCACAACATCTTTATTCAAACTTTATTTAAAAAATTAAATTAAATAAAACACAATACATTTCACAACATCTTTATTCAAAATATAAAATTAAATAAAACCCAAACAATACATTTCACAGGATCTTTATTTAAAAAAAAATAAAATTAAATAAAACACAATAATACATTTCACAAGATCTTTATTAAACAAAATAAATTAAATAAAACAAAAACAATTATAGTTAACTTCCCAATTATAGTTAATATTATTCGAACTAAAGCTCTTCCTTCATTAAATAGTTTGTCTTTTTCAATTTTGGCAGGAAGTGTAGTAGATTCTTGATATTTTCAAATAATTGTTGTTATAGATTTATTAATACGTAAAATTATTTATATTCATAATAATAATATTAGTCGAACTAAAGGTCTTTCTTCATTATATAGTTTGTTTTTTTCATTTTGACACGAAGTGTAGATTCTTGATATTTTCAAATAATGGTTGTTATAGATTTATTAATACATAAAATTATTTATTTTCATACTAATAATAATAATATTAGTCGAACTAAAGGTCTTCCTTAAATAGTTTGTTTTTTTGATTTTGCCCCGAAGTGTAGATTCTGGATATTTCCAAATAATTGTTGTTATAGATTTATTAATTCGTAAAATTATTTATGTTGTAGATTTATTAATGCATAAAATTATTTATTTTCATACTAATAATAATAATATTAGTCGAACTAAAGGTCTTCATTAAATAGTTTGTTTTTTTGTCTTCATTAAATTAAAATAAAACACATTCATTACATTTCACATCTTTATTCAAAAAATTATATATAATAAAACACAATACATTTCACAACATCTTTATTTAAAAAAAAATAAACTAAATAAAACACACAATACATTTCACAACATCTTTATTAAAAAAAAAATAAACTAAATAAAACACAATACATTTCACAAGATCTTTATTAAACAAAATAAATTAAATAAAACACAATACATTTCACAACATCTTTATTTAAAAAATTAAATTAAATAAAACACAATACATTTCACAACATCTTTATTCAAACTTTATTTAAAAAATTAAATTAAATAAAACACAATACATTTCACAACATCTTTATTCAAAATATAAAATTAAATAAAACCCAAACAATACATTTCACAGGATCTTTATTTAAAAAAAAATAAAATTAAATAAAACACAATAATACATATCACAAGATCTTTATTAAACAAAATAAATTAAATAAAACAAAAACAATTATAGTTAACTTCCCAATTATAGTTAATATTATTCGAACTAAAGCTCTTCCTTCATTAAATAGTTTGTCTTTTTCAATTTTGGCAGGAAGTGTAGTAGATTCTTGATATTTTCAAATAATTGTTGTTATCGATTTATTAATACGTAAAATTATTTATATTCATAATAATAATAATATTAGTCGAACTAAAGGTCTTCATTAAATAGTTTGTTTTTTTCATTTTGACACGAAGTGTAGATTCTGGATATTTCCAAAAAATTGTTGTTATAGATTTATTAATACGTAAAATTATTTATGTTCATAATAATAATAAATTTAGTCGAACTAAAGGTCTTCATTAAATAGTTTGTTTTTTTCATTTTGACACGAAGTGTAGATTCTTGATATTTCCAAATAATTGTTGTTATAGATTTATTAATATATAAAATTATTTATTTTCATACTAATAATAATAATATTAGTCAAACTAAAGGTCTTCATTAAATAGTTTGTTTTTTTCATTTTGACACGAAGTGTAGATTCTGGATATTTCCAAATAATTGTTGTTATAGATTTATTAATACGTAAAATTATTTATATTCATAATAATAATAATATTAGTCGAACTAAAGGTCTTCATTAAATAGTTTGTTTTTTTCATTTTGACACGAAGTGTAGATTCTTGATATTTCCAAATAATTGTTGTTATCGATTTATTAATACGTAAAATTATTTATGTTCATAATAATAATAATTAATATTAGTCGAACTAAAGGTCATCAATTAATAGTATTTTTTTTTTCAATTTTGACACGAAGTGTAGATTCTTGATATTTTCAAATAATTGTTGTTATCGATTTATTAATACGTAAAATTATTTATATTCATAATAATAATAATATTAGTCGAACTAAAGGTCTTCATTAAATAGTTTGTTTTTTTCATTTTGACACGAAGTGTAGATTCTGGATATTTCCAAATAATTGTTGTTATAGATTTATTAATTCGTAAAATTATTTATGTTCATAACAATAATAAATTTAGTCGAACTAAAGGTCTTCATTAAATAGTTTGTTTTTTTCATTTTGACACGAAGTGTAGATTCTTGATATTTCCAAATAATTGTTGTTATCGGTTAGTTAATACGTAAAATTATTTATATTCATAATAATAATAATATTAGTCGAACTAAAGGTCTTCATTAAATAGTTTGTTTTTTTCATTTTGACCCGAAGTGTAGATTCTGGATATTTCCAAATAATTGTTGTTATAGATTTATTAATACGTAAAATTATTTATGTTCATAATAATAATAAATTTAGTCGAACTAAAGGTCTTCATTAAATAGTTTGTTTTTTTCATTTTGACACGAAGTGTAGATTCTTGATATTTCCAAATAATTGTTGTTATAGATTTATTAATACATAAAATTATTTATTTTCATACTAATAATAATAATATTAGTCAAACTAAAGGTCTTCATTAAATAGTTTGTTTTTTTCATTTTGACACGAGTGACTATTCGATCATCATTGTTGTCTTAGCTTATATATATATATATATATATATATATATATATATATATATATATATATACATATATATATGTGTGTGTGTGTGTGTGATTTTTTTTTAAGGAAACATGTTTATTTTATTTTATTTATTTATTGATATTTACAACTGTATTAAAATAATTCATCAAGTAAATGGGCTAAGCGATACATAATGACATGTGAAAATGACAAGTAGTCTCAAATAACCAGTTCAACTAAGAATTCACGGGGCCATCTTCTTTTTAGACGCCTCGGAGGATTATCGGTAATTGAAGAGGAAGCTAGGTTTAAAACTAGAGGGTTTGAGTGGAAATGAAGTTTGTTATGAAAGGATAGATAGCGGGTTCGGGTCAAATCAGCAACAAATGGGACATTAAAGTCGTTATGGATGATTTTATTCTTAACAAAATAAGGTCAAAATAAGGACAATATATCTTCCACCAACATCCCCACACATGTCAACAACATTCTATCCTTGGAACCCTATTCGCTATAGCAATTCTACCCTCTTCCTTAAAAAAAAAGTATTCCTGATCTTTTGACCGACTTAGAATATACTCACAATGACCCCCTCCTCCACCGTTCACATGTTCCACTAGTTCTATCACGTGCTTCCCTAGCTAATATCATTTCTAATTTCTCCCAAAAGTTTTTTAAGGACCTTTCGCTCACACGTTCTTTCCTTAAATCCCATGACGACCTGATTGTCACAAAGCAGATAAAGGTAGCTCAACAGTAATTATGAATTGTTCTGAACACAACCTCAAAATGAATTCTCTTGTTTCAGAGACTTCCACCTATAAACCTATACCCCGAGATCCTACCTCTTCTCTCCAAAAACAATTCAACCTCCACCTAAAAAGCCTTTTAAATTCCAAAATTATCACATACCCAGTTTACAGAATCCTCGTTTCCTACTATTCCCCAGCCCCCCCGGTTTTATGGCCTTCCCAAAATCCATAAACCCAACAACCCCCTCCGTCCCGTTACATCTAACATCAATTCCCCAGCTATAACTTGGTAAATTCCTACTTCCATCCTTACAAGTCCTAAGCAGTAACAATCCAAAACTAATTTCAACTACGTGATCTATTGAGATCCCTCACTTGAGATCCCTCACTATACCTGATCATTACGTTCGCACCTCCTTTGATGTAGAATACCTATTTACCAACATACCTTTAGATAAATCCCTCCTCATAATAGATAACAACTGGTCACGCATAGAACCCCATACCTCTCTCAACCGGTCCTCATACCTCCAATCCTTAAAACTTTGTTGTGAATCTGGCTACCTTACCTTCCTTGGACAGTTCTTTAACCAAATTTCTGGACTAGGCATGGGAAATCCCCTAGCTCCTGACCTCTCCAATATTGTCCTAAATGACCGTTAGGCTCTACATTTACAAGGCCATATACCTACTTAGAACAATTAACAGCCGCAGAAATGAGATACCTGAGTAGAGTGGCTGGCCGAACCAGAAGAGTAGCGGGTGAAAAGAGGCAGCTGAAATAGTTTGACCACCTTTGTTTAATAGCTTATTTAAGTAAGAGAATTTCAAACGTGACAGCATACTTCTCGATGGCCAAAGGAGACACTCTGAGCCCTCAGCTCTTCATCATATTTATGAATATAAAAAATAAATATGCAAGAGATGAAGAACAGCAAGTGTATCGATTGGTTATTGGGAAGACTCCAGAACAACTGGAAGCAGAATGGAACTTCGAGAAAGTAAAAGAAGAAGAAAATACTAACCTATGAGATAGGCAGGATTCCAAACCACCCATGAGGTTCTGCCTGTGGTTTCGTTACCCATTTTTTATAGTGGATGGTTCGCTTCACTGAATGCAGTAGCAGGAATGGCTGCCTGCTAATGCAATTAATGTAGCCCTATGAAACCACTGGACCTTGCTGCCCTACCACTGCCTGCTCACCCGTCCTGCTTCTTTCCTTGAAAACACAATTTCAGTTTTAAACATCGATCAAAAATTTAATAAATGCAGGATTGTGTTATCAGGAATTGAAGAGGTTACTAGGTTTGAGGGAATGAACTTTGTCATGAAAATACTGTTGACCCAATTTGAAATAATAAAGTTTAAAACCATTTCCTTTAATAATACGGAGATTATTTTATAATTCTTGCTCACATTTTCATTCATGTCTTTTCGCTGCTCCGGAAGTATAATGACGCATCTGTAAAATTGGCTTTTATGCATTGATGCACTCATGACTTTGATGTTTTGTACTTTTGTTTTTTGGAGTTTTATCATTATACTTTCGGACCCGCGAAATGATCTAAGACCTGGTATAAATTTTACAATATTATTTATATAACGAAACCCATTTTTTAAAAATTTGCACTTACACATTTGTGAAATAACGCATATACATATTTTTTTTTTTATGGGCAGGACATTTTTTTTTTCATTTTATTTATTGATATTTACAACTGTATTATCAGTGTTATGGGGATTGGAGGCTTAGTAAAATTATTTATATTCATAATAATAATAATATTTGTCGAACTAATTGAAATAATAAAGTTTAAAACCATTTCCTTTAATAATACGGAGATTATTTTATAATTCTTGCTCACATTTTCATTCATGTCTTTTCGCTGCTCCGGAAGTATAATGACGCATCTGTAAAATTGGCTTTTATGCATTGATGCACTCATGACTTTGATCTTTTGTACTTTTGTTTTTTGGAGTTTTATCATTATACTTTCGGACCCGCGAAATGATCTAAGACCTGGTATAAATTTTACAATATTATTTATATAACGAAACCCATTCTTTTTTAATCCTTTGTCTTATGCTGTTAACATATCACTCATTAATCGGTAAGTCAGTTCACACACACGTCTTAAGTGCCGAAAACAAGATTTTACATGAGTAAATTTTGTTTATAATTTAACACAACAAATCGCTGCTCCGGAAGTATAATGATCTGCTCCGGAATGCATTGATGCACTCATTCAGTTGTGATTTGTACTTTTGTTTTTTGAAGTTTTATCATTTTACTTTCGGACCCGCGAAATGATCTAAGACCTGGTATAAATTTTACAATATTATTTATATAACGAAACCCATTTTAAAAACATTTGCACTTACACATTTGTGGAAATACGCATCGACATATGTGTGGATTACTTTTGTTTTAAATCTCGTTTATTGAAATAAGTATTTACAATTGTGTGAATTAATTTCTAAGGAAGAAACGACTCACATAAGAACTGGTTTAATACTGACTTTATTCCCATCTTGATCCTCTATTTATAGTAGCTAACAGCTGTTCACAATGCCAGCTTGATATTAGCGACTATTCGATCATCATTGTTGTATTAACTTATATATATAGTTACAGGTGGCTCCCGAGTAAATGCGTAAACAATACTTAGAATCATAATCAATTACCCAGAATTGTTATGCACTATAAGATGCAGGTGGCTGCAGGTGGCCAGAAAAACAGTAAACAATTCCAGAGAAATAGCATCAGCATGGCTGATCCTATTTAACCGTCCCAGACCAAAGGGAGGGGCCTTTTCGTCCGTAGACATTTGAACAGTTAATATCGCTATTTAGTTGACATTTATTTACATGTATTCTATGTATCATTCATAATAAAGTTTTTAAAAAGTATTAGATACGTTCAGAACCTTTAACTGGCGCCCGAATATAGGGACTTGGGCAGATATCGAGGATATACACTAGTAACATTGCGGGAGCTTTGGGTCGAGAAGACGACACCAGAAGCAGCAAGACCACTACTCTCCGCCTAGAGGAAGAATCGCCACTGCGTGTAAAGGTACAGCAAGCGTTCTCCACGGCTACAGAGGTATCCCAGTTATCTGAATATTTTTAAATATTGTTACCTGAGTCACGAACAAATTGTTAAATTACGGATCTTCTAACTTAAAAAAACTTTACTTCACTGAAGATCACATAGATGCAGAATAAATTATACTAATATAATTAAATTTAAATTCATTTTATTAACAATTAATTTTATTTCAAATTTTAAATTTATTATTATTACTATGTATACTTTATAATTTATTTTTAAGTTTATTTCATTTATATGCCAAATTTAAAAGAAAGATTAAACCAACTTCGACAAATTAACAATTCAACTCCACTTACAATTGAAAATTTAGACAATTTTTTATTAAACGAAACTATAATGACCAATATGGAAATTAAGGATCACGACTTCAAATTAATACCGGAGTATGATGGTGACCCGTTACTATTGGTTGATTTCATTCGTAATACAAATTTTATTTTTGACTTATATTGCAAGGATAACAATTCTCATTGCGACACAAACCATTCTAAATTAGTTCTAACTTTATTAACGAAATTAAAGGGCAAAGCGAAAATTGCCACGTATGACAAAGAATTTAAAAGCGTAGGGGACATTTTACAATTTTTAAAAAAGAAATATCAGGACACTAGAACTCGCGAACAATTAATAGCCGAAATATTAAATACAAATTCACACGCGCATGAAAACCCACATGACTATTTAGACAGACTTAGTAAAAAGCGTTGCGATTTATACGCTCGAGTCTATGCCGACCCTGAAATAGAAGACAAACTCGCTGAGATGGCTAGATACGACCGACAGATATCACATCACGCCGTACACAATTTAAATCCGCAACTAACCGATTTCATTTATCACATTAAATTTGACACTTTAGAAGACATTGACGAGATCTTACGAAATTCCGCATCTCATATTGTCCATCGAATTTACGGACAACATAGGAAAGAAAAAAACGTAACATCGAATTCTAACTATAAGGGTAAACATTTTGATCCAAATTTCAAATTTAATAAAAACAATTCACAAAGACATTATGAACCTACTCGTAACAACTATCAACAAAATCAACATTATTATAAACATGACAGATATAACCATCCAAATTATAATTATAATCAGCAAAATTATAATCGTCCTAGTAATCCAACTTATAATCAAAAACCCGTTTATAACCAACAATGGGACCCCCAAGACCAATATCACTACTTTAACAAACCATCGTCGGCACAATATAAGCAAAAACAAATTGAACCGCCATTAGAAAAATTAGGAGAATCGCAAACGGTATCAATGCGAACAGTTTCTAATCGTGTTCATCTAGTTGACGAGGACAAAGACGCAATTATACAAAAACTTACTGACAAATTAAGTAACCTAGAAAACAAGTTCGATCATTTTTTAGGACTAGGCCAAGACTCCAACGACCCGCCGGATCGGATTTAAAAAACGCGATATTACAAAATAAAACGGACGAGGCCAAATCAATAGTAGAATATAAATTAAATCGCGAAACGGATAAAAAGGAAAGAATAAACTTAACGCGAATAATAGATTATAAAAATATCAAAACTAATAAAATCGACGATAATAAAGAAATATTAGTTGATAATAATAAAATCGAAAATAATAAGGAAATGAAAGCAATAATATGTAATAATATAATCTACGAAAATAAGGAAACAAAAACTATGATAAATAGTAATTTAATTGATAATAATAAGGAAACAAAAAATATAAGAAGTAATGAAAATAATGAAATAAATAATGTAGCAAGCAATGAAATTGTAATTGCCGAAGATAGTTTAAAAACCGACCCAAACATGATAGAAACGATAATTAATTCCCCAATACCCCTTGATAAAATGTCGACAAGACAGTTCTCGGGTAAGTCTGGGTATTATCAACAAAATATTAATGGGAACGTAAAATTAACTAAACCAATCTCGGAATCATTACAAACGAATTGTTACAAAAAATTAGAAATATTAAAAGAGAAAAATGAAATTAAAAACGCGGAAAAGACAAGTCAACGAACCACCAACTTGTCCGCTTGCTTTAAATCAAAACCATCGATTAGTTTACATTACATTATTAATAATAAAATGGAAAATTTATACCCCAATAATATAAAAATTCAAAAGGAAATAAATATGCAAAAATCAAAAATAAATAAATTAGATATAAGAAAAACTGCGAAATTACATCAGATTTTATTTAAAAGTCAGCCCGCGGATATACGCAATTACCTTCGGGGGAAGGTTAAGAAAAGATTTTAAAATTAGAAAGAATTTATCAGATTGAATAGTATACGACACAAACGGCAGGAATCGGACTACAAATATTAATTACATTTACCATAATTAAAATTAAGTTTTAATAAAAGTATTCATAACAATAATGATACCTATAATCTCATTGAAAGATAAAGATAGAATAAGAATACTAATTAAAAATAGAAATATAAAATTATATTATAAATAATAGAAAGAAGTACAGTTATATAAAACAATAAAATTAATAATAATTAGAACTTATAAATATAAAAATAGAATAACGTATTAATAGAAATAAGTATTATAAAATAATAATTTATAATAACCACAATAATAATAATAAACAAACGGACTTAGAAACCATACATTCTCAGGAATCAAGTAGGGAACAATTTGGAATCTGTGACCCTGACAAATGTATAAATGTTGAAAATCATCAAATAATTATTAAAAGAGGAAACAAAGACGAATTAAACTTTACAAAACTATTCGGAAATAAAAAGAGACATGAATTAATTTTTACGGAAAAAGATGACTTACAAACTTTACTATACCAAATACTTGAACCTCACAAAACCTATGGAATTTACTGTTCCAGCAATATGCAAACACTAGATAAAATTTATAATGAATATTTTAATGAAATTCGAAAGATAATTGAGGACGAATTTCCAACGGTAAAAATTAAACGCTATTTTAAGTTCCTTCGAGACATTGAACAAATTAACGAACAAATTGAAACAATTGAAAACTATCATTTAGGCAAGACACAACATCGCGGAATATTAGAAACCTTTGAGAAATTAAAACGACAAATTTACTTTCCAAATATGAAAGACAAAATTACGGAATATATCAATAAATGTGAAATTTGTAAAAAAACTAAGTATAATAGAAAACCACTTAAAACAAAATACCAACTAACACCTACTCTAGAAAAACCGTTCCAAGAATTAATTATTGACATATTGAAATACGACAATAAACTCATATTTACAGCCGTCGATACATTTTCCAAAAGACTATTTACACAAATAATACCAACGCATAATGCAATAAACATTTGTGACTGTTTACAAACTTATTTGACATATTATCCAACACCTATACAAATCACACTTGACCAAGGTACAGAAATGAAAAATAATCTTGTTCAACAGTTTTGCAAATATAACGATATAAATCTACATTATACTTCAACAAATCATTCAAATTCACTAGGATTATTAAATAGAGTGCATTTAACATTAACAGAGTTACTTAGACTAACTTCATATAAACAAAAAACATATTCTCTCTTACAAAAACTAAAACTAGCAACTACTGCGTACAACAATGCATTAAATCAAAATTTAAAATTAACTCCGAACGAGATAACGTTTGGATTTATATCAGAAAATAATAAAAAGACAGATTTTAATATAACAGAATTATATGTACAGAAATATCATAATGACTTACAACTCTTACACGAATTAACGCATACAAAAATTACTGAAGAAAAAGAAAAACGTACCGACAAATTAAATAAAAATCGCGAAGACCCACCTGAACTAAATGACCATGAATATCTTAAAAATACCCAATCAAAAATCAAAAGTAAGGACAAATTTAGAAAAGTTAATGTTTTAATTCAAGGAGCTAGACAACTAAAAACCCATGTTGACAATATTAGGAGACCTAACAAACGTAAACGTAAGAAACATTCTGTTTCAGATGATGAAGACTCTTTACGTGTTAACATTACTGACACTACTTCCGATGATTCGGATGATCAAAGTTGTAGATCTGACTGACTCACCTGGACTGCTTCATTACTCAATAAATAACATTAAAGTAATTAATAAATTTTATGAAACATACCACTTTTATAATTTAAGTTTATTACATAAAGAAATTTCAAATATTCAAACTCATTTAATTAATTTTAAGGATCATAAGATGTATCATGTACTTTCTGATTTAACTAATGAAACCACGGAACAATTCCACTTGATGTATTTTAGGGGACTTAACAACCGCCATAAAAGGGGTTTAATTAACGGCTTAGGAAATATTATAAGCTGGATTACAGGAAATATGGATGCAGATGACAAAGCATATTATGACGACATTATTTCAAATGTAGAAAAAAATAATTTTAAAATAGAACACAATATAGAGACTTCGATCAATATTAATAAACAACTCATAGAGGACTACAAAAATAACATAGAAACAATTAATAAAAATTTTATGACTAACCGACAAAACTTTAAGATGTTAACAGAAAATGACAAAGCATATGACTTTTATATTCATATTATCTTTTTATTAAACAAAATCAAAAGTTTAACCTTATCGCTAGAATTTTGTAAACTAGGGATAGTTCATACTTCTTTAATGACAGACGTAATAAGAAACTTACCAAAAACAATAAAATTAGTATCAAATAACCCTGAAGTTTTATGGACAAATAGTAAAATATTTTGCTCAACAAGAGACAATATAATTCATACTTTTATTAAATTACCACTTCATGATGATTCTTACAAAGGATACTATTTACTCCCAATACCAAAAGTAATTAATCAAACCACCTTCGAGATTGATTTGAAGCGTGATCTTTATTTGCAGCAAGGGCCCAATTTGTACACAGGGCATTGTATATTTATTGACTTTTATTATTGTATAAATCTTAAAAAGATAACTTCTAAATGTGTATTTTCCATCATCCACAATGGAAAATTAGAAAATTGTAATTTAACATTAAGCTATCACAATAAAATTAGATATGTAGAATTTCTAAAACAATATGTTACTGTTAATTTAAATAAAATGAGTGATTGTAAAAACAATACTGTATTTCTACCTACAGTCAGTTTAATTAAGATTGATAAGGAAGATTGTTTTTCGGATTTAAATAAAATTTATACTCACAATTTTCATTCAGTAGCACAACCATTTTATGATTATGTAATTTTAAATACATCATTTATAAACACTAATAATTATTCTATACCACCATTAGAAATACTTACATTTGCTACTCATCATAATATTTATTTCTATCTATTCATATCAACAGTTGTAATTGTTATAATAATTCTTTTCATTGTTTATAAGATAAAATGTAAATTACAAAACAATTCGATAACAACAACAGAAACTGTAACTATACCTAATGTAACCACTCCTGTAGACAATCATAAAACAATATTAAGTAGATTATATAAAAGTAGTTTTGAATAAAATAAAAATTCATATTGTATTTCCATTATGTTATAAATGTATTAATTTATGTATTCTTTATTTTGTTATTATTAATTCTAATTTATGTCATATGTACTCTATTATTATTAATTTATTTTATGTAAAATATTTGTTTTGATCAGGAGATTCAAAACTTAAGGTTGGGTGGAGTTACAGGTGGCTCCCGAGTAAATGCGTAAACAATACTTAGAATCATAATCAATTACCCAGAATTGTTATGCACTATAAGATGCAGGTGGCTGCAGGTGGCCAGAAAAACAGTAAACAATTCCAGAGAAATAGCATCAGCATGGCTGATCCTATTTAACCGTCCCAGACCAAAGGGAGGGGCCTTTTCGTCCGAAGACATTTGAACAGTTAATATCGCTATTTAGTTGACATTTATTTACATGTATTCTATGTATCATTCATAATAAAGTTTTTAAAAAGTATTAGATACGTTCAGAACCTTTAACTATATATATATATATATATATATATATATATATATATATGTGATTTTGTTTTTATGGAAACGAAATTTTTTTTTTTAAATTTATTTATTGATATTTACAACTGTATTAAAATAATACATCAAGTAAATGAGCGAGAGGAATTCGATGGCTTAGTGGAGCCCCAAAGTTCTACTCCGTAGGTCCAAATAGGTCGTATGATGGTCATGTAGATGAGTCTTTATTAATTAATTGGGAGCTTAGAGCGTTTGTCTAGTAACTGTTGAAGTAGCCTGAAACGTCGAGCGGTTTCTTGTCTTTTCAGTCTCGTATGAGGATTCCAGGTTAATCGTTTGTCAAGATGCAACCCTAAGTATCGGATCTGTTCTACAGGCATAAGTGGGATTTTATTAAAGGATACTGAAGGGCAGGAAGTCATTGGTTTACGACGTAAGGTAAAAGTGATTTGATGCGATTTTCTAGAGTTTATTATAATTCTCCAGTTTTGACACCATTCTTCAAGATCAGTGATATGGGATTGGAGGCTTTGGGATAGAATAATTGGATTGGTGTTGACTTATAATACACATGTATCATCAGCATACGTGGTAAGGATAGTATTAGGATGATTTGGGCCTTGAGGAACACCCGCAGATTGGGAAAAGAGTGATAAATAGACATTATTATGATTTACTTGGAAAGTTCTGTTTGTGAGATAGGATTGAAGGATGAGAAAGTAGGTAGGCGGTAGGAATTGACGGAGTTTGTAGAGTAATCCCGCATGCCAGACTCGGTCAAAAGCCATTTCCACATCATGAAATACGCCCGAACAATATGGATTGTGATGAGGTCGTGCCCAGGAGATTTGCGGGAAGGTAATCTGTGAATAATGTTGGATATTTCTGTAGGATGGAATGCTTTGGGTAGAAGGAACATATGGAGGCGAACATCTATCGCTTGTTTTATATATTCAATATGAGTTGGGTTAATGATATCAGGATGTGGATGAAAGACTTTGGAAAGGTATTGACCAAATAACTGTGATTTTTCTCCGTCAGATCTTGTCCAGTTATTTGATTCAGTAAGTAGTGGATGGTTAAATTCTTTGAACTTTAGGAGTTTTTTGGTGGTCATCCACAATTTTTTGTCAGTCGTTGTGAGATATTCAGTCCAGGTAATTAAATTTTGAGTTTTGAACTTCTTGATTTCTGCTTTTAATTTGTTAGTTAATTTTGTATAGGTAGTTTTATCTGCTGGATATCGAGTTCTATGCCACTTCGATCTTACTCTGCGTTATTCTCTCAATAAGATACGAATATGCTGTGGCAAATCAGTATGTTGATAGCTATTAATTGTATGATTTGAGGTGTTATCATGTAAACTGCTTCTGATTGATGTTGTAAGTTTTTATATGGCTGTATCAATGTCTTGTTTTGTCTTAAGTGAAATTTTAAAGTCCAGTTTGTCCTCCAAGTCATAACAAAAATCGTCCCAGTTGACACGTCCTGTAATCAATGTGGGAGGGGAAGGCTTGGGAGCGAAACTTGAGTGCAAGAAAAGGAGAACTGGACTGTGATCAGATGAAAGGTCGTCCAAGGATTCAATATTGGCTTGTGGGGGAAAAATTTGGGATGTAACAAATATGTCAAGGATGTCCGGGACGTTTTTAAGGGATGTAGGCCAATAGGTAGGATTTGCTGGGGCAAGGATAGAGTAGCTCTTTGAGGATGTGAGAGAAGATAGAATATTTCCACGGGAGTTGGATGCTCGACAACCCCATCGTTGGTGTTTAGCATTGTAGTCTCCTCCAGCAATGAAGCGCGGTCCAAGGGATTGGAATAAGGAATCAAGGAGGTAATAAGGAAGAGAATTGCCAGGAGGACAGTATACAGCTGAAAATGTGATATGGAAAAGACGAGTCGTTATGGTTACTGAGGTATGTTGATATGTTGTAAGGGCATGTCTGCGTAGTGTAAATTTGAGCTTGCAACCTAAAAAACGGATGGAAAACTCTTGGTGGTCAAGCAAGCATGATAGGTTTAATTACACACTCAATACCAGCTGTCGAATATCCGAAAAATAGAATTTATAAAATAACATTAATCTAGATATGTACGTAGTACTGAAATATTACAGGTTCAATTTCTATACAATAGAAAAATCTAGCCGGAATACTGTTCCTCAATTTTCGAATATTTAACTGTTTTTTTGTTTCATTATACAATGACTGTTTATATTGTTGGAAATATGAACAATGTAAATTGATAAAAAGAAGGACATCATACATAAATATAACCGTAAAATATGTCTGTGCATGATCTCCAAATTATATTTATTATAAGAAGCGAGGGAATGGTTGACTGGAGAGTAGACGTAAGGAAGAAAATAGTTGGGGGTGCAGTCAAATGAAAACACTAAATTAAGTGGTTGCTTATTTAATTATGTGCCAACGTTTCGACCCACTTTGTGGGTCATCTTCAAGGCTGAGAAAGAAAAACAGACAAAATACAATGAATACAATAAAAATACATTGAGGACTAAGTATATGATAAATGAGAGGCAGCTGAAATAGTTTGACCACCTTTGTTTAATAGCTTATTTAAGTAAGAGAATTTCAAAAGTGACAGCATACTTCTCGATGGCCAAAGGAGACAGTCTGAGCCCTCTGCTCTTCATCATATTTATGAATATAAAAAATAAATATGCAAGAGAAGAACAGCAAGTGTATCGATTGGTTATTGGGAAGACTCCAGAACAACTCGAAGCAGAATGGAACTTCGAGAAAGTAAAAGAAGAAGAAAATACTAACCTATGAGATAGGCAGGATTCCAAACCACCCATGAGGTTCTGCCTGTGGTTTCGTTACCCATTTTTTATAGTGGATGGTTCGCTTCACTGAATGCAGTAGCAGGAATGGCTGCCTGCTAATGCAATTAATGTAGCCCTATGAAACCACTGGCTGCTTCTTTCCTTGAAAACACAATTTCAGTTTTAAACATCGATCAAAAATTTGATAAATGCAGGATTGTGTTATCAGGAATTGAAGAGGTTACTAGGTTTGAGGGAATGAACTTTGTCATGAAAATACTGTTGACCACAACATCTTTATTAATATAATAATAAATTTAATAAAACACATTACATTTCACATCTTTATCCAAAAAAATAAATTAAATAAAACACAATACATTTCACAACATCTTAATTTAAATAAAACACATTACATTTCACAACATCTTTATTCAAAAAATTAAATTAAATAAAACACAATCAATACATTTCACAACATCTTTATTACAAAAAAAATAAACTAAATAAAACACATTACATTTCACATCTTTATCCAAAAAAATAAATTAAATAAAACACAATACATTTCACAACATCTTAATTTAAATAAAACACATTACATTTCACAACATCTTTATTCAAAAAATTAAATTAAATAAAACACATGACATTTCACAACATCTTTATTCAAAAAATTAAATTAAATAAAACACAATACATTTCACAACATCTTAATTTAAATAAAACACATTACATTTCACAACATCTTTATTCAAAAAATTAAATTAAATAAAACACATTACATTTCACAACATCTTTATTTTTTTAAATAAATTAAAAAAAACACAATACATTTCACAACATCTTTTTTCTTTTAAATTAATTAAATAATAAAACACATAACATTTCACAACATCTTTATTCAAAAAATTAAATTTAATAAATAAAACACAATACATTTCACAACATCTTTATTAAAAAAAAATAAACTAAATAAAACACATAAATAAAACACAATACATTTCACAACATCTTTATTTAAAAAAATATAAACTAAATAAAACACAATACATTTCACAAGATCTTTTTTATTAAACAAAATAAATTAAATAAAACACAATACATTTCACAACATCTTTATTTAAAAAATTAAATTAAATAAAACACAATACAGTTCACAACATCTTTATTTTTTTAAAATTAATTAAATAAAACACATTACATTTCACAACATCTTTATTCAAAAAATTAAATTTAATAAAACACAATACATTTCACAACATCTTTATTTTAAAAAAATAAACTAAATAAAACACAATACATTTCACAAGATCTTTATTAAACAAAATAAATTTAATAAAACACAATACATTTCACAACATCTTTATTTAAAAAATTAAATTAAATAAAACACAATACATTTCACAACATCTTTCTTTATTCAAAAAATAAAATTTTAAAAAACCCAATACATTTCACAGGATCATTATTAAAAAAAAAAATAAAATTAAATAAAACACAATACATTTCACAAGATCTTTATTAAACACAATAAATTAAATAAAACAAAAACAATTATAGTTAATATTAGTCGAACTACCCCGAGATCCTACCTCTTCTCTCCAAAAACAATTCAACCTCCAC
Organism: Troilus luridus; assembly: GCA_964056705.1. Classification (NCBI taxonomy): domain Eukaryota; kingdom Metazoa; phylum Arthropoda; class Insecta; order Hemiptera; family Pentatomidae; genus Troilus; species Troilus luridus. The sequence goes on along the minus strand of OZ057416.1, from coordinate 12,323,552 downwards.
CTAAAAAGCCTTTTAAATTCCAAAATTATCACATACCCAGTTTACAGAATCCTCGTTTCCTACTATTCCCCAGCCCCCCCGGTTTTATGGCCTTCCCAAAATCCATAAACCCAACAACCCCCTCCGTCCCGTTACATCTAACATCAATTCCCCAGCTATAATAACTTGGTAAATTCCTACTTCCATCCTTACAAGTCCTAAGCAGTAACAATCCAAAACTAATTTCAACTACGTGATCTATTGAGATCCCTCACTTGAGATCCCTCACTATACCTGATCATTACGTTCGCACCTCCTTTGATGTAGAATACCTATTTACCAACATACCTTTAGATAAATCCCTCCTCATAATAGATAACAACTGGTCACGCATAGAACCCCATACCTCTCTCAACCGGTCCTCATACCTCCAATCCTTAAAACTTTGTTGTGAATCTGGCTACCTTACCTTCCTTGGACAGTTCTTTAACCAAATTTCTGGACTAGGCATGGGAAATCCCCTAGCTCCTGACCTCTCCAATATTGTCCTAAATGACCGTTAGGCTCTACATTTACAAGGCCATATACCTACTTAGAACAATTAACAGCCGCAGAAATGAGATACCTGAGTAGAGTGGCTGGCCGAACCAGAAGAGTAGCGGGTGAAAAGAGGCAGCTGAAATAGTTTGACCACCTTTGTTTAATAGCTTATTTAAGTAAGAGAATTTCAAACGTGACAGCATACTTCTCGATGGCCAAAGGAGACACTCTGAGCCCTCAGCTCTTCATCATATTTATGAATATAAAAAATAAATATGCAAGAGATGAAGAACAGCAAGTGTATCGATTGGTTATTGGGAAGACTCCAGAACAACTGGAAGCAGAATGGAACTTCGAGAAAGTAAAAGAAGAAGAAAATACTAACCTATGAGATAGGCAGGATTCCAAACCACCCATGAGGTTCTGCCTGTGGTTTCGTTACCCATTTTTTATAGTGGATGGTTCGCTTCACTGAATGCAGTAGCAGGAATGGCTGCCTGCTAATGCAATTAATGTAGCCCTATGAAACCACTGGACCTTGCTGCCCTTCCACTGCCTGCTCACCCGTCCTGCTTCTTTCCTTGAAAACACAATTTCAGTTTTAAACATCGATCAAAAATTTAACAAATGCAGGATTGTGTAATGAACTTTGTCATGAAAATACTGTTGACCCAATTTGAAATAATAAAGTTTAAAACCATTTCCTTTAATAATACGGAGATTATTTTATAATTCTTGCTCACATTTTCATTCATGTCTTTTCGCTGCTCCGGAAGTATAATGACGCATCTGTAAAATTGGCTTTTATGCATTGATGCACTCATGACTTTGATGTTTTGTACTTTTGTTTTTTGGAGTTTTATCATTATACTTTCGGACCCGCGAAATGATCTAAGACCTGGTATAAATTTTACAATATTATTTATATAACGAAACCCATTTTTTAAAAATTTGCACTTACACATTTGTGAAATAACGCATATACATATTTTTTTTTTTATGGGCAGGACATTTTTTTTTTAATTTTATTTATTGATATTTACAACTGTATTATCAGTGTTATGGGGATTGGAGGCTTAGTAAAATTATTTATATTCATAATAATAATAATATTTGTCGAACTAATTGAAATAATAAATTTTAAAACCATTTCCTTTAATAATACGGAGATTATTTTATAATTCTTGCTCACATTTTCATTCATGTCTTTTCGCTGCTCCGGAAGTATAATGACGCATCTGTAAAATTGGCTTTTATGCATTGATGCACTCATGACTTTGATCTTTTGTACTTTTGTTTTTTGGAGTTTTATCATTATACTTTCGGACCCGCGAAATGATCTAAGACCTGGTATAAATTTTACAATATTATTTATATAACGAAACCCATTCTTTTTTAATCCTTTGTCTTATGCTGTTAACATATCACTCATTAATCGGTAAGTCAGTTCACACACACGTCTTAAGTGCCGAAAACAAGATTTTACATGAGTAAACTTTGTTAATAATTTAACACAACAAATCGCTGCTCCGGAAGTATAATGATCTGCTCCGGAATGCATTGATGCACTCATTCAGTTGTGATTTGTACTTTTGTTTTTTGAAGTTTTATCATTTTACTTTCGGACCCGCGAAATGATCTAAGACCTGGTATAAATTTTACAATTTAAAAAAATTTGCACTTACACATTTGTGGAAATACGCATCGACATATGTGTGGATTACTTTTGTTTTAAATCTCGTTTATTGAAATAAGTATTTACAATTGTGTGAATTAATTTCTAAGGAAGAAACGACTCACATAAGAACTGGTTTAATACTGACTTTATTCCCATCTTGATCCTCTATTTATAGTAGCTAACAGCTGTTCACAATGCCAGCTTGATATTAGCGACTATTCGATCATCATTGTTGTATTAACTTATATATATATATATATATATATGTGTGATTTTGTTTTTATGGAAACGAAATTTTTTTTTTTTAATTTATTTATTGATATTTACAACTGTATTAAAATAATACATCAAGTAAATGAGCGAGAGGAATTCGATGGCTTAGTGGAGCCCCAAAGTTCTACTCCGTAGGTCCAAATAGGTCGTATGATGGTCATGTAGATGAGTCTTTAGTAATTAATTGGGAGCTTAGAGCGTTTGTCTAGTAACTGTTGAAGTAGCCTGAAACGTCGAGCGGTTTCTTGTCTTTTCAGTCTCGGATGAGGATTCCAGGTTAATCGTTTGTCAAGATGCAACCCTAAGTATCGGATCTGTTCTACAGGCATAAGTGGGATTTTATTAAAGGATACTGAAGGGCAGGAAGTCATTGGTTTACGACGTAAGGTAAAAGTGATTTGATGCGATTTTCTAGAGTTTATTATAATTCTCCAGTTTTGACACCATTCTTCAAGATCAGTGATATGGGATTGGAGGCTTTGGGATAGAATAATTGGATTGGTGTTGACTTATAATACACATGTATCATCAGCATACGTGGTAAGGATAGTATTAGGATGATTTGGGCCTTGAGGAACACCCGCAGATTGGGAAAAGAGTGATAAATAGACATTATTATGATTTACTTGGAAAGTTCTGTTTGTGAGATAGGATTGAAGGATGAGAAAGTAGGTAGGCGGTAGGAATTGACGGAGTTTGTAGAGTAATCCCGCATGCCAGACTCGGTCAAAAGCCATTTCCACATCATGAAATACGCCCGAACAATATGGATTGTGATGAGGTCGTGCCCAGGAGATTTGCGGGAAGGTAATCTGTGAATAATGTTGGATATTTCTGTAGGATGGAATGCTTTGGGTAGAAGGAACATATGGAGGCGAACATCTATCGCTTGTTTTATATATTCAATATGAGTTGGGTTAATGATATCAGGATGTGGATGAAAGACTTTGGAAAGGTATTGACCAAATAACTGTGATTTTTCTCCGTCAGATCTTGTCCAGTTATTTGATTCAGTAAGTAGTGGATGGTTAAATTCTTTGAACTTTAGGAGTTTTTTGGTGGTCATCCACAATTTTTTGTCAGTCGTTGTGAGATATTCAGTCCAGGTAATTAAATTTTGAGTTTTGAACTTCTTGATTTCTGCTTTTAATTTGTTAGTTAATTTTGTATAGGTAGTTTTATCTGCTGGATATCGAGTTCTATGCCACTTCGATCTTACTCTGCGTTATTCTCTCAATAAGATACGAATATGCTGTGGCAAATCAGTATGTTGATAGCTATTAATTGTATGATTTGAGGTGTTATCATGTAAACTGCTTCTGATTGATGTTGTAAGTTTTTATATGGCTGTATCAATGTCTTGTTTTGTCTTAAGTGAAATTTTAAAGTCCAGTTTGTCCTCCAAGTCATAACAAAAATCGTCCCAGTTGACACGTCCTGTAATCAATGTGGGAGGGGAAGGCTTGGGAGCGAAACTTGAGTGCAAGAAAAGGAGAACTGGACTGTGATCAGATGAAAGGTCGTCCAAGGATTCAATATTGGCTTGTGGGGGAAAAATTTGGGATGTAACAAATATGTCAAGGATGTCCGGGACGTTTTTAAGGGATGTAGGCCAATAGGTAGGATTTGCTGGGGCAAGGATAGAGTAGCTCTTTGAGGATGTGAGAGAAGATAGAATATTTCCACGGGAGTTGGATGCTCGACAACCCCATCGTTGGTGTTTAGCATTGTAGTCTCCTCCAGCAATGAAGCGCGGTCCAAGGGATTGGAATAAGGAATCAAGGAGGTAATAAGGAAGAGAATTGCCAGGAGGACAGTATACAGCTGAAAATGTGATATGGAAAAGACGAGTCGTTATGGTTACTGAGGTATGTTGATATGTTGTAAGGGCATGTCTGCGTAGTGTAAATTTGAGCTTGCAACCTAAAAAACGGATGGAAAACTCTTGGTGGTCAAGCAAGCATGATAGGTTTAATTACACACTCAATACCAGCTGTCGAATATCCGAAAAATAGAATTTATAAAATAACATTAATCTAGATATGTACGTAGTACTGAAATATTACAGGTTCAATTTCTATACAATAGAAAAATCTAGCCGGAATACTGTTCCTCAATTTTCGAATATTTAACTGTTTTTTCAATGACTGTTTATATTGTTGGAAATATGAATAATGTAAATTGATAAAAAGAAGGACATCATACATAAATATAACCGTAAAATATGTCTGTGCATGATCTCCAAATTATATTTATTATAAGAAGCGAGGGAATGGTTGACTGGAGAGTAGACGTAAGGAAGAAAATAGTTGGGGGTGCAGTCAAATGAAAACACTAAATTAAGTGGTTGCTTATTTAATTATGTGCCGACGTTTCGACCCACTTTGTGGGTCATCTTCAGGGCTGAGAAAGAAAAACAGACAAAATACAATGAATACAATAAAAATACATTGAGGACTAAGTATATGATAAATGAGAGGAAGCTGAAATAGTTTGACCACCTTTGTTTAATAATAAAACACATTACATTTCACAACATCTTTATTTTTTTAAATAAATTAAATAAAACACAATACATTTCACAACATCTTTTTTCTTTTAAATTAATTAAATAATAAAACACATAACATTTCACAACATCTTTATTCAAAAAATTAAATTTAATAAATAAAACACAATACATTTCACAACATCTTTATTAAAAAAAAATAAACTAAATAAAACACATAAATAAAACACAATACATTTCACAACATCTTTATTTAAAAAAATATAAACTAAATAAAACACAATACATTTCACAAGATCTTTATTAAACAAAATAAATTAAATAAAACACAATACATTTCACAACATCTTTATTTAAAAAATTAAATTAAATAAAACACAATACATTTCACAACATCTTTATTTTTTTTAAATTAATTAAATAAAACACATTACATTTCACAACATCTTTATTCAAAAAATTAAATGTAATAAAACACAATACATTTCACAACATCTTTATTTAAAAAAAATAAACTAAATAAAACACAATACATTTCACAAGATCTTTATTAAACAAAATAAATTTAATAAAACACAATACATTTCACAACATCTTTATTTAAAAAATTAAATTAAATAAAACACAATACATTTCACAACATCTTTCTTTATTTAAAAAATAAAATTTTAAAAAACCCAATACATTTCACAGGATCATTATTAAAAAAAAAATAAAATTAAATAAAACACAATACATTTCACAAGATCTTTATTAAACACAATAAATTAAATAAAACAAAAACAATTATAGTTAATATTAGTCGAACTACCCCGAGATCCTACCTCTTCTCTCCAAAAACAATTCAACCTCCACCTAAAAAGCCTTTTAAATTCCAAAATTATCACATACCCAGTTTACAGAATCCTCGTTTCCTACTATTCCCCAGCCCCCCCGGTTTTATGGCCTTCCCAAAATCCATAAACCCAACAACCCCCTCCGTCCCGTTACATCTAACAACATCAATTCCCCAGCTAAATAACTTGGTAAATTCCTACTTCCATCCTTACAAGTCCTAAGCAGTAACAATCCAAAACTAATTTCAACTACGTGATCTATTGAGATCCCTCACTTGAGATCCCTCACTATACCTGATCATTACGTTCGCACCTCCTTTGATGTAGAATACCTATTTACCAACATACCTTTAGATAAATCCCTCCTCATAATAGATAACAACTGGTCACGCATAGAACCCCATACCTCTCTCAACCGGTCCTCATACCTCCAATCCTTAAAACTTTGTTGTGAATCTGGCTACCTTACCTTCCTTGGACAGTTCTTTAACCAAATTTCTGGACTAGGCATGGGAAATCCCCTAGCTCCTGACCTCTCCAATATTGTCCTAAATGACCGTTAGGCTCTACATTTACAAGGCCATATACCTACTTAGAACAATTAACAGCCGCAGAAATGAGATACCTGAGTAGAGTGGCTGGCCGAACCAGAAGAGTAGCGGGTGAAAAGAGGCAGCTGAAATAGTTTGACCACCTTTGTTTAATAGCTTATTTAAGTAAGAGAATTTCAAACGTGACAGCATACTTCTCGATGGCCAAAGGAGACAGTCTGAGCCCTCTGCTCTTCATCATATTTATGAATATAAAAAATAAATATGCAAGAGAAGAACAGCAAGTGTATCGATTGGTTATTGGGAAGACTCCAGAACAACTCGAAGCAGAATGGAACTTCGAGAAAGTAAAAGAAGAAGAAAATACTAACCTATGAGATAGGCAGGATTCCAAACCACCCATGAGGTTCTGCCTGTGGTTTCGTTACCCATTTTTTATAGTGGATGGTTCGCTTCACTGAATGCAGTAGCAGGAATGGCTGCCTGCTAATGCAATTAATGTAGCCCTATGAAACCACTGGCTGCTTCTTTCCTTGAAAACACAATTTCAGTTTTAAACATCGATAAAAAATTTGATAAATGCAGGATTGTGTTATCAGGAATTGAAGAGGTTACTAGGTTTGAGGGAATGAACTTTGTCATGAAAATACTGTTGACCACAACATCTTTATTAATATAATAATAAATTTAATAAAACACATTACATTTCACATCTTTATCCAAAAAAATAAATTAAATAAAACACAATACATTTCACAACATCTTAATTTAAATAAAACACATTACATTTCACAACATCTTTATTCAAAAAATTAAATTAAATAAAACACAATCAATACATTTCACAACATCTTTATTACAAAAAAAATAAACTAAATAAAACTTATTACATTTCACATCTTTATCCAAAAAAATAAATTAAATAAAACACAATACATTTCACAACATCTTAATTTAAATAAAACACATTACATTTCACAACATCTTTATTCAAAAAATTAAATTAAATAAAACACATGACATTTCACAACATCTTTATTCAAAAAATTAAATTAAATAAAACACAATACATTTCACAACATCTTAATTTAAATAAAACACATTACATTTCACAACATCTTTATTCAAAAAATTAAATTAAATAAAACACATTACATTTCACAACATCTTTATTTTTTTAAATAAATTAAATAAAACACAATACATTTCACAACATCTTTTTTCTTTTAAATTAATTAAATAATAAAACACATAACATTTCACAACATCTTTATTCAAAAAATTAAATTTAATAAAACACAATACATTTCACAACATCTTTATTAAAAAAAAAAAACTAAATAAAACACATAAATAAAACACAATACATTTCACATCTTTATCCAAAAAAATAAATTAAATAAAACACAATACATTTCACAAGATCTTTATTAAACAAAATAAATTAAATAAAACACACTACATTTCACAACATCTTTATTTAAAAAATTAAATTTAAAAAAACACAATACATTTCACAACATCTTTATTTTTTTAAATTAATTAAATAAAACACATTACATTTCACAACATCTTTATTCAAAAAATTAAATTTAATAAAACACAATACATTTCACAACATCTTTATTTAAAAAAAATAAACTAAATAAAACACAATACATTTCACAAGATCTTTATTAAACAAAATAAATTTAATAAAACACAATACATTTCACAACATCTTTATTTAAAAAATTAAATTAAATAAAACACAATACATTTCACAACATCTTTCTTTATTCAAAAAATAAAATTTTAAAAAATCCAATACATTTCACAGGATCATTATTAAAAAAAAAATAAAGTTAAATAAAACACAATACATTTCACAAGATCTTTATTAAACACAATAAATTAAATAAAACAAAAACAATTATAGTTAATATTAGTCGAACTACCCCGAGATCCTACCTCTTCTCTCCAAAAACAATTCAACCTCCACCTAAAAAGCCATTTAAATTCCAAAATTATCACATACCCAGTTTACAGAATCCTCGTTTCCTACTATTCCCCAGCCCCCCTGGTTTTATGGCCTTCCCAAAATCCATAAACCCAACAACCAACCCCCTCCGTCCCGTTACATCTAACATCAATTCCCCAGCTAAATAACTTGGTAAATTCCTACTTCCATCCTTACAAGTCCTAAGCAGTAACAATCCAAAACTAATTTCAACTACGTGATCTATTGAGATCCCTCACTATACCTGATCATTACGTTCGCACCTCCTTTGATGTAGAATACCTATTTACCAACATACCTTTAGATAAATCCCTCCTCATAATAGATAACAACTGGTCACGCATAGAACCCCATACCTCTCTCAACCGGTCCTCATACCTCCAATCCTTAAAACTTTTTTGTGAATCTGGCTACCTTACCTTCCTTGGACAGTTCTTTAACCAAATTTCTGGACTAGGCATGGGAAATCCCCTAGCTCCTGACCTCTCCAATATTGTCCTAAATGACCGTTAGGCTCTACATTTACAAGGCCATATACCTACTTAGAACAATTAACAGCCGCAGAAATGAGATACCTGAGTAGAGTGGCTGGCCGAACCAGAAGAGTAGCGGGTGAAAAGAGGCAGCTGAAATAGTTTGACCACCTTTGTTTAATAGCTTATTTAAGTAAGAGAATTTCAAACGTGACAGCATACTTCTCGATGGCCAAAGGAGACAGTCTGAGCCCTCTGCTCTTCATCATATTTATGAATATAAAAAATCAATATGCAAGAGATGAAGAACAGCAAGTGTATCGATTGGTTATTGGGAAGACTCCAGAACAACTCGAAGCAGAATGGAACTTCGAGAAAGTAAAAGAAGAAGAAAATACTAACCTATGAGATAGGCAGGATTCCAAACCACCCATGAGGTTCTGCCTGTGGTTTCGTTACCCATTTTTTATAGTGGATGGTTCGCTTCACTGAATGCAGTAGCAGGAATGGCTGCCTGCTAATGCAATTAATGTAGCCCTATGAAACCACTGGCTGCTTCTTTCCTTGAAAACACAATTTCAGTTTTAAACATCGATCAAAAATTTAATAAATGCAGGATTGTGTTATCAGGAATTGAAGAGGTTACTAGGTTTGAGGGAATGAACTTTGTCATGAAAATACTGTTGACCCAATTTGAAATAATAAAGTTTAAAACCATTTCCTTTAATAATACGGAGATTATTTTATAATTCTTGCTCACATTTTCATTCATGTCTTTTCGCTGCTCCGGAAGTATAATGACGCATCTGTAAAATTGGCTTTTATGCATTGATGCACTCATGACTTTGATGTTTTGTACTTTTGTTTTTTGGAGTTTTATCATTATACTTTCGGACCCGCGAAATGATCTAAGACCTGGTATAAATTTTACAATATTATTTATATAACGAAAACCATTTTTTAAAAATTTGCACTTACACATTTGTGAAATAACGCATATACATATTTTTTTTTTTATGGGCAGGACATTTTTTTTTTTCATTTTATTTATTGATATTTACAACTGTATTATCAGTGTTATGGGGATTGGAGGCTTAGTAAAATTATTTATATTCATAATAATAATAATATTTGTCGAACTAATTGAAATAATAAAGTTTAAAACCATTTCCTTTAATAATACGGAGATTATTTTATAATTCTTGCTCACATTTTCATTCATGTCTTTTCGCTGCTCCGGAAGTATAATGACGCATCTGTAAAATTGGCTTTTATGCATTGATGCACTCATGACTTTGATGTTTTGTACTTTTGTTTTTTGGAGTTTTATCATTATACTTTCGGACCCGCGAAATGATCTAAGACCTGGTATAAATTTTACAATATTATTTATATAACGAAAACCATTTTTTAAAAATTTGCACTTACACATTTGTGAAATAACGCATATACATATTTTTTTTTTTATGGGCAGGACATTTTTTTTTTTCATTTTATTTATTGATATTTACAACTGTATTATCAGTGTTATGGGGATTGGAGGCTTAGTAAAATTATTTATATTCATAATAATAATAATATTTGTCGAACTAATTGAAATAATAAAGTTTAAAACCATTTCCTTTAATAATACGGAGATTATTTTATAATTCTTGCTCACATTTTCATTCATGTCTTTTCGCTGCTCCGGAAGTATAATGACGCATCTGTAAAATTGGCTTTTATGCATTGATGCACTCATGACTTTGATGTTTTGTACTTTTGTTTTTTGGAGTTTTATCATTATACTTTCGGACCCGCGAAATGATCTAAGACCATAAGAACTGGTTTAATACTGACTTTATTCCCATCTTGATCCTCTATTTATAGTAGCTAACAGCTGTTCACAATGCCAGCTTGATATTAGCGACTATTCGATCATCATTGTTGTATTAACTTATATATATATATATATATATATATATATATATATATATATATATATATATATATATATATGTGATTTTGTTTTTATGGAAACGAAATTTTTTTGTTTTTAATTTATTTATTGATATTTACAACGGTATTAAAATAATACATTAAAATAAAAAATACAATCATGAAATACATTAAAAAATTAAATTAAGTAAAACACATTACATTTCACAACATCTTTATTAAACAAAATAAATTAAATAAAACACAAACCATTTAACAACATCTTTATTTTTTTTAAATAAATGTAATAAAACACATTACATTTCACATTATCTTTATTCAAAAAATTAAATTAAATAAAACACAATACATTTCACAGGATCTTTCTTTAAAAATATTAAATTAAATAAAACACAATACATTTCACAAGATCTTTATTAAACAAAATAAATTAAATAAAACACAATACATTTCACATCTTTATTTTTTTAAAATAAATTAAATAAAACACATTACATTTCACAACATCTTTAATCAAAAAATTAAATTTAATAAAACACATTACATTTCACATCTTTATTCAACAAAATAAATTAAATAAAACACAATACAATTTCACATTATCTTTATTCAAAAATTTAAATTAAATAAAACACAATACATTTCACAACATCTTTATTACAAAAAAAATAAACTAAATAAAACACATAAATAAAACACAATACATTTCACAACATCTTTATTAAAAAAAAAATAAACTAAATAAAACACAATACATTTCACAAGATCTTTATCAAACAAAATAAATTAAATAAAACACATTACATTTCACAACATCATTATTCAAAAAATTAAATTTAATAAAACACAATACATTTCACAACATCTTTATTTAAAAAAAATAAACTAAATAAAACACATAAATAAAACACAATACATTTCACATCTTTATCCAAAAAAATAAATTAAATAAAACACAATACATTTCACAAGATCTTTATTAAACAAAATAAATTAAATAAAACACAATACATTTCACAAGATCTTTATCAAACAAAATAAATTAAATAAAACACATTACATTTCACAACATCATTATTCAAAAAATTAAATTTAATAAAACACAATACATTTCACAACATCTTTATTTAAAAAAAATAAACTAAATAAAACACATAAATAAAACACAATACATTTCACATCTTTATCCAAAAAAATAAATTAAATAAAACACAATACATTTCACAAGATCTTTATTAAACAAAATAAATTAAATAAAACACAATACATTTCACAACATCTTTATTTAAAAAATTAAATTAAATAAAACACAATACATTTCACAACATCTTTATTTTTTTTAAATTAATTAAATAAAACACATTACATTTCACAACATCTTTATTCAAAAAATTAAATTTAATAAAACACAATACATTTCACAACATCTTTATTTAAAAAAAATAAACTAAATAAAACACAATACATTTCACAAGATCTTTATTAAACAAAATAAATTTAATAAAACACAATACATTTCACAACATCTTTATTTAAAAAATTAAATTAAATAAAACACAATACATTTCACAACATCTTTCTTTATTCAAAAAATAAAATTTTAAAAAACCCAATACATTTCACAGGATCATTATTAAAAAAAAAATAAAGTTAAATAAAACACAATACATTTCACAAGATCTTTATTAAACACAATAAATTAAATAAAACAAAAACAATTATAGTTAATATTAGTCGAACTACCCCGAGATCCTACCTCTTCTCTCCAAAAACAATTCAACCTCCACCTAAAAAGCCATTTAAATTCCAAAATTATCACATACCCAGTTTACAGAATCCTCGTTTCCTACTATTCCCCAGCCCCCCTGGTTTTATGGCCTTCCCAAAATCCATAAACCCAACAACCAACCCCCTCCGTCCCGTTACATCTAACATCAATTCCCCAGCTAAATAACTTGGTAAATTCCTACTTCCATCCTTACAAGTCCTAAGCAGTAACAATCCAAAACTAATTTCAACTACGTGATCTATTGAGATCCCTCACTATACCTGATCATTACGTTCGCACCTCCTTTGATGTAGAATACCTATTTACCAACATACCTTTAGATAAATCCCTCCTCATAATAGATAACAACTGGTCACGCATAGAACCCCATACCTCTCTCAACCGGTCCTCATACCTCCAATCCTTAAAACTTTTTTGTGAATCTGGCTACCTTACCTTCCTTGGACAGTTCTTTAACCAAATTTCTGGACTAGGCATGGGAAATCCCCTAGCTCCTGACCTCTCCAATATTGTCCTAAATGACCGTTAGGCTCTACATTTACAAGGCCATATACCTACTTAGAACAATTAACAGCCGCAGAAATGAGATACCTGAGTAGAGTGGCTGGCCGAACCAGAAGAGTAGCGGGTGAAAAGAGGCAGCTGAAATAGTTTGACCACCTTTGTTTAATAGCTTATTTAAGTAAGAGAATTTCAAACGTGACAGCATACTTCTCGATGGCCAAAGGAGACAGTCTGAGCCCTCTGCTCTTCATCATATTTATGAATATAAAAAATCAATATGCAAGAGATGAAGAACAGCAAGTGTATCGATTGGTTATTGGGAAGACTCCAGAACAACTCGAAGCAGAATGGAACTTCGAGAAAGTAAAAGAAGAAGAAAATACTAACCTATGAGATAGGCAGGATTCCAAACCACCCATGAGGTTCTGCCTGTGGTTTCGTTACCCATTTTTTATAGTGGATGGTTCGCTTCACTGAATGCAGTAGCAGGAATGGCTGCCTGCTAATGCAATTAATGTAGCCCTATGAAACCACTGGCTGCTTCTTTCCTTGAAAACACAATTTCAGTTTTAAACATCGATCAAAAATTTAATAAATGCAGGATTGTGTTATCAGGAATTGAAGAGGTTACTAGGTTTGAGGGAATGAACTTTGTCATGAAAATACTGTTGACCCAATTTGAAATAATAAAGTTTAAAACCATTTCCTTTAATAATACGGAGATTATTTTATAATTCTTGCTCACATTTTCATTCATGTCTTTTCGCTGCTCCGGAAGTATAATGACGCATCTGTAAAATTGGCTTTTATGCATTGATGCACTCATGACTTTGATGTTTTGTACTTTTGTTTTTTGGAGTTTTATCATTATACTTTCGGACCCGCGAAATGATCTAAGACCTGGTATAAATTTTACAATATTATTTATATAACGAAAACCATTTTTTAAAAATTTGCACTTACACATTTGTGAAATAACGCATATACATATTTTTTTTTTTATGGGCAGGACATTTTTTTTTTTCATTTTATTTATTGATATTTACAACTGTATTATCAGTGTTATGGGGATTGGAGGCTTAGTAAAATTATTTATATTCATAATAATAATAATATTTGTCGAACTAATTGAAATAATAAAGTTTAAAACCATTTCCTTTAATAATACGGAGATTATTTTATAATTCTTGCTCACATTTTCATTCATGTCTTTTCGCTGCTCCGGAAGTATAATGACGCATCTGTAAAATTGGCTTTTATGCATTGATGCACTCATGACTTTGATGTTTTGTACTTTTGTTTTTTGGAGTTTTATCATTATACTTTCGGACCCGCGAAATGATCTAAGACCATAAGAACTGGTTTAATACTGACTTTATTCCCATCTTGATCCTCTATTTATAGTAGCTAACAGCTGTTCACAATGCCAGCTTGATATTAGCGACTATTCGATCATCATTGTTGTATTAACTTATATATATATATATATATATATATATATATATATATATATATATATATATATATATATATATATGTGATTTTGTTTTTATGGAAACGAAATTTTTTTGTTTTTAATTTATTTATTGATATTTACAACGGTATTAAAATAATACATTAAAATAAAAAATACAATCATGAAATACATTAAAAAATTAAATTAAGTAAAACACATTACATTTCACAACATCTTTATTAAACAAAATAAATTAAATAAAACACAAACCATTTAACAACATCTTTATTTTTTTTAAATAAATGTAATAAAACACATTACATTTCACATTATCTTTATTCAAAAAATTAAATTAAATAAAACACAATACATTTCACAGGATCTTTCTTTAAAAATATTAAATTAAATAAAACACAATACATTTCACAAGATCTTTATTAAACAAAATAAATTAAATAAAACACAATACATTTCACATCTTTATTTTTTTAAAATAAATTAAATAAAACACATTACATTTCACAACATCTTTAATCAAAAAATTAAATTTAATAAAACACATTACATTTCACATCTTTATTCAACAAAATAAATTAAATAAAACACAATACAATTTCACATTATCTTTATTCAAAAATTTAAATTAAATAAAACACAATACATTTCACAACATCTTTATTACAAAAAAAATAAACTAAATAAAACACATAAATAAAACACAATACATTTCACAACATCTTTATTAAAAAAAAAATAAACTAAATAAAACACAATACATTTCACAAGATCTTTATCAAACAAAATAAATTAAATAAAACACATTACATTTCACAACATCATTATTCAAAAAATTAAATTTAATAAAACACAATACATTTCACAACATCTTTATTTAAAAAAAATAAACTAAATAAAACACATAAATAAAACACAATACATTTCACATCTTTATCCAAAAAAATAAATTAAATAAAACACAATACATTTCACAAGATCTTTATTAAACAAAATAAATTAAATAAAACACAATACATTTCACAACATCTTTATTTAAAAAATTAAATTAAATAAAACACAATACATTTCACAACATCTTTATTTTTTTTAAATTAATTAAATAAAACACATTACATTTCACAACATCTTTATTCAAAAAATTAAATTTAATAAAACACAATACATTTCACAACATCTTTATTTAAAAAAAATAAACTAAATAAAACACAATACATTTCACAAGATCTTTATTAAACAAAATAAATTTAATAAAACACAAACCATTTAACAACATCTTTATTTTTTTTAAATAAATTAAATAAAACACATTACATTTCACATTATCTTTATTCAAAAAATTAAATTAAATAAAACACAATACATTTCACAGGATCTTTCTTTAAAAATATTAAATTAAATAAAACACAATACATTTCACAAGATCTTTATTAAACAAAATAAATTAAATAAAACACAATACATTTCACATCTTTATTTTTTTTAAATTAATTAAATAAAACACATTACATTTCACAACATCTTTAATCAAAAAATTAAATTTAATAAAACACATTACATTTCACATCTTTATTCAACAAAATAAATTAAATAAAACACAATACATTTCACAACATCTTTATTTTTTTAAAATAAATTAAATAAAACACATTACAATTTCACATTATCTTTATTCAAAAATTTAAATTAAATAAAACACAATACATTTCACAACATCTTTATTAAAAAAAAAAATAAACTAAATAAAACACAATACATTTCACAAGATCTTTATCAAACAAAATAAATTAAATAAAACACATTACATTTCACAACATCATTATTCAAAAAATTAAATTTAATAAAACACAATACATTTCACAACATCTTTATTTAAAAAAAATAAACTAAATAAAACACATAAATAAAACACAATACATTTCACATCTTTATCCAAAAAAATAAATTAAATAAAACACAATACATTTCACAAGATCTTTATTAAACAAAATAAATTAAATAAAACACAATACATTTCACAACATCTTTATTTAAAAAATTAAATTAAATAAAACACAATACATTTCACAACATCTTTATTTTTTTTAAATTAATTAAATAAAACACATTACATTTCACAACATCTTTATTCAAAAAAAATAAACTAAATAAAACACATAAATAAAACACAATACATTTCACAACATCTTTATTTAAAAAAAATAAACTAAATAAAACACAATACATTTCACAAGATCTTTATTAAACAAAATAAATTTAATAAAACACAATACATTTCACAACATCTTTATTTAAAAAATTAAATTAAATAAAACACAATACATTTCACAACATCTTTCTTTATTCAAAAAATAAAATTTTAAAAAACCCAATACATTTCACAGGATCATTATTAAAAAAAAAATAAAGTTAAATAAAACACAATACATTTCACAAGATCTTTATTAAACACAATAAATTAAATAAAACAAAAACAATTATAGTTAATATTAGTCGAACTACCCCGAGATCCTACCTCTTCTCTCCAAAAACAATTCAACCTCCACCTAAAAAGCCATTTAAATTCCAAAATTATCACATACCCAGTTTACAGAATCCTCGTTTCCTACTATTCCCCAGCCCCCCTGGTTTTATGGCCTTCCCAAAATCCATAAACCCAACAACCAACCCCCTCCGTCCCGTTACATCTAACATCAATTCCCCAGCTAAATAACTTGGTAAATTCCTACTTCCATCCTTACAAGTCCTAAGCAGTAACAATCCAAAACTAATTTCAACTACGTGATCTATTGAGATCCCTCACTATACCTGATCATTACGTTCGCACCTCCTTTGATGTAGAATACCTATTTACCAACATACCTTTAGATAAATCCCTCCTCATAATAGATAACAACTGGTCACGCATAGAACCCCATACCTCTCTCAACCGGTCCTCATACCTCCAATCCTTAAAACTTTTTTGTGAATCTGGCTACCTTACCTTCCTTGGACAGTTCTTTAACCAAATTTCTGGACTAGGCATGGGAAATCCCCTAGCTCCTGACCTCTCCAATATTGTCCTAAATGACCGTTAGGCTCTACATTTACAAGGCCATATACCTACTTAGAACAATTAACAGCCGCAGAAATGAGATACCTGAGTAGAGTGGCTGGCCGAACCAGAAGAGTAGCGGGTGAAAAGAGGCAGCTGAAATAGTTTGACCACCTTTGTTTAATAGCTTATTTAAGTAAGAGAATTTCAAACGTGACAGCATACTTCTCGATGGCCAAAGGAGACAGTCTGAGCCCTCTGCTCTTCATCATATTTATGAATATAAAAAATCAATATGCAAGAGATGAAGAACAGCAAGTGTATCGATTGGTTATTGGGAAGACTCCAGAACAACTCGAAGCAGAATGGAACTTCGAGAAAGTAAAAGAAGAAGAAAATACTAACCTATGAGATAGGCAGGATTCCAAACCACCCATGAGGTTCTGCCTGTGGTTTCGTTACCCATTTTTTATAGTGGATGGTTCGCTTCACTGAATGCAGTAGCAGGAATGGCTGCCTGCTAATGCAATTAATGTAGCCCTATGAAACCACTGGCTGCTTCTTTCCTTGAAAACACAATTTCAGTTTTAAACATCGATCAAAAATTTAATAAATGCAGGATTGTGTTATCAGGAATTGAAGAGGTTACTAGGTTTGAGGGAATGAACTTTGTCATGAAAATACTGTTGACCCAATTTGAAATAATAAAGTTTAAAACCATTTCCTTTAATAATACGGAGATTATTTTATAATTCTTGCTCACATTTTCATTCATGTCTTTTCGCTGCTCCGGAAGTATAATGACGCATCTGTAAAATTGGCTTTTATGCATTGATGCACTCATGACTTTGATGTTTTGTACTTTTGTTTTTTGGAGTTTTATCATTATACTTTCGGACCCGCGAAATGATCTAAGACCTGGTATAAATTTTACAATATTATTTATATAACGAAAACCATTTTTTAAAAATTTGCACTTACACATTTGTGAAATAACGCATATACATATTTTTTTTTTTATGGGCAGGACATTTTTTTTTTTCATTTTATTTATTGATATTTACAACTGTATTATCAGTGTTATGGGGATTGGAGGCTTAGTAAAATTATTTATATTCATAATAATAATAATATTTGTCGAACTAATTGAAATAATAAAGTTTAAAACCATTTCCTTTAATAATACGGAGATTATTTTATAATTCTTGCTCACATTTTCATTCATGTCTTTTCGCTGCTCCGGAAGTATAATGACGCATCTGTAAAATTGGCTTTTATGCATTGATGCACTCATGACTTTGATGTTTTGTACTTTTGTTTTTTGGAGTTTTATCATTATACTTTCGGACCCGCGAAATGATCTAAGACCATAAGAACTGGTTTAATACTGACTTTATTCCCATCTTGATCCTCTATTTATAGTAGCTAACAGCTGTTCACAATGCCAGCTTGATATTAGCGACTATTCGATCATCATTGTTGTATTAACTTATATATATATATATATATATAAATATGTGATTTTGTTTTTATGGAAACGAAATTTTTTTGTTTTTAATTTATTTATTGATATTTACAACGGTATTAAAATAATACATTAAAATAAAAAATACAATCATGAAATACATTAAAAAATTAAATTAAGTAAAACACATTACATTTCACAACATCTTTATTAAACAAAATAAATTAAATAAAACACAAACCATTTAACAACATCTTTATTTTTTTTAAATAAATTAAATAAAACACATTACATTTCACATTATCTTTATTCAAAAAATTAAATTAAATAAAACACAATACATTTCACAGGATCTTTCTTTAAAAATATTAAATTAAATAAAACACAATACATTTCACAAGATCTTTATTAAACAAAATAAATTAAATAAAACACAATACATTTCACATCTTTATTTTTTTAAAATAAATTAAATAAAACACATTACATTTCACAACATCTTTAATCAAAAAATTAAATTTAATAAAACACATTACATTTCACATCTTTATTCAACAAAATAAATTAAATAAAACACAATACAATTTCACATTATCTTTATTCAAAAATTTAAATTAAATAAAACACAATACATTTCACAACATCTTTATTACAAAAAAAATAAACTAAATAAAACACATAAATAAAACACAATACATTTCACAACATCTTTATTAAAAAAAAAATAAACTAAATAAAACACAATACATTTCACAAGATCTTTATCAAACAAAATAAATTAAATAAAACACATTACATTTCACAACATCATTATTCAAAAAATTAAATTTAATAAAACACAATACATTTCACAACATCTTTATTTAAAAAAAATAAACTAAATAAAACACAATACATTTCACATCTTTATCCAAAAAAATAAATTAAATAAAACACAATACATTTCACAAGATCTTTATTAAACAAAATAAATTAAATAAAACACAATACATTTCACAACATCTTTATTTAAAAAATTAAATTAAATAAAACACAATACATTTCACAACATCTTTATTTTTTTTAAATTAATTAAATAAAACACATTACATTTCACAACATCTTTATTCAAAAAATTAAATTTAATAAAACACAATACATTTCACAACATCTTTATTTAAAAAAAATAAACTAAATAAAACACAATACATTTCACAAGATCTTTATTAAACAAAATAAATTAAATAAAACACAATACATTTCACAACATCTTTATTTTTTTTAAATTAATTAAATAAAACACATTACATTTCACAACATCTTTATTCAAAAAATTAAATTTAATAAAACACAATACATTTCACAACATCTTTATTTAAAAAAAATAAACTAAATAAAACACAATACATTTCACAAGATCTTTATTAAACAAAATAAATTTAATAAAACACAAACCATTTAACAACATCTTTATTTTTTTTAAATAAATTAAATAAAACACATTACATTTCACATTATCTTTATTCAAAAAATTAAATTAAATAAAACACAATACATTTCACAGGATCTTTCTTTAAAAATATTAAATTAAATAAAACACAATACATTTCACAAGATCTTTATTAAACAAAATAAATTAAATAAAACACAATACATTTCACATCTTTATTTTTTTTAAATTAATTAAATAAAACACATTACATTTCACAACATCTTTAATCAAAAAATTAAATTTAATAAAACACATTACATTTCACATCTTTATTCAACAAAATAAATTAAATAAAACACAATACATTTCACAACATCTTTATTTTTTTTAAATAAATTAAATAAAACACATTACAATTTCACATTATCTTTATTCAAAAATTTAAATTAAATAAAACACAATACATTTCACAACATCTTTATTAAAAAAAAAAATAAACTAAATAAAACACAATACATTTCACAAGATCTTTATCAAACAAAATAAATTAAATAAAACACATTACATTTCACAACATCATTATTCAAAAAATTAAATTTAATAAAACACAATACATTTCACAACATCTTTATTTAAAAAAAATAAACTAAATAAAACACATAAATAAAACACAATACATTTCACATCTTTATCCAAAAAAATAAATTAAATAAAACACAATACATTTCACAAGAATTTTATTAAACAAAATAAATTAAATAAAACACAATACATTTCACAACATCTTTATTTAAAAAATTAAATTAAATAAAACACAATACATTTCACAACATCTTTATTTTTTTTAAATTAATTAAATAAAACACATTACATTTCACAACATCTTTATTCAAAAAATTAAATTTAATAAAACACAATACATTTCACAACATCTTTATTTAAAAAAAATAAACTAAATAAAACACAATACATTTCACAAGATCTTTATTAAACAAAATAAATTTAATAAAACACAATACATTTCACAACATCTTTATTTAAAAAATTAAATTAAATAAAACACAATACATTTCACAACATCTTTCTTTATTCAAAAAATAAAATTTTAAAAAACCCAATACATTTCACAGGATCATTATTAAAAAAAAAAATAAAGTTAAATAAAACACAATACATTTCACAAGATCTTTATTAAACACAATAAATTAAATAAAACAAAAACAATTATAGTTAATATTAGTCGAACTACCCCGAGATCCTACCTCTTCTCTCCAAAAACAATTCAACCTCCACCTAAAAAGCCATTTAAATTCCAAAATTATCACATACCCAGTTTACAGAATCCTCGTTTCCTACTATTCCCCAGCCCCCCTGGTTTTATGGCCTTCCCAAAATCCATAAACCCAACAACCAACCCCCTCCGTCCCGTTACATCTAACATCAATTCCCCAGCTAAATAACTTGGTAAATTCCTACTTCCATCCTTACAAGTCCTAAGCAGTAACAATCCAAAACTAATTTCAACTACGTGATCTATTGAGATCCCTCACTATACCTGATCATTACGTTCGCACCTCCTTTGATGTAGAATACCTATTTACCAACATACCTTTAGATAAATCCCTCCTCATAATAGATAACAACTGGTCACGCATAGAACCCCATACCTCTCTCAACCGGTCCTCATACCTCCAATCCTTAAAACTTTTTTGTGAATCTGGCTACCTTACCTTCCTTGGACAGTTCTTTAACCAAATTTCTGGACTAGGCATGGGAAATCCCCTAGCTCCTGACCTCTCCAATATTGTCCTAAATGACCGTTAGGCTCTACATTTACAAGGCCATATTATACCTACTTAGAACAATTAACAGCCGCAGAAATGAGATACCTGAGTAGAGTGGCTGGCCGAACCAGAAGAGTAGCGGGTGAAAAGAGGCAGCTGAAATAGTTTGACCACCTTTGTTTAATAGCTTATTTAAGTAAGAGAATTTCAAACGTGACAGCATACTTCTCGATGGCCAAAGGAGACAGTCTGAGCCCTCTGCTCTTCATCATATTTATGAATATAAAAAATCAATATGCAAGAGATGAAGAACAGCAAGTGTATCGATTGGTTATTGGGAAGACTCCAGAACAACTCGAAGCAGAATGGAACTTCGAGAAAGTAAAAGAAGAAGAAAATACTAACCTATGAGATAGGCAGGATTCCAAACCACCCATGAGGTTCTGCCTGTGGTTTCGTTACCCATTTTTTATAGTGGATGGTTCGCTTCACTGAATGCAGTAGCAGGAATGGCTGCCTGCTAATGCAATTAATGTAGCCCTATGAAACCACTGGCTGCTTCTTTCCTTGAAAACACAATTTCAGTTTTAAACATCGATCAAAAATTTAATAAATGCAGGATTGTGTTATCAGGAATTGAAGAGGTTACTAGGTTTGAGGGAATGAACTTTGTCATGAAAATACTGTTGACCCAATTTGAAATAATAAAGTTTAAAACCATTTCCTTTAATAATACGGAGATTATTTTATAATTCTTGCTCACATTTTCATTCATGTCTTTTCGCTGCTCCGGAAGTATAATGACGCATCTGTAAAATTGGCTTTTATGCATTGATGCACTCATGACTTTGATGTTTTGTACTTTTGTTTTTTGGAGTTTTATCATTATACTTTCGGACCCGCGAAATGATCTAAGACCTGGTATAAATTTTACAATATTATTTATATAACGAAAACCATTTTTTAAAAATTTGCACTTACACATTTGTGAAATAACGCATATACATATTTTTTTTTTTATGGGCAGGACATTTTTTTTTTTCATTTTATTTATTGATATTTACAACTGTATTATCAGTGTTATGGGGATTGGAGGCTTAGTAAAATTATTTATATTCATAATAATAATAATATTTGTCGAACTAATTGAAATAATAAAGTTTAAAACCATTTCCTTTAATAATACGGAGATTATTTTATAATTCTTGCTCACATTTTCATTCATGTCTTTTCGCTGCTCCGGAAGTATAATGACGCATCTGTAAAATTGGCTTTTATGCATTGATGCACTCATGACTTTGATGTTTTGTACTTTTGTTTTTTGGAGTTTTATCATTATACTTTCGGACCCGCGAAATGATCTAAGACCATAAGAACTGGTTTAATACTGACTTTATTCCCATCTTGATCCTCTATTTATAGTAGCTAACAGCTGTTCACAATGCCAGCTTGATATTAGCGACTATTCGATCATCATTGTTGTATTAACTTATATATATATATATATATATATATATATATGTGATTTTGTTTTTATGGAAACGAAATTTTTTTGTTTTTAATTTATTTATTGATATTTACAACGGTATTAAAATAATACATTAAAATAAAAAATACAATCATGAAATACATTAAAAAATTAAATTAAGTAAAACACATTACATTTCACAACATCTTTATTAAACAAAATAAATTAAATAAAACACAAACCATTTAACAACATCTTTATTTTTTTTAAATAAATTAAATAAAACACATTACATTTCACATTATCTTTATTCAAAAAATTAAATTAAATAAAACACAATACATTTCACAGGATCTTTCTTTAAAAATATTAAATTAAATAAAACACAATACATTTCACAAGATCTTTATTAAACAAAATAAATTAAATAAAACACAATACATTTCACATCTTTATTTTTTTAAAATAAATTAAATAAAACACATTACATTTCACAACATCTTTAATCAAAAAATTAAATTTAATAAAACACATTACATTTCACATCTTTATTCAACAAAATAAATTAAATAAAACACAATACAATTTCACATTATCTTTATTCAAAAATTTAAATTAAATAAAACACAATACATTTCACAACATCTTTATTACAAAAAAAATAAACTAAATAAAACACATAAATAAAACACAATACATTTCACAACATCTTTATTAAAAAAAAAATAAACTAAATAAAACACAATACATTTCACAAGATCTTTATCAAACAAAATAAATTAAATAAAACACATTACATTTCACAACATCATTATTCAAAAAATTAAATTTAATAAAACACAATACATTTCACAACATCTTTATTTAAAAAAAATAAACTAAATAAAACACAATACATTTCACATCTTTATCCAAAAAAATAAATTAAATAAAACACAATACATTTCACAAGATCTTTATTAAACAAAATAAATTAAATAAAACACAATACATTTCACAACATCTTTATTTAAAAAATTAAATTAAATAAAACACAATACATTTCACAACATCTTTATTTTTTTTAAATTAATTAAATAAAACACATTACATTTCACAACATCTTTATTCAAAAAATTAAATTTAATAAAACACAATACATTTCACAACATCTTTATTTAAAAAAAATAAACTAAATAAAACACAATACATTTCACAAGATCTTTATTAAACAAAATAAATTAAATAAAACACAATACATTTCACAACATCTTTATTTTTTTTAAATTAATTAAATAAAACACATTACATTTCACAACATCTTTATTCAAAAAATTAAATTTAATAAAACACAATACATTTCACAACATCTTTATTTAAAAAAAATAAACTAAATAAAACACAATACATTTCACAAGATCTTTATTAAACAAAATAAATTTAATAAAACACAAACCATTTAACAACATCTTTATTTTTTTTAAATAAATTAAATAAAACACATTACATTTCACATTATCTTTATTCAAAAAATTAAATTAAATAAAACACAATACATTTCACAGGATCTTTCTTTAAAAATATTAAATTAAATAAAACACAATACATTTCACAAGATCTTTATTAAACAAAATAAATTAAATAAAACACAATACATTTCACATCTTTATTTTTTTTAAATTAATTAAATAAAACACATTACATTTCACAACATCTTTAATCAAAAAATTAAATTTAATAAAACACATTACATTTCACATCTTTATTCAACAAAATAAATTAAATAAAACACAATACATTTCACAACATCTTTATTTTTTTTAAATAAATTAAATAAAACACATTACAATTTCACATTATCTTTATTCAAAAATTTAAATTAAATAAAACACAATACATTGCACAACATCTTTATTAAAAAAAAAAATAAACTAAATAAAACACAATACATTTCACAAGATCTTTATCAAACAAAATAAATTAAATAAAACACATTACATTTCACAACATCATTATTCAAAAAATTAAATTTAATAAAACACAATACATTTCACAACATCTTTATTTAAAAAATTAAATTAAATAAAACACAATACATTTCACAACATCTTTATTTTTTTTAAATTAATTAAATAAAACACATTACATTTCACAACATCTTTATTCAAAAAATTAAATTTAATAAAACACAATACATTTCACAACATCTTTATTTAAAAAAAATAAACTAAATAAAACACAATACATTTTACAAGATCTTTATTAAACAAAATAAATTTAATAAAACACAATACATTTCACAACATCTTTATTTTTTTTAAATAAATTAAATAAAACACATTACAATTTCACATTATCTTTATTCAAAAATTTAAATTAAATAAAACACAATACATTTCACAACATCTTTATTAAAAAAAAAAATAAACTAAATAAAACACAATACATTTCACAAGATCTTTATCAAACAAAATAAATTAAATAAAACACATTACATTTCACAACATCATTATTCAAAAAATTAAATTTAATAAAACACAATACATTTCACAACATCTTTATTTAAAAAAAATAAACTAAATAAAACACATAAATAAAACACAATACATTTCACATCTTTATCCAAAAAAATAAATTAAATAAAACACAATACATTTCACAAGAATTTTATTAAACAAAATAAATTAAATAAAACACAATACATTTCACAACATCTTTATTTAAAAAATTAAATTAAATAAAACACAATACATTTCACAACATCTTTATTTTTTTTAAATTAATTAAATAAAACACATTACATTTCACAACATCTTTATTCAAAAAATTAAATTTAATAAAACACAATACATTTCACAACATCTTTATTTAAAAAAAATAAACTAAATAAAACACAATACATTTCACAAGATCTTTATTAAACAAAATAAATTTAATAAAACACAATACATTTCACAACATCTTTATTTAAAAAATTAAATTAAATAAAACACAATACATTTCACAACATCTTTCTTTATTCAAAAAATAAAATTTTAAAAAACCCAATACATTTCACAGGATCATTATTAAAAAAAAAATAAAGTTAAATAAAACACAATACATTTCACAAGATCTTTATTAAACACAATAAATTAAATAAAACAAAAACAATTATAGTTAATATTAGTCGAACTACCCCGAGATCCTACCTCTTCTCTCCAAAAACAATTCAACCTCCACCTAAAAAGCCATTTAAATTCCAAAATTATCACATACCCAGTTTACAGAATCCTCGTTTCCTACTATTCCCCAGCCCCCCTGGTTTTATGGCCTTCCCAAAATCCATAAACCCAACAACCAACCCCCTCCGTCCCGTTACATCTAACATCAATTCCCCAGCTAAATAACTTGGTAAATTCCTACTTCCATCCTTACAAGTCCTAAGCAGTAACAATCCAAAACTAATTTCAACTACGTGATCTATTGAGATCCCTCACTATACCTGATCATTACGTTCGCACCTCCTTTGATGTAGAATACCTATTTACCAACATACCTTTAGATAAATCCCTCCTCATAATAGATAACAACTGGTCACGCATAGAACCCCATACCTCTCTCAACCGGTCCTCATACCTCCAATCCTTAAAACTTTTTTGTGAATCTGGCTACCTTACCTTCCTTGGACAGTTCTTTAACCAAATTTCTGGACTAGGCATGGGAAATCCCCTAGCTCCTGACCTCTCCAATATTGTCCTAAATGACCGTTAGGCTCTACATTTACAAGGCCATATACCTACTTAGAACAATTAACAGCCGCAGAAATGAGATACCTGAGTAGAGTGGCTGGCCGAACCAGAAGAGTAGCGGGTGAAAAGAGGCAGCTGAAATAGTTTGACCACCTTTGTTTAATAGCTTATTTAAGTAAGAGAATTTCAAACGTGACAGCATACTTCTCGATGGCCAAAGGAGACAGTCTGAGCCCTCTGCTCTTCATCATATTTATGAATATAAAAAATCAATATGCAAGAGATGAAGAACAGCAAGTGTATCGATTGGTTATTGGGAAGACTCCAGAACAACTCGAAGCAGAATGGAACTTCGAGAAAGTAAAAGAAGAAGAAAATACTAACCTATGAGATAGGCAGGATTCCAAACCACCCATGAGGTTCTGCCTGTGGTTTCGTTACCCATTTTTTATAGTGGATGGTTCGCTTCACTGAATGCAGTAGCAGGAATGGCTGCCTGCTAATGCAATTAATGTAGCCCTATGAAACCACTGGCTGCTTCTTTCCTTGAAAACACAATTTCAGTTTTAAACATCGATCAAAAATTTAATAAATGCAGGATTGTGTTATCAGGAATTGAAGAGGTTACTAGGTTTGAGGGAATGAACTTTGTCATGAAAATACTGTTGACCCAATTTGAAATAATAAAGTTTAAAACCATTTCCTTTAATAATACGGAGATTATTTTATAATTCTTGCTCACATTTTCATTCATGTCTTTTCGCTGCTCCGGAAGTATAATGACGCATCTGTAAAATTGGCTTTTATGCATTGATGCACTCATGACTTTGATGTTTTGTACTTTTGTTTTTTGGAGTTTTATCATTATACTTTCGGACCCGCGAAATGATCTAAGACCTGGTATAAATTTTACAATATTATTTATATAACGAAAACCATTTTTTAAAAATTTGCACTTACACATTTGTGAAATAACGCATATACATATTTTTTTTTTTATGGGCAGGACATTTTTTTTTTTCATTTTATTTATTGATATTTACAACTGTATTATCAGTGTTATGGGGATTGGAGGCTTAGTAAAATTATTTATATTCATAATAATAATAATATTTGTCGAACTAATTGAAATAATAAAGTTTAAAACCATTTCCTTTAATAATACGGAGATTATTTTATAATTCTTGCTCACATTTTCATTCATGTCTTTTCGCTGCTCCGGAAGTATAATGACGCATCTGTAAAATTGGCTTTTATGCATTGATGCACTCATGACTTTGATGTTTTGTACTTTTGTTTTTTGGAGTTTTATCATTATACTTTCGGACCCGCGAAATGATCTAAGACCATAAGAACTGGTTTAATACTGACTTTATTCCCATCTTGATCCTCTATTTATAGTAGCTAACAGCTGTTCACAATGCCAGCTTGATATTAGCGACTATTCGATCATCATTGTTGTATTAACTTATATATATATATATATATATATATATATATATATATATATATATATATATATATATTTATATATATATATATATATATATATGTGATTTTGTTTTTATGGAAACGAAATTTTTTTGTTTTTAATTTATTTATTGATATTTACAACGGTATTAAAATAATACATTAAAATAAAATATACAATCATGAAATACATTAAAAAATTAAATTAAGTAAAACACATTACATTTCACAACATCTTTATTTTTTTTAAATAAATTAAATAAAACACAAACCATTTAACAACATCTTTATTTTTTTTAAATAAATTAAATAAAACACATTACATTTCACATTATCTTTATTCAAAAAATTAAATTAAATAAAACACAATACATTTCACAGGATCTTTCTTTAAAAATATTAAATTAAATAAAACACAATACATTTCACAAGATCTTTATTAAACAAAATAAATTAAATAAAACACAATACATTTCACATCTTTATTTTTTTTAAATAAATTAAATAAAACACATTACATTTCACAACATCTTTAATCAAAAAATTAAATTTAATAAAACACATTACATTTCACATCTTTATTCAACAAAATAAATTAAATAAAACACAATACAATTTCACATTATCTTTATTCAAAAATTTAAATTAAATAAAACACAATACATTTCACAACATCTTTATTACAAAAAAAATAAACTAAATAAAACACATAAATAAAACACAATACATTTCACAACATCTTTATTAAAAAAAAAATAAACTAAATAAAACACAATACATTTCACAAGATCTTTATCAAACAAAATAAATTAAATAAAACACATTACATTTCACAACATCATTATTCAAAAAATTAAATTTAATAAAACACAATACATTTCACAACATCTTTATTTAAAAAAAATAAACTAAATAAAACACATAAATAAAACACAATACATTTCACATCTTTATCCAAAAAAATAAATTAAATAAAACACAATACATTTCACAAGATCTTTATTAAACAAAATAAATTAAATAAAACACAATACATTTCACAACATCTTTATTTAAAAAATTAAATTAAATAAAACACAATACATTTCACAACATCTTTATTTTTTTTAAATTAATTAAATAAAACACATTACATTTCACAACATCTTTATTCAAAAAATTAAATTTAATAAAACACAATACATTTCACAACATCTTTATTTAAAAAAAATAAACTAAATAAAACACAATACATTTCACAAGATCTTTATTAAACAAAATAAATTTAATAAAACACAAACCATTTAACAACATCTTTATTTTTTTTAAATAAATTAAATAAAACACATTACATTTCACATTATCTTTATTCAAAAAATTAAATTAAATAAAACACAATACATTTCACAGGATCTTTCTTTAAAAATATTAAATTAAATAAAACACAATACATTTCACAAGATCTTTATTAAACAAAATAAATTAAATAAAACACAATACATTTCACATCTTTATTTTTTTTAAATTAATTAAATAAAACACATTACATTTCACAACATCTTTAATCAAAAAATTAAATTTAATAAAACACATTACATTTCACATCTTTATTCAACAAAATAAATTAAATAAAACACAATACATTTCACAACATCTTTATTTTTTTTAAATAAATTAAATAAAACACATTACAATTTCACATTATCTTTATTCAAAAATTTAAATTAAATAAAACACAATACATTTCACAACATCTTTATTAAAAAAAAAAATAAACTAAATAAAACACAATACATTTCACAAGATCTTTATCAAACAAAATAAATTAAATAAAACACATTACATTTCACAACATCATTATTCAAAAAATTAAATTTAATAAAACACAATACATTTCACAACATCTTTATTAAAAAAAAATAAACTAAATAAAACACATAAATAAAACACAATACATTTCACATCTTTATCCAAAAAAATAAATTAAATAAAACACAATACATTTCACAAGATCTTTATTAAACAAAATAAATTAAATAAAACACAATACATTTCACAACATCTTTATTTAAAAAATTAAATTAAATAAAACACAATACATTTCACAACATCTTTATTTTTTTTAAATTAATTAAATAAAACACATTACATTTCACAACATCTTTATTCAAAAAATTAAATTTAATAAAACACAATACATTTCACAACATCTTTATTTAAAAAAAATAAACTAAATAAAACACAATACATTTCACAAGATCTTTATTAAACAAAATAAATTTAATAAAACACAATACATTTCACAACATCTTTATTTAAAAAATTAAATTAAATAAAACACAATACATTTCACAACATCTTTCTTTATTCAAAAAATAAAATTTTAAAAAACCCAATACATTTCACAGGATCATTATTAAAAAAATAATAAAGTTAAATAAAACACAATACATTTCACAAGATCTTTATTAAACACAATAAATTAAATAAAACAAAAACAATTATAGTTAATATTAGTCGAACTACCCCGAGATCCTACCTCTTCTCTCCAAAAACAATTCAACCTCCACCTAAAAAGCCATTTAAATTCCAAAATTATCACATACCCAGTTTACAGAATCCTCGTTTCCTACTATTCCCCAGCCCCCCTGGTTTTATGGCCTTCCCAAAATCCATAAACCCAACAACCAACCCCCTCCGTCCCGTTACATCTAACATCAATTCCCCAGCTAAATAACTTGGTAAATTCCTACTTCCATCCTTACAAGTCCTAAGCAGTAACAATCCAAAACTAATTTCAACTACGTGATCTATTGAGATCCCTCACTATACCTGATCATTACGTTCGCACCTCCTTTGATGTAGAATACCTATTTACCAACATACCTTTAGATAAATCCCTCCTCATAATAGATAACAACTGGTCACGCATAGAACCCCATACCTCTCTCAACCGGTCCTCATACCTCCAATCCTTAAAACTTTTTTGTGAATCTGGCTACCTTACCTTCCTTGGACAGTTCTTTAACCAAATTTCTGGACTAGGCATGGGAAATCCCCTAGCTCCTGACCTCTCCAATATTGTCCTAAATGACCGTTAGGCTCTACATTTACAAGGCCATATACCTACTTAGAACAATTAACAGCCGCAGAAATGAGATACCTGAGTAGAGTGGCTGGCCGAACCAGAAGAGTAGCGGGTGAAAAGAGGCAGCTGAAATAGTTTGACCACCTTTGTTTAATAGCTTATTTAAGTAAGAGAATTTCAAACGTGACAGCATACTTCTCGATGGCCAAAGGAGACAGTCTGAGCCCTCTGCTCTTCATCATATTTATGAATATAAAAAATCAATATGCAAGAGATGAAGAACAGCAAGTGTATCGATTGGTTATTGGGAAGACTCCAGAACAACTCGAAGCAGAATGGAACTTCGAGAAAGTAAAAGAAGAAGAAAATACTAACCTATGAGATAGGCAGGATTCCAAACCACCCATGAGGTTCTGCCTGTGGTTTCGTTACCCATTTTTTATAGTGGATGGTTCGCTTCACTGAATGCAGTAGCAGGAATGGCTGCCTGCTAATGCAATTAATGTAGCCCTATGAAACCACTGGCTGCTTCTTTCCTTGAAAACACAATTTCAGTTTTAAACATCGATCAAAAATTTAATAAATGCAGGATTGTGTTATCAGGAATTGAAGAGGTTACTAGGTTTGAGGGAATGAACTTTGTCATGAAAATACTGTTGACCCAATTTGAAATAATAAAGTTTAAAACCATTTCCTTTAATAATACGGAGATTATTTTATAATTCTTGCTCACATTTTCATTCATGTCTTTTCGCTGCTCCGGAAGTATAATGACGCATCTGTAAAATTGGCTTTTATGCATTGATGCACTCATGACTTTGATGTTTTGTACTTTTGTTTTTTGGAGTTTTATCATTATACTTTCGGACCCGCGAAATGATCTAAGACCTGGTATAAATTTTACAATATTATTTATATAACGAAAACCATTTTTTAAAAATTTGCACTTACACATTTGTGAAATAACGCATATACATATTTTTTTTTTTATGGGCAGGACATTTTTTTTTTTCATTTTATTTATTGATATTTACAACTGTATTATCAGTGTTATGGGGATTGGAGGCTTAGTAAAATTATTTATATTCATAATAATAATAATATTTGTCGAACTAATTGAAATAATAAAGTTTAAAACCATTTCCTTTAATAATACGGAGATTATTTTATAATTCTTGCTCACATTTTCATTCATGTCTTTTCGCTGCTCCGGAAGTATAATGACGCATCTGTAAAATTGGCTTTTATGCATTGATGCACTCATGACTTTGATGTTTTGTACTTTTGTTTTTTGGAGTTTTATCATTATACTTTCGGACCCGCGAAATGATCTAAGACCATAAGAACTGGTTTAATACTGACTTTATTCTCCCATCTTGATCCTCTATTTATAGTAGCTAACAGCTGTTCACAATGCCAGCTTGATATTAGCGACTATTCGATCATCATTGTTGTATTAACTTATATATATATATATATATATATATATATATATATATATATATATATATATATATATATATATGTGATTTTGTTTTTATGGAAACGAAATTTTTTTGTTTTTAATTTATTTATTGATATTTACAACGGTATTAAAATAATACATTAAAATAAAAAATACAATCATGAAATACATTAAAAAATTAAATTAAGTAAAACACATTACATTTCACAACATCTTTATTAAACAAAATAAATTAAATAAAACACAAACCATTTAACAACATCTTTATTTTTTTTAAATAAATTAAATAAAACACATTACATTTCACATTATCTTTATTCAAAAAATTAAATTAAATAAAACACAATACATTTCACAGGATCTTTCTTTAAAAATATTAAATTAAATAAAACACAATACATTTCACAAGATCTTTATTAAACAAAATAAATTAAAAAAAACACAATACATTTCACATCTTTATTTTTTTTAAATAAATTAAATAAAACACATTACATTTCACAACATCTTTAATCAAAAAATTAAATTTAATAAAACACATTACATTTCACATCTTTATTCAACAAAATAAATTAAATAAAACACAATACAATTTCACATTATCTTTATTCAAAAATTTAAATTAAATAAAACACAATACATTTCACAACATCTTTATTACAAAAAAAATAAACTAAATAAAACACATAAATAAAACACAATACATTTCACAACATCTTTATTAAAAAAAAAATAAACTAAATAAAACACAATACATTTCACAAGATCTTTATCAAACAAAATAAATTAAATAAAACACATTACATTTCACAACATCATTATTCAAAAAATTAAATTTAATAAAACACAATACATTTCACAACATCTTTATTTTAAAAAAATAAACTAAATAAAACACATAAATAAAACACAATACATTTCACATCTTTATCCAAAAAAATAAATTAAATAAAACACAATACATTTCACAAGATCTTTATTAAACAAAATAAATTAAATAAAACACAATACATTTCACAACATCTTTATTTAAAAAATTAAATTAAATAAAACACAATACATTTCACAACATCTTTATTTTTTTTAAATTAATTAAATAAAACACATTACATTTCACAACATCTTTATTCAAAAAATTAAATTTAATAAAACACAATACATTTCACAACATCTTTATTTAAAAAAAATAAACTAAATAAAACACAATACATTTCACAACATCTTTATTTAAAAAATTAAATTAAATAAAACACAATACATTTCACAACATCTTTATTTTTTTTAAATTAATTAAATAAAACACATTACATTTCACAACATCTTTATTCAAAAAATTAAATTTAATAAAACACAATACATTTCACAACATCTTTATTTAAAAAAAATAAACTAAATAAAACACAAT
Source organism: Troilus luridus (assembly GCA_964056705.1). Classification (NCBI taxonomy): domain Eukaryota; kingdom Metazoa; phylum Arthropoda; class Insecta; order Hemiptera; family Pentatomidae; genus Troilus; species Troilus luridus. The sequence continues at coordinate 12,288,733 of OZ057416.1, read as the reverse complement.
ACATTTCACAAGATCTTTATTAAACAAAATAAATTTAATAAAACACAAACCATTTAACAACATCTTTATTTTTTTTAAATAAATTAAATAAAACACATTACATTTCACATTATCTTTATTCAAAAAATTAAATTAAATAAAACACAATACATTTCACAGGATCTTTCTTTAAAAATATTAAATTAAATAAAACACAATACATTTCACAAGATCTTTATTAAACAAAATAAATTAAATAAAACACAATACATTTCACATCTTTATTTTTTTTAAATTAATTAAATAAAACACATTACATTTCACAACATCTTTAATCAAAAAATTAAATTTAATAAAACACATTACATTTCACATCTTTATTCAACAAAATAAATTAAATAAAACACAATACATTTCACAACATCTTTATTTTTTTTAAATAAATTAAATAAAACACATTACAATTTCACATTATCTTTATTCAAAAATTTAAATTAAATAAAACACAATACATTTCACAACATCTTTATTAAAAAAAAAAATAAACTAAATAAAACACAATACATTTCACAAGATCTTTATCAAACAAAATAAATTAAATAAAACACATTACATTTCACAACATCATTATTCAAAAAATTAAATTTAATAAAACACAATACATTTTACAACATCTTTATTTAAAAAAAATAAACTAAATAAAACACATAAATAAAACACAATACATTTCACACCTTTATCCAAAAAAATAAATTAAATAAAACACAATACATTTCACAAGATCTTTATTAAACAAAATAAATTAAATAAAACACAATACATTTCACAACATCTTTATTTTAAAAATTAAATTAAATAAAACACAATACATTTCACAACATCTTTATTTTTTTTAAATTAATTAAATAAAACACATTACATTTCACAACATCTTTATTCAAAAAATTAAATTTAATAAAACACAATACGTTTCACAACATCTTTATTTAAAAAAAATAAACTAAATAAAACACAATACATTTCACAAGATCTTTATTAAACAAAATAAATTTAATAAAACACAATACATTTCACAACATCTTTATTTAAAAAATTAAATTAAATAAAACACAATACATTTCACAACATCTTTCTTTATTCAAAAAATAAAATTTTAAAAAACCCAATGCATTTCACAGGATCATTATTAAAAAAAAAATAAAGTTAAATAAAACACAATACATTTCACAAGATCTTTATTAAACACAATAAATTAAATAAAACAAAAACAATTATAGTTAATATTAGTCGAACTACCCCGAGATCCTACCTCTTCTCTCCAAAAACAATTCAACCTCCACCTAAAAAGCCATTTAAATTCCAAAATTATCACATACCCAGTTTACAGAATCCTCGTTTCCTACTATTCCCCAGCCCCCCTGGTTTTATGGCCTTCCCAAAATCCATAAACCCAACAACCAACCCCCTCCGTCCCGTTACATCTAACATCAATTCCCCAGCTAAATAACTTGGTAAATTCCTACTTCCATCCTTACAAGTCCTAAGCAGTAACAATCCAAAACTAATTTCAACTACGTGATCTATTGAGATCCCTCACTATACCTGATCATTACGTTCGCACCTCCTTTGATGTAGAATACCTATTTACCAACATACCTTTAGATAAATCCCTCCTCATAATAGATAACAACTGGTCACGCATAGAACCCCATACCTCTCTCAACCGGTCCTCATACCTCCAATCCTTAAAACTTTTTTGTGAATCTGGCTACCTTACCTTCCTTGGACAGTTCTTTAACCAAATTTCTGGACTAGGCATGGGAAATCCCCTAGCTCCTGACCTCTCCAATATTGTCCTAAATGACCGTTAGGCTCTACATTTACAAGGCCATATACCTACTTAGAACAATTAACAGCCGCAGAAATGAGATACCTGAGTAGAGTGGCTGGCCGAACCAGAAGAGTAGCGGGTGAAAAGAGGCAGCTGAAATAGTTTGACCACCTTTGTTTAATAGCTTATTTAAGTAAGAGAATTTCAAACGTGACAGCATACTTCTCGATGGCCAAAGGAGACAGTCTGAGCCCTCTGCTCTTCATCATATTTATGAATATAAAAAATCAATATGCAAGAGATGAAGAACAGCAAGTGTATCGATTGGTTATTGGGAAGACTCCAGAACAACTCGAAGCAGAATGGAACTTCGAGAAAGTAAAAGAAGAAGAAAATACTAACCTATGAGATAGGCAGGATTCCAAACCACCCATGAGGTTCTGCCTGTGGTTTCGTTACCCATTTTTTATAGTGGATGGTTCGCTTCACTGAATGCAGTAGCAGGAATGGCTGCCTGCTAATGCAATTAATGTAGCCCTATGAAACCACTGGCTGCTTCTTTCCTTGAAAACGCAATTTCAGTTTTAAACATCGATCAAAAATTTAATAAATGCAGGATTGTGTTATCAGGAATTGAAGAGGTTACTAGGTTTGAGGGAATGAACTTTGTCATGAAAATACTGTTGACCCAATTTGAAATAATAAAGTTTAAAACCATTTCCTTTAATAATACGGAGATTATTTTATAATTCTTGCTCACATTTTCATTCATGTCTTTTCGCTGCTCCGGAAGTATAATGACGCATCTGTAAAATTGGCTTTTATGCATTGATGCACTCATGACTTTGATGTTTTGTACTTTTGTTTTTTGGAGTTTTATCATTATACTTTCGGACCCGCGAAATGATCTAAGACCTGGTATAAATTTTACAATATTATTTATATAACGAAAACCATTTTTTAAAAATTTGCACTTACACATTTGTGAAATAACGCATATACATATTTTTTTTTTTATGGGCAGGACATTTTTTTTTTTCATTTTATTTATTGATATTTACAACTGTATTATCAGTGTTATGGGGATTGGAGGCTTAGTAAAATTATTTATATTCATAATAATAATAATATTTGTCGAACTAATTGAAATAATAAAGTTTAAAACCATTTCCTTTAATAATACGGAGATTATTTTATAATTCTTGCTCACATTTTCATTCATGTCTTTTCGCTGCTCCGGAAGTATAATGACGCATCTGTAAAATTGGCTTTTATGCATTGATGCACTCATGACTTTGATGTTTTGTACTTTTGTTTTTTGGAGTTTTATCATTATACTTTCGGACCCGCGAAATGATCTAAGACCATAAGAACTGGTTTAATACTGACTTTATTCCCATCTTGATCCTCTATTTATAGTAGCTAACAGCTGTTCACAATGCCAGCTTGATATTAGCGACTATTCGATCATCATTGTTGTATTAACTTATATATATATATATATATATATATATATATATATATATATATATATGTGATTTTGTTTTTATGGAAACGAAATTTTTTTGTTTTTAATTTATTTATTGATATTTACAACGGTATTAAAATAATACATTAAAATAAAAAATACAATCATGAAATACATTAAAAAATTAAATTAAGTAAAACACATTACATTTCACAACATCTTTATTAAACAAAATAAATTAAATAAAACACAAACCATTTAACAACATCTTTATTTTTTTTAAATAAATTAAATAAAACACATTACATTTCACATTATCTTTATTCAAAAAATTAAATTAAATAAAACACAATACATTTCACAGGATCTTTCTTTAAAAATATTAAATTAAATAAAACACAATACATTTCACAAGATCTTTATTAAACAAAATAAATTAAATAAAACACAATACATTTCACATCTTTATTTTTTTAAAATAAATTAAATAAAACACATTACATTTCACAACATCTTTAATCAAAAAATTAAATTTAATAAAACACATTACATTTCACATCTTTATTCAACAAAATAAATTAAATAAAACACAATACAATTTCACATTATCTTTATTCAAAAATTTAAATTAAATAAAACACAATACATTTCACAACATCTTTATTACAAAAAAAATAAACTAAATAAAACACATAAATAAAACACAATACATTTCACAACATCTTTATTAAAAAAAAAATAAACTAAATAAAACACAATACATTTCACAAGATCTTTATCAAACAAAATAAATTAAATAAAACACATTACATTTCACAACATCATTATTCAAAAAATTAAATTTAATAAAACACAATACATTTCACAACATCTTTATTTAAAAAAAATAAACTAAATAAAACACATAAAAAAAACACAATACATTTCACATCTTTATCCAAAAAAATAAATTAAATAAAACACAATACATTTCACAAGATCTTTATTAAACAAAATAAATTAAATAAAACACAATACATTTCACAACATCTTTATTTAAAAAATTAAATTAAATAAAACACAATACATTTCACAACATCTTTATTTTTTTTAAATTAATTAAATAAAACACATTACATTTCACAACATCTTTATTCAAAAAATTAAATTTAATAAAACACAATACATTTCACAACATCTTTATTTAAAAAAAATAAACTAAATAAAACACAATACATTTCACAAGATCTTTATTAAACAAAATAAATTTAATAAAACACAAACCATTTAACAACATCTTTATTTTTTTTAAATAAATTAAATAAAACACATTACATTTCACATTATCTTTATTCAAAAAATTAAATTAAATAAAACACAATACATTTCACAGGATCTTTCTTTAAAAATATTAAATTAAATAAAACACAATACATTTCACAAGATCTTTATTAAACAAAATAAATTAAATAAAACACAATACATTTCACATCTTTATTTTTTTTAAATTAATTAAATAAAACACATTACATTTCACAACATCTTTAATCAAAAAATTAAATTTAATAAAACACATTACATTTCACATCTTTATTCAACAAAATAAATTAAATAAAACACAATACATTTCACAACATCTTTATTTTTTTTAAATAAATTAAATAAAACACATTACAATTTCACATTATCTTTATTCAAAAATTTAAATTAAATAAAACACAATACATTTCACAACATCTTTATTAAAAAAAAAAATAAACTAAATAAAACACAATACATTTCACAAGATCTTTATCAAACAAAATAAATTAAATAAAACACATTACATTTCACAACATCATTATTCAAAAAATTAAATTTAATAAAACACAATACATTTCACAACATCTTTATTTAAAAAAAATAAACTAAATAAAACACATAAATAAAACACAATACATTTCACATCTTTATCCAAAAAAATAAATTAAATAAAACACAATACATTTCACAAGATCTTTATTAAACAAAATAAATTAAATAAAACACAATACATTTCACAACATCTTTATTTAAAAAATTAAATTAAATAAAACACAATACATTTCACAACATCTTTATTTTTTTTAAATTAATTAAATAAAACACATTACATTTCACAACATCTTTATTCAAAAAATTAAATTTAATAAAACACAATACATTTCACAACATCTTTATTTAAAAAAAATAAACTAAATAAAACACATAAATAAAACACAATACATTTCACATCTTTATCCAAAAAAATAAATTAAATAAAACACAATACATTTCACAAGATCTTTATTAAACAAAATAAATTAAATAAAACACAATACATTTCACAACATCTTTATTTAAAAAATTAAATTAAATAAAACACAATACATTTCACAACATCTTTATTTTTTTTAAATTAATTAAATAAAACACATTACATTTCACAACATCTTTATTCAAAAAATTAAATTTAATAAAACACAATACATTTCACAACATCTTTATTTAAAAAAAATAAACTAAATAAAACACAATACATTTCACAAGATCTTTATTAAACAAAATAAATTTAATAAAACACAATACATTTCACAACATCTTTATTTAAAAAATTAAATTAAATAAAACACAATACATTTCACAACATCTTTCTTTATTCAAAAAATAAAATTTTAAAAAACCCAATACATTTCACAGGATCATTATTAAAAAAAAAATAAAGTTAAATAAAACACAATACATTTCACAAGATCTTTATTAAACACAATAAATTAAATAAAACAAAAACAATTATAGTTAATATTAGTCGAACTACCCCGAGATCCTACCTCTTCTCTCCAAAAACAATTCAACCTCCACCTAAAAAGCCATTTAAATTCCAAAATTATCACATACCCAGTTTACAGAATCCTCGTTTCCTACTATTCCCCAGCCCCCCTGGTTTTATGGCCTTCCCAAAATCCATAAACCCAACAACCAACCCCCTCCGTCCCGTTACATCTAACATCAATTCCCCAGCTAAATAACTTGGTAAATTCCTACTTCCATCCTTACAAGTCCTAAGCAGTAACAATCCAAAACTAATTTCAACTACGTGATCTATTGAGATCCCTCACTATACCTGATCATTACGTTCGCACCTCCTTTGATGTAGAATACCTATTTACCAACATACCTTTAGATAAATCCCTCCTCATAATAGATAACAACTGGTCACGCATAGAACCCCATACCTCTCTCAACCGGTCCTCATACCTCCAATCCTTAAAACTTTTTTGTGAATCTGGCTACCTTACCTTCCTTGGACAGTTCTTTAACCAAATTTCTGGACTAGGCATGGGAAATCCCCTAGCTCCTGACCTCTCCAATATTGTCCTAAATGACCGTTAGGCTCTACATTTACAAGGCCATATACCTACTTAGAACAATTAACAGCCGCAGAAATGAGATACCTGAGTAGAGTGGCTGGCCGAACCAGAAGAGTAGCGGGTGAAAAGAGGCAGCTGAAATAGTTTGACCACCTTTGTTTAATAGCTTATTTAAGTAAGAGAATTTCAAACGTGACAGCATACTTCTCGATGGCCAAAGGAGACAGTCTGAGCCCTCTGCTCTTCATCATATTTATGAATATAAAAAATCAATATGCAAGAGATGAAGAACAGCAAGTGTATCGATTGGTTATTGGGAAGACTCCAGAACAACTCGAAGCAGAATGGAACTTCGAGAAAGTAAAAGAAGAAGAAAATACTAACCTATGAGATAGGCAGGATTCCAAACCACCCATGAGGTTCTGCCTGTGGTTTCGTTACCCATTTTTTATAGTGGATGGTTCGCTTCACTGAATGCAGTAGCAGGAATGGCTGCCTGCTAATGCAATTAATGTAGCCCTATGAAACCACTGGCTGCTTCTTTCCTTGAAAACGCAATTTCAGTTTTAAACATCGATCAAAAATTTAATAAATGCAGGATTGTGTTATCAGGAATTGAAGAGGTTACTAGGTTTGAGGGAATGAACTTTGTCATGAAAATACTGTTGACCCAATTTGAAATAATAAAGTTTAAAACCATTTCCTTTAATAATACGGAGATTATTTTATAATTCTTGCTCACATTTTCATTCATGTCTTTTCGCTGCTCCGGAAGTATAATGACGCATCTGTAAAATTGGCTTTTATGCATTGATGCACTCATGACTTTGATGTTTTGTACTTTTGTTTTTTGGAGTTTTATCATTATACTTTCGGACCCGCGAAATGATCTAAGACCTGGTATAAATTTTACAATATTATTTATATAACGAAAACCATTTTTTAAAAATTTGCACTTACACATTTGTGAAATAACGCATATACATATTTTTTTTTTTATGGGCAGGACATTTTTTTTTTTCATTTTATTTATTGATATTTACAACTGTATTATCAGTGTTATGGGGATTGGAGGCTTAGTAAAATTATTTATATTCATAATAATAATAATATTTGTCGAACTAATTGAAATAATAAAGTTTAAAACCATTTCCTTTAATAATACGGAGATTATTTTATAATTCTTGCTCACATTTTCATTCATGTCTTTTCGCTGCTCCGGAAGTATAATGACGCATCTGTAAAATTGGCTTTTATGCATTGATGCACTCATGACTTTGATGTTTTGTACTTTTGTTTTTTGGAGTTTTATCATTATACTTTCGGACCCGCGAAATGATCTTAGACCATAAGAACTGGTTTAATACTGACTTTATTCCCATCTTGATCCTCTATTTATAGTAGCTAACAGCTGTTCACAATGCCAGCTTGATATTAGCGACTATTCGATCATCATTGTTGTATTAACTTATATATATATATATATATATATATATATATATATATATATATGTGATTTTGTTTTTATGGAAACGAAATTTTTTTGTTTTTAATTTATTTATTGATATTTACAACGGTATTAAAATAATACATTAAAATAAAAAATACAATCATGAAATACATTAAAAAATTAAATTAAGTAAAACACATTACATTTCACAACATCTTTATTAAACAAAATAAATTAAATAAAACACAAACCATTTAACAACATCTTTATTTTTTTTAAATAAATTAAATAAAACACATTACATTTCACATTATCTTTATTCAAAAAATTAAATTAAATAAAACACAATACATTTCACAGGATCTTTCTTTAAAAATATTAAATTAAATAAAACACAATACATTTCACAAGATCTTTATTAAACAAAATAAATTAAATAAAACACAATACATTTCACATCTTTATTTTTTTAAAATAAATTAAATAAAACACATTACATTTCACAACATCTTTAATCAAAAAATTAAATTTAATAAAACACATTACATTTCACATCTTTATTCAACAAAATAAATTAAATAAAACACAATACAATTTCACATTATCTTTATTCAAAAATTTAAATTAAATAAAACACAATACATTTCACAACATCTTTATTACAAAAAAAATAAACTAAATAAAACACATAAATAAAACACAATACATTTCACAACATCTTTATTAAAAAAAAAATAAACTAAATAAAACACAATACATTTCACAAGATCTTTATCAAACAAAATAAATTAAATAAAACACATTACATTTCACAACATCATTATTCAAAAAATTAAATTTAATAAAACACAATACATTTCACAACATCTTTATTTAAAAAAAATAAACTAAATAAAACACATAAATAAAACACAATACATTTCACATCTTTATCCAAAAAAATAAATTAAATAAAACACAATACATTTCACAAGATCTTTATTAAACAAAATAAATTAAATAAAACACAATACATTTCACAACATCTTTATTTAAAAAATTAAATTAAATAAAACACAATACATTTCACAACATCTTTATTTTTTTTAAATTAATTAAATAAAACACATTACATTTCACAACATCTTTATTCAAAAAATTAAATTTAATAAAACACAATACATTTCACAACATCTTTATTTTAAAAAAATAAACTAAATAAAACACAATACATTTCACAAGATCTTTATTAAACAAAATAAATTTAATAAAACACAATACATTTCACAACATCTTTATTTAAAAAATTAAATTAAATAAAACACAATACATTTCACAACATCTTTCTTTATTCAAAAAATAAAATTTTAAAAAACCCAATACATTTCACAGGATCATTATTAAAAAAAAAATAAAGTTAAATAAAACACAATACATTTCACAAGATCTTTATTAAACACAATAAATTAAATAAAACAAAAACAATTATAGTTAATATTAGTCGAACTACCCCGAGATCCTACCTCTTCTCTCCAAAAACAATTCAACCTCCACCTAAAAAGCCATTTAAATTCCAAAATTATCACATACCCAGTTTACAGAATCCTCGTTTCCTACTATTCCCCAGCCCCCCCGGTTTTATGGCCTTCCCAAAATCCATAAACCCAACAACCAACCCCCTCCGTCCCGTTACATCTAACATCAATTCCCCAGCTAAATAACTTGGTAAATTCCTACTTCCATCCTTACAAGTCCTAAGCAGTAACAATCCAAAACTAATTTCAACTACGTGATCTATTGAGATCCCTCACTATACCTGATCATTACGTTCGCACCTCCTTTGATGTAGAATACCTATTTACCAACATACCTTTAGATAAATCCCTCCTCATAATAGATAACAACTGGTCACGCATAGAACCCCATACCTCTCTCAACCGGTCCTCATACCTCCAATCCTTAAAACTTTTTTGTGAATCTGGCTATCTTACCTTCCTTGGACAGTTCTTTAACCAAATTTCTGGACTAGGCATGGGAAATCCCCTAGCTCCTGACCTCTCCAATATTGTCCTAAATGACCGTTAGGCTCTACATTTACAAGGCCATATACCTACTTAGAACAATTAACAGCCGCAGAAATGAGATACCTGAGTAGAGTGGCTGGCCGAACCAGAAGAGTAGCGGGTGAAAAGAGGCAGCTGAAATAGTTTGACCACCTTTGTTTAATAGCTTATTTAAGTAAGAGAATTTCAAACGTGACAGCATACTTCTCGATGGCCAAAGGAGACAGTCTGAGCCCTCTGCTCTTCATCATATTTATGAATATAAAAAATAAATATGCAAGAGATGAAGAACAGCAAGTGTATCGATTGGTTATTGGGAAGACTCCAGAACAACTCGAAGCAGAATGGAACTTCGAGAAAGTAAAAGAAGAAGAAAATACTAACCTATGAGATAGGCAGGATTCCAAACCACCCATGAGGTTCTGCCTGTGGTTTCGTTACCCATTTTTTATAGTGGATGGTTCGCTTCACTGAATGCAGTAGCAGGAATGGCTGCCTGCTAATGCAATTAATGTAGCCCTATGAAACCACTGGCTGCTTCTTTCCTTGAAAACACAATTTCAGTTTTAAACATCGATCAAAAATTTGATAAATGCAGGATTGTGTTATCAGGAATTGAAGAGGTTACTAGGTTTGAGGGAATGAACTTTGTCATGAAAATACTGTTGACCCAATTTGAAATAATAAAGTTTAAAACCATTTCCTTTAATAATACGGAGATTATTTTATAATTCTTGCTCACATTTTCATTCATGTCTTTTCGCTGCTCCGGAAGTATAATGACGCATCTGTAAAATTGGCTTTTATGCATTGATGCACTCATGACTTTGATGTTTTGTACTTTTGTTTTTTGGAGTTTTATCATTATACTTTCGGACCCGCGAAATGATCTAAGACCTGGTATAAATTTTACAATATTATTTATATAACGAAAACCATTTTTTAAAAATTTGCACTTACACATTTGTGAAATAACGCATATACATATTTTTTTTTTTATGGGCAGGACATTTTTTTTTTTCATTTTATTTATTGATATTTACAACTGTATTATCAGTGTTATGGGGATTGGAGGCTTAGTAAAATTATTTATATTCATAATAATAATAATATTTGTCGAACTAATTGAAATAATAAAGTTTAAAACCATTTCCTTTAATAATACGGAGATTATTTTATAATTCTTGCTCACATTTTCATTCATGTCTTTTCGCTGCTCCGGAAGTATAATGACGCATCTGTAAAATTGGCTTTTATGCATTGATGCACTCATGACTTTGATGTTTTGTACTTTTGTTTTTTGGAGTTTTATCATTATACTTTCGGACCCGCGAAATGATCTAAGACCATAAGAACAGGTTTGATACTGACTTTATTCCCATCTCGATCCTCTATTTATAGTAGCTAACAGCTGTTTACAATGCCAGCTTGATATTAGCGACTATTCGATCATCATTGTTGTATTAACTTATATATATATATATATATATATATATATATATATGTGATTTTGTTTTTATGGAAACGAAATTTTTTTTTTTTAATTTATTTATTGATATTTACAACTGTATTAAAATAATACATCAAGTAAATGAGCGAGAGGAATTCGATGGCTTAGTGGAGCCCCAACGTTCTACTCCGTAGGTCCAAATAGGTCGTATGATGGTCATGTAGATGAGTCTTTAGTAATTAATTGGGAGCTTAGAGCGTTTGTCTAGTAACTGTTGAAGTAGCCTGAAACGTCGAGCGGTTTCTTGTCTTTTCAGTCTCTTTATTCAAAAAATAAAATTTAAAAAAAACCCAATACATTTCACAGGATCATTATTAAAAAAAAAATAAAATTAAATAAAACACAATACATTTCACAAGATCTTTATTAAACACAATAAATTAAATAAAACAAAAACAATTATAGTTAATATTAGTCGAACTACCCCGAGATCCTACCTCTTCTCTCCAAAAACAATTCAACCTCCACCTAAAAAGCCATTTAAATTCCAAAATTATCACATACCCAGTTTACAGAATCCTCGTTTCCTACTATTCCCCAGCCCCCCTGGTTTTATGGCCTTCCCAAAATCCATAAACCCAACAACCAACCCCCTCCGTCCCGTTACATCTAACATCAATTCCCCAGCTAAATAACTTGGTAAATTCCTACTTCCATCCTTACAAGTCCTAAGCAGTAACAATCCAAAACTAATTTCAACTACGTGATCTATTGAGATCCCTCACTATACCTGATCATTACGTTCGCACCTCCTTTGATGTAGAATACCTATTTACCAACATACCTTTAGATAAATCCCTCCTCATAATAGATAACAACTGGTCACGCATAGAACCCCATACCTCTCTCAACCGGTCCTCATACCTCCAATCCTTAAAACTTTTTTGTGAATCTGGCTATCTTACCTTCCTTGGACAGTTCTTTAACCAAATTTCTGGACTAGGCATGGGAAATCCCCTAGCTCCTGACCTCTCCAATATTGTCCTAAATGACCGTTAGGCTCTACATTTACAAGGCCATATACCTACTTAGAACAATTAACAGCCGCAGAAATGAGATACCTGAGTAGAGTGGCTGGCCGAACCAGAAGAGTAGCGGGTGAAAAGAGGCAGCTGAAATAGTTTGACCACCTTTGTTTAATAGCTTATTTAAGTAAGAGAATTTCAAACGTGACAGCATACTTCTCGATGGCCAAAGGAGACAGTCTGAGCCCTCTGCTCTTCATCATATTTATGAATATAAAAAATAAATATGCAAGAGATGAAGAACAGCAAGTGTATCGATTGGTTATTGGGAAGACTCCAGAACAACTCGAAGCAGAATGGAACTTCGAGAAAGTAAAAGAAGAAGAAAATACTAACCTATGAGATAGGCAGGATTCCAAACCACCCATGAGGTTCTGCCTGTGGTTTCGTTACCCATTTTTTATAGTGGATGGTTCGCTTCACTGAATGCAGTAGCAGGAATGGCTGCCTGCTAATGCAATTAATGTAGCCCTATGAAACCACTGGCTGCTTCTTTCCTTGAAAACACAATTTCAGTTTTAAACATCGATCAAAAATTTGATAAATGCAGGATTGTGTTATCAGGAATTGAAGAGGTTACTAGGTTTGAGGGAATGAACTTTGTCATGAAAATACTGTTGACCCAATTTGAAATAATAAAGTTTAAAACCATTTCCTTTAATAATACGGAGATTATTTTATAATTCTTGCTCACATTTTCATTCATGTCTTTTCGCTGCTCCGGAAGTATAATGACGCATCTGTAAAATTGGCTTTTATGCATTGATGCACTCATGACTTTGATGTTTTGTACTTTTGTTTTTTGGAGTTTTATCATTATACTTTCGGACCCGCGAAATGATCTAAGACCTGGTATAAATTTTACAATATTATTTATATAACGAAAACCATTTTTTAAAAATTTGCACTTACACATTTGTGAAATAACGCATATACATATTTTTTTTTTTATGGGCAGGACATTTTTTTTTTTCATTTTATTTATTGATATTTACAACTGTATTATCAGTGTTATGGGGATTGGAGGCTTAGTAAAATTATTTATATTCATAATAATAATAATATTTGTCGAACTAATTGAAATAATAAAGTTTAAAACCATTTCCTTTAATAATACGGAGATTATTTTATAATTCTTGCTCACATTTTCATTCATGTCTTTTCGCTGCTCCGGAAGTATAATGACGCATCTGTAAAATTGGCTTTTATGCATTGATGCACTCATGACTTTGATGTTTTGTACTTTTGTTTTTTGGAGTTTTATCATTATACTTTCGGACCCGCGAAATGATCTAAGACCATAAGAACAGGTTTGATACTGACTTTATTCCCATCTCGATCCTCTATTTATAGTAGCTAACAGCTGTTTACAATGCCAGCTTGATATTAGCGACTATTCGATCATCATTGTTGTATTAACTTATATATATATATATATATATATATATATATATATATATGTGATTTTGTTTTTATGGAAACGAAATTTTTTTTTTTTAATTTATTTATTGATATTTACAACTGTATTAAAATAATACATCAAGTAAATGAGCGAGAGGAATTCGATGGCTTAGTGGAGCCCCAACGTTCTACTCCGTAGGTCCAAATAGGTCGTATGATGGTCATGTAGATGAGTCTTTAGTAATTAATTGGGAGCTTAGAGCGTTTGTCTAGTAACTGTTGAAGTAGCCTGAAACGTCGAGCGGTTTCTTGTCTTTTCAGTCTCTTTATTCAAAAAATAAAATTTAAAAAAAACCCAATACATTTCACAGGATCATTATTAAAAAAAAAATAAAATTAAATAAAACACAATACATTTCACAAGATCTTTATTAAACACAATAAATTAAATAAAACAAAAACAATTATAGTTAATATTAGTCGAACTACCCCGAGATCCTACCTCTTCTCTCCAAAAACAATTCAACCTCCACCTAAAAAGCCATTTAAATTCCAAAATTATCACATACCCAGTTTACAGAATCCTCGTTTCCTACTATTCCCCAGCCCCCCTGGTTTTATGGCCTTCCCAAAATCCATAAACCCAACAACCAACCCCCTCCGTCCCGTTACATCTAACATCAATTCCCCAGCTAAATAACTTGGTAAATTCCTACTTCCATCCTTACAAGTCCTAAGCAGTAACAATCCAAAACTAATTTCAACTACGTGATCTATTGAGATCCCTCACTATACCTGATCATTACGTTCGCACCTCCTTTGATGTAGAATACCTATTTACCAACATACCTTTAGATAAATCCCTCCTCATAATAGATAACAACTGGTCACGCATAGAACCCCATACCTCTCTCAACCGGTCCTCATACCTCCAATCCTTAAAACTTTTTTGTGAATCTGGCTATCTTACCTTCCTTGGACAGTTCTTTAACCAAATTTCTGGACTAGGCATGGGAAATCCCCTAGCTCCTGACCTCTCCAATATTGTCCTAAATGACCGTTAGGCTCTACATTTACAAGGCCATATACCTACTTAGAACAATTAACAGCCGCAGAAATGAGATACCTGAGTAGAGTGGCTGGCCGAACCAGAAGAGTAGCGGGTGAAAAGAGGCAGCTGAAATAGTTTGACCACCTTTGTTTAATAGCTTATTTAAGTAAGAGAATTTCAAACGTGACAGCATACTTCTCGATGGCCAAAGGAGACAGTCTGAGCCCTCTGCTCTTCATCATATTTATGAATATAAAAAATAAATATGCAAGAGATGAAGAACAGCAAGTGTATCGATTGGTTATTGGGAAGACTCCAGAACAACTCGAAGCAGAATGGAACTTCGAGAAAGTAAAAGAAGAAGAAAATACTAACCTATGAGATAGGCAGGATTCCAAACCACCCATGAGGTTCTGCCTGTGGTTTCGTTACCCATTTTTTATAGTGGATGGTTCGCTTCACTGAATGCAGTAGCAGGAATGGCTGCCTGCTAATGCAATTAATGTAGCCCTATGAAACCACTGGCTGCTTCTTTCCTTGAAAACACAATTTCAGTTTTAAACATCGATCAAAAATTTGATAAATGCAGGATTGTGTTATCAGGAATTGAAGAGGTTACTAGGTTTGAGGGAATGAACTTTGTCATGAAAATACTGTTGACCCAATTTGAAATAATAAAGTTTAAAACCATTTCCTTTAATAATACGGAGATTATTTTATAATTCTTGCTCACATTTTCATTCATGTCTTTTCGCTGCTCCGGAAGTATAATGACGCATCTGTAAAATTGGCTTTTATGCATTGATGCACTCATGACTTTGATGTTTTGTACTTTTGTTTTTTGGAGTTTTATCATTATACTTTCGGACCCGCGAAATGATCTAAGACCTGGTATAAATTTTACAATATTATTTATATAACGAAAACCATTTTTTAAAAATTTGCACTTACACATTTGTGAAATAACGCATATACATATTTTTTTTTTTATGGGCAGGACATTTTTTTTTTTCATTTTATTTATTGATATTTACAACTGTATTATCAGTGTTATGGGGATTGGAGGCTTAGTAAAATTATTTATATTCATAATAATAATAATATTTGTCGAACTAATTGAAATAATAAAGTTTAAAACCATTTCCTTTAATAATACGGAGATTATTTTATAATTCTTGCTCACATTTTCATTCATGTCTTTTCGCTGCTCCGGAAGTATAATGACGCATCTGTAAAATTGGCTTTTATGCATTGATGCACTCATGACTTTGATGTTTTGTACTTTTGTTTTTTGGAGTTTTATCATTATACTTTCGGACCCGCGAAATGATCTAAGACCATAAGAACAGGTTTGATACTGACTTTATTCCCATCTCGATCCTCTATTTATAGTAGCTAACAGCTGTTTACAATGCCAGCTTGATATTAGCGACTATTCGATCATCATTGTTGTATTAACTTATATATATATATATATATATATATATATATATATATATATGTGATTTTGTTTTTATGGAAACGAAATTTTTTTTTTTTAATTTATTTATTGATATTTACAACTGTATTAAAATAATACATCAAGTAAATGAGCGAGAGGAATTCGATGGCTTAGTGGAGCCCCAACGTTCTACTCCGTAGGTCCAAATAGGTCGTATGATGGTCATGTAGATGAGTCTTTAGTAATTAATTGGGAGCTTAGAGCGTTTGTCTAGTAACTGTTGAAGTAGCCTGAAACGTCGAGCGGTTTCTTGTCTTTTCAGTCTCTTTATTCAAAAAATAAAATTTAAAAAAAACCCAATACATTTCACAGGATCATTATTAAAAAAAAAATAAAATTAAATAAAACACAATACATTTCACAAGATCTTTATTAAACACAATAAATTAAATAAAACAAAAACAATTATAGTTAATATTAGTCGAACTACCCCGAGATCCTACCTCTTCTCTCCAAAAACAATTCAACCTCCACCTAAAAAGCCTTTTAAATTCCAATATTATCACATACCCAGTTTACAGAATCCTCGTTTCCTACTATTCCCCAGCCCCCCCGGTTTTATGGCCTTCCCAAAATCCATAAACCCAACAACCCCCTCCGTCCCGTTACATCTAACATCAATTCCCCAGCTAAATAACTTGGTAAATTCCTACTTCCATCCTTACAAGTCCTAAGCAGTAACAATCCAAAACTAATTTCAACTACGTGATCTATTGAGATCCCTCACTATACCTGATCATTACGTTCGCACCTCCTTTGATGTAGAATACCTATTTACCAACATACCTTTAGATAAATCCCTCCTCATAATAGATAACAACTGGTCACGCATAGAACCCCGTACCTCTCTCAACCGGTCCTTATACCTCCAATCCTTAAAACTTTGTTGTGAATCTGGCTACCTTACCTTCCTTGGACAGTTCTTTAACCAAATTTCTGGACTAGGCATGGGAAATCCCCTAGCTCCTGACCTCTCCAATATTGTCCTAAATGACCGTTAGGCTCTACATTTACAAGGCCATATACCTACTTAGAACAATTAACAGCCGCAGAAATGAGATACCTGAGTAGAGTGGCTGGCCGAACCAGAAGAGTAGCGGGTGAAAAGAGGCAGCTGAAATAGTTTGACCACCTTTGTTTAATAGCTTATTTAAGTAAGAGAATTTCAAACGTGACAGCATACTTCTCGATGGCCAAAGGAGACAGTCTGAGCCCTCTGCTCTTCATCATATTTATGAATATAAAAAATAAATATGCAAGAGATGAAGAACAGCAAGTGTATCGATTGGTTATTGGGAAGACTCCAGAACAACTCGAAGCAGAATGGAACTTCGAGAAAGTAAAAGAAGAAGAAAATACTAACCTATGAGATAGGCAGGATTCCAAACCACCCATGAGGTTCTGCCTGTGGTTTCGTTACCCATTTTTTATAGTGGATGGTTCGCTTCACTGAATGCAGTAGCAGGAATGGCTGCCTGCTAATGCAATTAATGTAGCCCTATGAAACCACTGGCTGCTTCTTTCCTTGAAAACACAATTTCAGTTTTAAACATCGATCAAAAATTTGATAAATGCAGGATTGTGTTATCAGGAATTGAAGAGGTTACTAGGTTTGAGGGAATGAACTTTGTCATGAAAATACTGTTGACCCAATTTGAAATAATAAAGTTTAAAACCATTTCCTTTAATAATACGGAGATTATTTTATAATTCTTGCTCACATTTTCATTCATGTCTTTTCGCTGCTCCGGAAGTATAATGACGCATCTGTAAAATTGGCTTTTATGCATTGATGCACTCATGACTTTGATGTTTTGTACTTTTGTTTTTTGGAGTTTTATCATTATACTTTCGGACCCGCGAAATGATCTAAGACCTGGTATAAATTTTACAATATTATTTATATAACGAAAACCATTTTTTAAAAATTTGCACTTACACATTTGTGAAATAACGCATATACATATTTTTTTTTTTATGGGCAGGACATTTTTTTTTTTCATTTTATTTATTGATATTTACAACTGTATTATCAGTGTTATGGGGATTGGAGGCTTAGTAAAATTATTTATATTCATAATAATAATAATATTTGTCGAACTAATTGAAATAATAAAGTTTAAAACCATTTCCTTTAATAATACGGAGATTATTTTATAATTCTTGCTCACATTTTCATTCATGTCTTTTCGCTGCTCCGGAAGTATAATGACGCATCTGTAAAATTGGCTTTTATGCATTGATGCACTCATGACTTTGATGTTTTGTACTTTTGTTTTTTGGAGTTTTATCATTATACTTTCGGACCCGCGAAATGATCTAAGACCATAAGAACTGGTTTAATACTGACTTTATTCCCATCTTGATCCTCTATTTATAGTAGCTAACAGCTGTTCACAATGCCAGCTTGATATTAGCGACTATTCGATCATCATTGTTGTATTAACTTATATATATATATATATATATATATATATGTGATTTTGTTTTTATGGAAACGAAATTTTTTTTTTTTAATTTATTTATTGATATTTACAACTGTATTAAAATAATACATCAAGTAAATGAGCGAGAGGAATTCGATGGCTTAGTGGAGCCCCAAAGTTCTACTCCGTAGGTCCAAATAGGTCGTATGATGGTCATGTAGATGAGTCTTTAGTAATTAATTGGGAGCTTAGAGCGTTTGTCTAGTAACTGTTGAAGTAGCCTGAAACGTCGAGCGGTTTCTTGTCTTTTCAGTCTCTTTATTCAAAAAATAAAATTTAAAAAAAACCCAATACATTTCACAGGATCATTATTAAAAAAAAAATAAAATTAAATAAAACACAATACATTTCACAAGATCTTTATTAAACACAATAAATTAAATAAAACAAAAACAATTATAGTTAATATTAGTCGAACTACCCCGAGATCCTACCTCTTCTCTCCAAAAACAATTCAACCTCCACCTAAAAAGCCTTTTAAATTCCAAAATTATCACATACCCAGTTTACAGAATCCTCGTTTCCTACTATTCCCCAGCCCCCCCGGTTTTATGGCCTTCCCAAAATCCATAAACCCAACAACCCCCTCCGTCCCGTTACATCTAACATCAATTCCCCAGCTAAATAACTTGGTAAATTCCTACTTCCATCCTTACAAGTCCTAAGCAGTAACAATCCAAAACTAATTTCAACTACGTGATCTATTGAGATCCCTCACTATACCTGATCATTACGTTCGCACCTCCTTTGATGTAGAATACCTATTTACCAACATACCTTTAGATAAATCCCTCCTCATAATAGATAACAACTGGTCACGCATAGAACCCCGTACCTCTCTCAACCGGTCCTTATACCTCCAATCCTTAAAACTTTGTTGTGAATCTGGCTACCTTACCTTCCTTGGACAGTTCTTTAACCAAATTTCTGGACTAGGCATGGGAAATCCCCTAGCTCCTGACCTCTCCAATATTGTCCTAAATGACCGTTAGGCTCTACATTTACAAGGCCATATACCTACTTAGAACAATTAACAGCCGCAGAAATGAGATACCTGAGTAGAGTGGCTGGCCGAACCAGAAGAGTAGCGGGTGAAAAGAGGCAGCTGAAATAGTTTGACCACCTTTGTTTAATAGCTTATTTAAGTAAGAGAATTTCAAACGTGACAGCATACTTCTCGATGGCCAAAGGAGACAGTCTGAGCCCTCTGCTCTTCATCATATTTATGAATATAAAAAATAAATATGCAAGAGATGAAGAACAGCAAGTGTATCGATTGGTTATTGGGAAGACTCCAGAACAACTCGAAGCAGAATGGAACTTCGAGAAAGTAAAAGAAGAAGAAAATACTAACCTATGAGATAGGCAGGATTCCAAACCACCCATGAGGTTCTGCCTGTGGTTTCGTTACCCATTTTTTATAGTGGATGGTTCGCTTCACTGAATGCAGTAGCAGGAATCGCTGCCTGCTAATGCAATTAATGTAGCCCTATGAAACCACTGGCTGCTTCTTTCCTTGAAAACACAATTTCAGTTTTAAACATCGATCAAAAATTTGATAAATGCAGGATTGTGTTATCAGGAATTGAAGAGGTTACTAGGTTTGAGGGAATGAACTTTGTCATGAAAATACTGTTGACCACAACATCTTTATTAATATAATAATAAATTTAATAAAACACATTACATTTCACATCTTTATCCAAAAAAATAAATTAAATAAAACACAATACATTTCACAACATCTTAATTTAAATAAAACACATTACATTTCACAACATCTTTATTCAAAAAATTAAATTAAATAAAACACAATCAATACTGTTTAGTTCAATATTGGATTTTCTATGATTTCTGTTTGTATATAATTCCGGGTGTTTTGTACACTGCATCCTAAATTAGTTGTTTTGTTAACCGCTTACAAAAATATACAGTCATATGTTTTTATTATTATGTTTATATGTGTGAACGTTGTCTGAACCTCATTAAGTCAGTTATCCCACATTTTTATAACCCCTTATTTGAAAATATCTCTTTTCCGAATTGAGAGGAACGGCATTTTTTGACGTACGCTACGGTGAGCTCACCTGCGAGACGTCAATGAAGAGAGGAAGCTCTGACAAGATTTAGGTAAGCCACTTTCATTTAAGTTCCTTTCTTTATTGGCAAATTGTCCGAGGACGACTTACCGAGTCGTAACGTATCTAAATTAAATATTTTTATTAATTTCTCAACCGCGTTTCATACAAAATTTATGGTCCTCCGGGGCCGGATTAATTAATTAAGAAAATTAGTTAATTATTTTCTCAATTCGGAATCTAACCAAACAAAATTTAATTTTTCATTTTTTTTATATGTCGCATAACAACCACGAGGCCGTTTAGATAGACTTGCTTACGCCTCTTCTAACCTCACCTCACGCTGCTTCTCCCAACTATTACGACTTCGTTCAGTTTCGGAAAGAAGCGAACTGCAATTTTTATATACATTTGGTACAATTTAGCAAATTCATTTTTTCTCTCCAGAAAATAGTACAATTAAATTAGTTGATATTTGAGTTTAATTTAAGTTTAACTTTGTTTTTCCTGAATATTTTTCTATACATTTTTTGTCGCACTTTTATTTTAAATTATTTCAAGATGGCGGAAGATAAAATTAAGTTTTTAATTAAAAAGAGGGAAAAATATTTTCATAAAATTCAAATTGTTTATGACTTATCGAAAAATCTTACAAAGGAAAATTTTCCCATTTTTTTATCCCGAATGGAACAAATTGACATGGATTACCAATCATTTGATGAAATTCAAGATCAAATTA
Organism: Troilus luridus; assembly: GCA_964056705.1. NCBI lineage: Eukaryota > Metazoa > Arthropoda > Insecta > Hemiptera > Pentatomidae > Troilus > Troilus luridus. Next base: position 12,266,825 of record OZ057416.1, on the reverse strand, counting down.
TGGAATTTGCTTCTAAAACAGAATCTCCCGAAAATTTCGACACGGCTGCTAGATCTCAAGCCTGCGACGAGTTATACTATTCAGCAAAGGCAGTAGCCTCGCAGTATGCTAAGCCAGCTACTAGTACTAGCCTGTCTACGAAAAATGAGAGGCCCGACATAGGACATGCGAAACTTCCAAAAATCAATTTACAAATATTTTCCGGCGATCTTCAAGAGTGGCCCAATTTTTACTGTCTGTTTCGGTCCCTTATTCATGAAAATCGACAAATGGCCTCATCTGAGAAATTTTACTATTTACGCTCATTTTTGAGAGGCCCGCATTTAAAATTAATCGAATCGATTCATTTGTCCGATGATAACTATCAGATTGCATTTGAAACTTTAGTTAATCGGTACCAAAACAACAGGCTATTGGCTAATTTTTACTTGGAAAAAATTACGAATTTTAAACCGCTTTCCCAAGAAAATCTTCAAAATTTGGAAAGGTTATCTGACGTTTTCCTAACTAATGTTGCTGCACTCAAGGCCTTGAACCTACCAGACTTATCTGATACACTTCTGCTTCATTTCGGTCTTCGTTGCTTGGATTTGGAAAGCAAAAAATTATTCGAAGCCAAGTATTCAGGGGTTCAATATCCAACATATAAACAATTTTCGGATTTTCTAACTGAACGTTGCAAAATTCTCGAACTGAGTTCTCCAACTAGGACTGAGTCTAATCCAATCCAACGTGCAAATTTCCCACGAAAAACCGCCTTGATCACGACCAACCCGCATCACAGTCGAACTTCTTCACCGCCAAATAAATCTTCTTCCACCGAATGTTCCACCGCTCATATTGTATGCCCGCTTTGCTCATCTTCACATAAGTTACATCATTGTGAAACATTTCTGAAGCAAAGTGTAGATGCCCGCTGGGAGACTGTGAAAACTTTGAGAAAATGTTTTAATTGCCTCGCAAACCACATGTTGTCAAAATGTAACTCCAAAGGTAAATGCATCTCATGTGGATCCTCGAAACATCATTCGCATTTACACCGCTCTACTTTCACAGCCCCACCTAGGGAGTCACTTGAAAACCCGCCTCCTACGCAAGCACTATCTTGCAGTGCCCATACTCCCCCATCCAGTACTGCGTACTCCACCGTATTGCTGGGCACAGCAGAGGCTTTTCTTACAGCTTCGGGTGGTAGGAAGGTTCCTATACGTCTAGTTGTGGATCCTGGTTCTCAGGTGTCGTGCATAACCAGGGAAATGGCCCAACGGTTAAATTTAAAGCTCAAGAATTGCCCACTGAACATCACAGGCATCGGCAACCATGCTACGACTAGCAAGACGAAAATGGTTTCTTGCACTCTGACCCCTAAACACACTCGAGGCAATTCTATATCCGCAGAAGCCGTTGTTCTCCATGAAATTTGTGCAGATTTACCGGTTACGACGCTCTCAAATGAATTAAAAAATCGATTTTCCTCCATGTTATTGGCCGACCCGGCTTTCCACGTAAAAGGGAAAATAGATTTTCTTCTGGGTGCGGACCTCTATTCCGAAATCCTTTCCGACGACAATAATTCCGTCATCAGGGGTAATCCGGCAGCTGTGAAAACTTCCTTTGGGTGGATTTTATTGGGGAAAATTACCGAACCAGCAGAAAATAGAGCCGTAACGCTTTTTGGTTGCACCTCGCCACTTGAAATTGCACTTCAACGTTTCTGGAAGACTGAAGAGGTCGCATCTGTAGCACCACAGAACCCGGAAGACGAATTATGTGAGCTACATTTTTTGAACACCCACCGCAGAACACCCTCTGGCCAATACATAGTTTCTCTTCCTTTTAAAAACACCGAGGCTCCAATGCTGGGAAATAACCGCGAAAACGCTCATAAACGATTCGTGAACATGGAGAGCCGGCTTAAGCGGACAAATTTAGAACCTCAATATAACGCCTTCCTCCAGGAGTATTTGGACATGTCACACATGAAATTAGCTTGCCAACCCTCAGCATATATCATCCCACATCACGCTGTGGTAAAAAGCACCAGCTCTACTAAGAAACTACGCGTAGTTTTCGACGCTTCGGCCAAGGATTCCCTTGGATTATCATTGAATGACCGCTTATACACCGGGCCGAAGCTTCAGCGAGATTTGACCAATATAATTTCTAGTTTCCGGCTCTATCGTGTTGCTGTTTGCGCCGACGTTAAGATAATGTACAGGGGTATCTTAATCGACGAAAAGGACCGTTGTTTTCAACACATATTCTGGCGTGCTTCGTCTGCCGAACCCGTGAGAGAGTTCGAGCTCAACACGGTCACATATGGTCTCTCTACATCTCCATTCCTCGCGCAGCGCGTCATGAAACAACTAGTTGAAGACGAAGGTGGAAAATGGCCGCTCGCAGCGCACGCACTTCTACATCAAACTTATATGGACGACATAGTAGGGGGAGCTGGTACAGAAGAGGAGGCTCTTATATTACGCCATCAGCTGGAGCAATTGTTAGGTGCAGCTAAATTCCTACTGCGCAAATGGTCTAGCAACAGCGAGAAGGTGCTAGCTACAATTCCTCCTGAACACCGGGAGCAAGCGCTAACCATACAACAAGAAGATAGCTGTTCGCTGAAAATTCTTGGTCTCCAATGGCTACCACAAGAGGACTTATTTTCGTATGCCATCACCGAGACTGCAGGTCCTACAAACAAACGACACGTCCTCTCTGTCATAGCGAGGTTGTTTGACCCTATGGGCTGGCTAACCCCCACCATTTTTTGGGCGAAGCGATTTATGCAGTTGTTGTGGAAGGCTGAGCAAGATTGGGACAATCCCTTGTCAGCAGAGCACCACAAAGTTTGGAATTCATTTTTGCAAGAACTTCCTGCACTCTCAGACATTAAGGTCCCACGACTTATCAAAGTTCTCGAAAACCCGCTATTTTATTTAATCGGCTTTGGCGACGCATCTGAGAAAGGGTACTGCGCGGTAGTGTACCTTTTAGAACGGTCTGGTGAGAATACCAAGGTTCATTTAATTAAGGCTAAAAGTAGAGTCGCTCCCCTTAAACCAAGCCTTACTATTCCCAGATTGGAACTCTGTGCATGTTTGCTGTTAGCCCGCCTTATTGAATCCCTCGAAGAGTTCCGAACCGCCATTACCATCACAGCGACGCATTTATTTACGGACTCCACAGTCGCTCTCTCCTAGATCCATACTACGCCACACCGATTGAAAACATTCATCGCCAATAGGGTAACCGCCATTGTAGAGATCGCCCCAACTGACCTGTGGAGCCACTGTTGCAGTCAAGACAATCCGGCTGATTGTGGATCCCGAGGTCTGATGCCCCGCACCCTGATGCAGTTTTCTCAGTGGTGGGAAGGACCTTCATTTTTGCAATTACCCCTAAACTGCTGGCCAGATTCTCACTTTGATCGGCTAGAAGAAATTCCTGAAATCAAAGATGAGACTACTGTGATGGTAGCCACCGCCGAACCGAACGAACTTGTTACCACCATTAGCTCCTTTTCATCGCTCCAACGCCTCAAAAATGTCATCGCCTATGTTCTCCGATTTGTTAACAACTGCCGCAGCGCAAAACCTCATCGTAAAACCGGTGTACTGTCGGTTTCAGAACTGCGAGATAGCATGAATTTATGTGTCCGTCTATCCCAGGAACAATACTTCCATTATGATCTTAAGACTACGTCCCCTGAACAAATGTCTCAAGCTATCAAACCGTTATCACCTTTTATTGACAAGCTGGGTTTTCTCAGGGTGGGCGGTAGGCTGAGGCATTCAGATTTCACGTATGATGCCAAGCACCCCCTCATTTTGCATAAAAAATCGTATTTAGCAACCCTCATATGTGACTGGTATCATCAGACCACTATCCACGGAGGCCCTCGCGTAATGCAGGCGTTCATTCAAAGAAAATTTTGGATACCAGGACTTCGTCAACTAATCAGGATGCGCATATTTAGGTGTCTACCATGCTACAAACTCAAGGCCAAGGCAAACCAACCTTTAATGGCAGATTTACCACCTTCCAGATTTTCCCAGGTCCGCGCTTTCACCAATATTGGGGTTGATTTTGCTGGTCCTTTCCAGATTAAGGAAAGTAACCGCCGGAAGGCTGTGATTTCTAAGGGTTACATTTGCCTCATCGTCTGTATGGCCACTAAGGCGATCCACTTGGAAGTCGTCTCCGATCTTAGCACCAGTGCATTCCTTGCTGCGTTGGACCGCTTTATCGCCCGTCGTGGATTATGTTCGAATATCTACAGTGACTGCGGTACAAACTTTCTCGGCGCGTCCCACGCACTAAAGGAAGTTCATAAATTTCTCCAGAGACACGCTGAAGATATTCACGATAATTTGGCCAAACGTGAGATTATTTGGCATTTTAATCCGCCCGCGGCTCCTAATTTTGGTGGCATTTGGGAAGCTGGTGTCAAATCCGTGAAGCGCCACCTAGTTCGCGTTATGGAAAGTCGGACACTAACTTTTGAAGAATTCACCACACTGATCACCCGCATCGAAGCCGTTCTTAACAGCCGTCCGCTTTGCGCTATTTCGTCCGACCCCAACGACGATGTCGACTATTTGAGCCCTGGACACTTCCTCATTGGAGGACCACTATTGGCTGCGCCGGAAGAAGACTTGACAGACACCAATCTACACCGCTTATCCCGCTGGCAAGTTCTCCAACAATTGCTCCAGAGCTTCTGGAAGAGGTGGAGTCATGAGTACCTCCAGACTATGATCAGTCGACCTAAATGGACCCAAAATTCCCCGAATCCTGCCATAGGCGATGTGGTTATGATTGTTGGGCAGAACACCAAGCCTTTGCAATGGCCCCTGGGAAGAGTTGAAAAACTTCTACCTAGTCGTGATGGAGTAGTACGGGTCGTGCAACTACGAACCACCTACGGTTCAATTACACGGCCTACCAATAAATTAGTCCCCCTTCCAATAAACTAATCTTTACTTTACTTTTCGTATATTATGTTTTTGTTTTGTTAGTTGTTTTTTTTTTGTACATATTTTACATTGCAAGTTCGCTTCTTCTGTTCTAAAGTTTATTGTTACCTAATTACAAAATTGCTATCAATTTTGGGTGGGCGGTATGTTTAGTTCAATATTGGGTTTTCTATGATTTCTGTTTGTATATAATTCCGGGTGTTTTGTACACTGCATCCTAAATTAGTTGTTTTGTTAACCGCTTACAAAAATATACAGACATATGTTTTTATTATTATGTTTATATGTGTGAACGTTGTCTGAACCTCATTAAGTCAGTTATCCCACATTTTTATAACCCCTTATTTGAAAATATCTCTTTTCCGAATTGAGAGGAACGGCATTTTTTGACGTACGCTACGGTGAGCTCACCTGCGAGACGTCAATGAAGAGAGGAAGCTCTGACAAGATTTAGGTAAGCCACTTTTATTTAAGTTCCTTTCTTTATTGGCAAATTGTCCGAGGACGACTTACCGAGTCGTAACGTATCTAAATTAAATATTTTTATTAATTTCTCAACCGCGTTTCATACAAATACATTTCACAACATCTTTATTACAAAAAAAATAAACTAAATAAAACACATTACATTTCACTCACATCTTTATCCAAAAAAATAAATTAAATAAAACACAATACATTTCACAACATCTTAATTTAAATAAAACACATTACATTTCACATCTTTATTTTTTTTAAATAAATTAAATAAAACACATGACATTTCACAACATCTTTATTCAAAAAATTAAATTAAATAAAACACAATACATTTCACAACATCTTAATTTAAATAAAACACATTACATTTCACAACATCTTTATTCAAAAAATTAAATTAAATAAAACACATTACATTTCACAACATCTTTTTTCTTTTAAATTAATTAAATAATAAAACACATAACATTTCACAACATCTTTATTCAAAAAATTAAATTTAATAAAACACAATACATTTCACAACATCTTTATTAAAAAAAAATAAACTAAATAAAACACATAAATAAAACACAATACATTTCACATCTTTATCCAAAAAAATAAATTAAATAAAACACAATACATTTCACAAGATCTTTATTAAACAAAATAAATTAAATAAAACACAATACATTTCACAACATCTTTATTTAAAAAATTAAATTAAATAAAACACAATACATTTCACAACATCTTTATTTTTTTTAAATTAATTAAATAAAACACATTACATTTCACAACATCTTTATTCAAAAAATTAAATTTAATAAAACACAATACATTTCACAACATCTTTATTTAAAAAAAATAAACTAAATAAAACACAATACATTTCACAAGATCTTTATTAAACAAAATAAATTTAATAAAACACAATACATTTCACAACATCTTTATTTAAAAAATTAAATTAAATAAAACACAATACATTTCACAACATCTTTCTTTATTCAAAAAATAAAATTTAAAAGAACCCAATACATTTCACAGGATCATTATTAAAAAAAAAATAAAATTAAATAAAACACAATACATTTCACAAGATCTTTATTAAACACAATAAATTAAATAAAACAAAAACAATTATAGTTAATATTAGTCGAACTACCCCGAGATCCTACCTCTTCTCTCCAAAAACAATTCAACCACCACCTAAAAAGCCTTTTAAATTCCAAAATTATCACATACCCAGTTTACAGAATCCTCGTTTCCTACTATTCCCCAGCCCCCCCGGTTTTATGGCCTTCCCAAAATCCATAAACCCAACAACCCCCTCCGTCCCGTTACATCTAACATCAATTCCCCAGCTAAATAACTTGGTAAATTCCTACTTCCATCCTTACAAGTCCTAAGCAGTAACAATCCAAAACTAATTTCAACTACGTGATCTATTGAGATCCCTCACTATACCTGATCATTACGTTCGCACCTCCTTTGATGTAGAATACCTATTTACCAGCATACCTTTAGATAAATCCCTCCTCATAATAGATAACAACTGGTCACGCATAGAACCCCATACCTCTCTCAACCGGTCCTCATACCTCCAATCCTTAAAACTTTGTTGTGAATCTGGCTACCTTACCTTCCTTGGACAGTTCTTTAACCAAATTTCTGGACTAGGCATGGGAAATCCCCTAGCTCCTGACCTCTCCAATATTGTCCTAAATGACCGTTAGGCTCTACATTTACAAGGCCATATACCTACTTAGAACAATTAACAGCCGCAGAAATGAGATACCTGAGTAGAGTGGCTGGCCGAACCAGAAGAGTAGCGGGTGAAAAGAGGCAGCTGAAATAGTTTGACCACCTTTGTTTAATAGCTTATTTAAGTAAGAGAATTTCAAACGTGACAGCATACTTCTCGATGGCCAAAGGAGACAGTCTGAGCCCTCTGCTCTTCATCATATTTATGAATATAAAAAATAAATATGCAAGAGATGAAGAACAGCAAGTGTATCGATTGGTTATTGGGAAGACTCCAGAACAACTGGAACCAGAATGGAACTTCGAGAAAGTAAAAGAAGAAGAAAATACTAACCTATGAGATAGGCAGGATTCCAAACCACCCATGAGGTTCTGCCTGTGGTTTCGTTACCCATTTTTTATAGTGGATGGTTCGCTTCACTGAATGCAGTAGCAGGAATGGCTGCCTGCTAATGCAATTAATGTAGCCCTATGAAACCACTGGCTGCTTCTTTCCTTGAAAACACAATTTCAGTTTTAAACATCGATCAAAAATTTAATAAATGCAGGATTGTGTTATCAGGAATTGAAGAGGTTACTAGGTTTGAGGGAATGAACTTTGTCATGAAAATACTGTTGACCCAATTTGAAATAATAAAGTTTAAAACCATTTCCTTTAATAATACGGAGATTATTTTATAATTCTTGCTCACATTTTCATTCATGTCTTTTCGCTGCTCCGGAAGTATAATGACGCATCTGTAAAATTGGCTTTTATGCATTGATGCACTCATGACTTTGATGTTTTGTACTTTTGTTTTTTGGAATTTTATCATTATACTTTCGGACCCGCGAAATGATCTAAGACCTGGTATAAATTTTACAATATTATTTATATAACGAAACCCATTTTTTAAAAATTTGCACTTACACATTTGTGAAATAACGCATATACATATTTTTTTTTTTATGGGCAGGACATTTTTTTTTTTCATTTTATTTATTGATATTTACAACTGTATTATCAGTGTTATGGGGATTGGAGGCTTAGTAAAATTATTTATATTCATAATAATAATAATATTTGTCGAACTAATTGAAATAATAAAGTTTAAAACCATTTCCTTTCATAATACGGAGATTATTTTATAATTCTTGCTCACATTTTCATTCATGTCTTTTCGCTGCTCCGGAAGTATAATGACGCATCTGTAAAATTGGCTTTTATGCATTGATGCACTCATGACTTTGATGTTTTGTACTTTTGTTTTTTGGAGTTTTATCATTATACTTTCGGACCCGCGAAATGATCTAAGACCTGGTATAAATTTTACAATATTATTTATATAACGAAACCCATTCTTTTTTAATCCTTTGTCTTATGCTGTTTACATATCACTCATTAATCGGTAAGTCAGTTCACACACACGTCTTAAGTGCCGAAAACAAGATTTTACATGAGTAAACTTTGTTAATAATTTAACACAACAAATCGCTGCTCCGGAAGTATAATGATCTGCTCCGGAATGCATTGATGCACTCATTCAGTTGTGATTTGTACTTTTGTTTTTTGAAGTTTTATCATTTTACTTTCGGACCCGCGAAATGATCTAAGACCTGGTATAAATTTTACAATTTAAAAAAATTTGCACTTACACATTTGTGGAAATACGCATCGACATATGTGTGGATTACTTTTGTTTTAAATCTCGTTTATTGAAATAAGTATTTACAATTGTGTGAATTAATTTCTAAGGAAGAAACGACTTACATAAGAACTGGTTTAATACTGACTTTATTCCCATCTTGATCCTCTATTTATAGTAGCTAACAGCTGTTCACAATGCCAGCTTGATATTAGCGACTATTCGATCATCATTGTTGTATTAACTTTTATATATATATATATATATATATATATATATATATATATATATATATATATATATATATGTGATTTTGTTTTTATGGAAACGAAATTTTTTTTTTTAAATTTATTTATTGATATTTACAACTGTATTAAAATAATACATCAAGTAAATGAGCGAGAGGAATTCGATGGCTTAGTGGAGCCCCAAAGTTCTACTCCGTAGGTCCAAATAGGTCGTATGATGGTCATGTAGATGAGTCTTTAGTAATTAATTGGGAGCTTAGAGCGTTTGTCTAGTAACTGTTGAAGTAGCCTGAAACTTCGAGCGGTTTCTTGTCTTTTCAGTCTCGTATGAAGATTCCAGGTTAATCGTTTGTCAAGATGCAACCCTAAGTATCGGATCTGTTCTACAGGCATAAGTGGGATTTTATTAAAGGATACAGAAGGGCAGGAAGTCATTGGTTTACGACGTAAGGTAAAAGTGATTTGATGCGATTTTCTAGAGTTTATTATAATTCTCCAGTTTTGACACCATTTGTACGGGCGTGATTAGACTGAATAGAAAGAAAAAAAAAAAAAAAGGATAATGAAATGAAATATAATAGCAAAATAGAGTCGGGGTTTTAAATCAATTGGCGAGATACTGAAACATGTGGTTTATTAATTTTAAATACAAACATGAAAATGAATTAGTTTACAATGAAATAAAGAAAGAAAGAAACAAAAGGTCACTTATATCTAGGTACAAAAAGGAGATAATGCAGTCTTTACTAAAGGAAATGACTATGAAAGAGTTAATATATCGTATAAACAAAACACCAACACTGGGCGAAATGGCCGCATGGTGATTGAGTCCAGAGTCCCTATCTCGAACGTTGAATGGAATGAAATAGTCTTTGCTGTTACCAAATTTAATGAGAAAAGGCGGACTTACGGTGGTGGAGTCAATTTCGTCACCTCAATTCTGACTGCATCTGGTATTAGGCGATCTGGTGGTATCGAGGTTGCACCTCTTGTCTCTTCTGGTGGTGCTAGGCGATCTAGGGCCCTGGGCGAATATATCAATGTCTTGCGGTGAACGGCGACCCTTTGGCGAATGTCCGCAGGTTTAGGATTCAGTAGAGAAGAGTGGAGAGATGTGGTTCGCTTGCAGTCTGGATGCGGAGAGTCAAGTGAAGTGAAGATCGCGATTCTGCCGACAGATGGTGTTTCAATCTTCTTTCCTAATCTAGATGGCTATAGCCGATCATGACGGCGGTGACCGGGGAATTTGAGTATAACAAGCTTTAAGTGTTACGCTACTGAACATCCTCTTTATTCGTCGCCATGGAAACAAAATGTGAACAGATCTGCGAGATTCTAATTTTAATTTATGAAATTGATCCGCGACTGAACACCATTCTTCAAGATCAGTGATATGGGATTGGAGGCTTTGGGATAGAATAATTGGATTGGTGTTGACTTATAATACACATGTATCATCAGCATACGTGGTAAGGATAGTATTAGGATGATTTGGGCCTTGAGGAACACCTGATGGTGACCTGGGTGAATATGTGGGAGGTATAGTTGTGCAATGAGGAGATGTTGAATGTTAATGGGGGAGAGCCGCGGTAGCTGGGACTTGTAGGTGAATATTGTGGATGGTAGAAAGCGGGAGACGTCGGAGAATAAGAGGGAGAGGTTGATGAATACGTAAGACTCGGTATTGCTTGATGAACTGGGTGAATATGATGGTATTAGAGAGAATTAGTAGAATACAATGGGGATGTAGAAGGAATAAGTTTGAGAAATAATAGGGGGAAGTATGCGAATATGAGGATGAGGTAGCAGAATGCAAGAAGCAGTATTGCTTGGTGAACTTGGTGAAAACAGAGGAAAGGTTGATGAATGTAAAGCTTACGTAGGTGGATAGGAGGGAGATGTTAGGGAACAATTGGAAAGAAACCGTGAGAATAATTTGTAGAAGCAGGAGAATAGTGGGAAAGATGGTGAAGATGGCGAATATGAGAGAAAAGGTGGTGAACATGAAGATGAGGTAAGGGGAATAAGATGGGGAGGTGAGTGTGAGAGCGAAGTCGGTGAGTGCGAAGGGGAGGTAGATGGAATGAGATAGTGAAGTTGAAGAATAAGAGGGAGAAGTAGGCGAATATGATGGTGAGATAGGAGCATGAGATGAAGAGGTGGAAAAATATGAGGTGATGTGGGTGAATAGATAAGAATGAGCAGTGATTGATAAACTGGTTGAGGGTGCTGGAGAATTAGATGGAGAAATTGTAGAATAGTAGGCGAATATGATGGTGAAGTAGGAGCATATGATGAAGAGGTGGGAGCATATAAGGTGGTGTGGGTGAATAGATAAGAAGCAGCAGTGATTAATGAACTGGGTGATTATGAGGAAGAAGTTTGTATGTGCAAAGGGGTGCTGGAGAATAAGATGGGGAAATTGGAGAATATCTGGGAGGCCTAGGTTAAAATGACGGTGATGTAGTGAATCGGAAGGAAACAACAGGGAATAATTGGAACTAAAGACCCAGGAGAAAAATTTGTAGAAGCGGGAGAATAGTGGGACTGAGAATGAGTAGGACTATGTAGGAGAATAGATTGGGCTACTAGGAGAATATCATGAGCTAGATGGAGAATACCAAGGACTAGTAGCGAATAGGAGTGAGGAGATTGGTGAATATGTAAGAGATGAGATTGGTGAATATGTAAGAGAAGTGACAAATTTGTGCTTCCAACATTTGAATGGCGAGCATCCCTATCGACGGTGATCGGCGATGGTTGCTGGAAGGCGAGAGAGAGGAGAAGAGATTCGAAGGTGCAAGAGAGTCCCTTGGTAGGCCTGGTTGTACCGGCGGTTGGTGATCGGCGAGCGGTGGCTTCCTCAGGCGGACGTAAGAGAGGATACACGTATCGAGCGGTTGATTCCTCAGGAGAACGTAAGAGGAGGTATACGCGTCGAACAGTAGTTTTCTCAGGCGGACTTAAGCAAGGATAGATGCGTCGAGCGGTTGATTCCTCAGGAGGACGTAAGAGGGGGTATACGCGTCGAATAGTAGTTTTCTCAGGCGGACTTAAGCGAGGATAGATGCGTCGAGCGGTTGATTCCTCAGGAGGATGCAGATGGGGGTAGAGTCGGTGACGATAAATATCTCTGGGGAAAACCCAGTGACCCGGGCGAAAGGATTGCGGGAGAGTATGGTGATTTATCGGTGTATCACGACAGGTCGGATTATATGGGGGTGAGTTTTTTAGTGATCCCTGCGAGTTTGATGATCGACGCGCGGAGGCTTTATCCGGCGAAAATAAGAGGGGGTATAAGTGGAGACGATAGACATCTCTGGAGAAAGTCCGATGAGAAGGGCGAAAAGATCGCTCAGGATTGTGGTACCCTTTCGATGGGTCAGGAAAGATAGTCTTATGAGGAGATGGATTTTTGCAGGGTATCAGCAAATGATGACCCAAGGTTGGCGACTGGCTAGGTGATTCCCGAACGGGTGGTGGAGACGAATCTTGCAAGGTGGGAACAGTTAATGAAAAACTATGTCTGGGTTCGGTGGCGCTGTGGCGTTGAGCGGAATTGTCGTGCGGCTGAGGGGGCTTAAATTCCGGAGACACTGACCGGGGGGAGCGGTGCGGTGAATTATTTGATGTTTCCGGTCGCGCTGCGGGAGCGAATTGTATCGGAGATTGAGCCTTGGGCGGAAGTGATTCATCTGTTAGTTCATGAGCCGGGGCTGTGTTAAAAAGTGAAGCGGCGGTGATAGCAGCTTTAAGGCGGGAAATATAGGTCAATAAATCGGCGAGCGTTGGAAACTCTTCCGGATGCTGAAGTTTAAATTCTCTCTGGGTGACCGGATCAAGTTTCTGGAATGCGACAGTATACAATAAATAATCCCCCAGATTTGGAATGTTCGATGTTTTTAATTGTTGACATTAAACCCCATTCAACCGGGGCAACTCAAGAGGTGGAAGGAAAATGGCCGGCGGGTTAGGTGTCGGGCCAGCGGTATTACATAGATCGAATATCGTTGCTTCTAACTCCGTGGCTTCTAACTGGACCTGAATAAATTGTTCTTGAATATCGGCTGGGATCGATCGTCCCTTATAACTATATTCGATAAGTAGGGCCGTCTTAGCGGTACGCATTTTGGAAATTAATTTCTTTAATTGATCAATATAAATTTGAGCTAATGAGATTTCGTTACTGTTCACAGTTGTTTTACATTTTTTGGCGAGAAATTGGACGTCTTTTAATAAACTGATTAATATTGCCTTTTGAGATTTTCCCTTAAAATTAGATTGGCGACGATTGGCCATTTTAAACTATTAACACTTAATAAAAAACGGCTGAAAGAAATTACAATGAATAATAGTATTGAATAATGAGCCTTAAATTTAAACAATTGTAACCTAAATAGAATTGAATAGATAGTCACATATGTGGCGGAAGTAACCGTAAACAATATGGCCGAATAACTAAGTAAACAATGAGGCAATATGGCCGTGAAACACCAATGTTTCAGTATCTGCCGAGAAAATGAATGCTCTTATTAAACTCCCGGGTTTCGGCACCAAAATGTACGGGCGTGATTAGACTGAATAGAAAGAAAAAAAAAAAAAAGGATAATGAAATGAAATATAATAGCAAAATAGAGTCGGGGTTTTAAATCAATTGGCGAGATACTGAAACATGTGGTTTATTAATTTTAAATACAAACATGAAAATGAATTAGTTTACAATGAAATAAAGAAAGAAAGAAACAAAAGGTCACTTATATCTAGGTACAAAAAGGAGATAATGCAGTCTTTACTAAAGGAAATGACTATGAAAGAGTTAATATATTGTTACGGGCTACTGGGTGTAAAATGGACCAAACTACTACTTAATTCAATAATCCAACACTTATTAACAAATTAGAAAGAATACAATGCGATTATTTAAAACAGCCAAATTATTAAACTAATATCAATACACAATAACAACACTCCACTAAATGTCATCCAATTTCTAAGATAATATACAAATAATATAAGATATTGCTAACACCAAGTAACCAAACCACTTATACAAATCTGCACAAATACAATAATATAACACTATAGTTTACAATTACAAACCAACACTCACAGTTCGCTAACCAAAGTCCACCGACCGCAAGACTCTCCAAATATGACAAACTGCCACACAGTCCATTACACTCACTACACGGCCACCAATTGTCACTGTTGCTCACCAAGCACCCACCACAGACTGATACTAATACTAACTAACTCACACACTGCCACTGACTTATTACTCACTCGTCTTATTACTCACTGCTTATTACTGACTCTTATTACTACTGCCGCGGCCGAAAACGCTGTCCTTTTTATATAGGCAAGGTAGGTCGTGGTGGGGATTTCTCGGAAGAAGAACGAGAACCGCCTAGGCACATCGAGCCCGATCCAGAAGCTTCTACGCCATTCTATAATCCCTTCCGCTTAATCCCATTGTTTGCCTAATCTTCTCAGCCGGTTCTCGTCCCTGCTCTGACCGTAACACTGCCCCCTCCTTAAAAGTGCTCTGCCCCAGAGCATAGTCCGGAGAAATCGGGCGGTTATGAGCTTCCCTCGATGGAGACGTATTTCCTTTCCAGGGGTTGAACGTGCACACCAATATGGCGACTCCAGAGTTGGCGAATGTCTGTTCAAGCATGTTCCTAACAACCTTCCACTCCAGGCCGTCATATCCACAGCCCAACTTAGGGATCGCGAGCTTGGTGACACGCAGTCTCAGAAGCTTACTCCGCAAGTCGTCGAGGCTTCGCCGCAGTGCGTCATATGTGGGCTTCTGATCAGTAGCACACTTGGTAACTAAGTAGAACAGGTGTCGTCCTTCGTGCGTATGGTGGAGTGTTTTCCCGACGCTTGGTCCTTGGCGTTCCAGTTCCTCAGTTCCAGCAAACTTCTTCCTGAAGACCGTTGCAATGCCTCGGGAAGTCCTCAGATCTTCGGCGACACAATGGGCCAGAGAATAGTCCGCGGGTAACGAGAAGATATCTCTGTATACTGTCTGAGTTATTCCACGGGAACCTTGTACCTTAGGTTGTGCAACTGATACCTTACTGGTCTCCACGTTGTTGAGATACCTGACTTGCTGGTCTTTTGTCGGGCCATGGTCTCCTTTGTATGGGGCCAGTCTATTAAAATGGACTACCCTGGGTTTTCCTTTTGGCTGCTTCCTGATCCTATAGATGACGTCGTTTATCCTATTGATGATCTCAAACGGGCCATCCCAGGAGTTCTGAAGTTTAGGTGAGTAGCCTCGCCTTCTTCGAGGATCATGTAGCCAGACCAAATCTCCAGGTTGGAATCCACCTTTCTCTGCCCTGATGTCGTAACGCTCCTTCATTCTGTCACTGGCTCCCTGGATGTTTGCACGAACCTTCTCGTGGATATTATCCATCCACTTCCGTAGATTCGTGACGTATTCCTCTCCGTTAACTTCCTCGCCTGGCTTGAACCCGAATTTCAGATCACAAGGCAAACGAAGTTCTCGGCCGAACACCACATTTGCGGGGGTCTGCCCCGTTGCTTCATGGACTGAACTCCGGTAGGCTAACAAGAACAAGTGAAGATACTGGTCCCAGTCTCGCTGATGGTCGGAAACCACTTTAGACAAATATCGACCCATTGTCCTGTTCATGCGCTCCACCATGCCATCCGATTGAGGGTGAAGAGGTGTCGTCCTGGTTTTCCGTATTCCCAGTGCTTCGCACATCCCGGAGAAGACTGCAGACTCAAAGTTTCTTCCCTGGTCAGCGTGAAGTTCCATGGGTACTCCAAACCGGCTGACGAGGTGCTTCACAAGTACGTCTGCAACCGTGACTGCCTCTTGATTCGGAAGGGCATACGCTTCCACCCACTTAGAAAAATAGTCCATGGCCACGAGAATATATCGGTTGCCTTCGTCCGTCACAGGGAAAGGGCCAGCGATGTCGATTGCTATCCTCTCGAACGGTGCTCCCACGTTGTACTTCTTCATAGGGGCCCTCTTTCTTCTTGTTGGCCCGTTAGAAGCCGCACAAGCCGCACAACGCCTGCACCAGTCCAACACATCGTCCTTAAGGTTTGCCCAGTAAAAGCGTTCACGAACTTTTTCCAATGTCCGGTGAACTCCAAGATGGCCGCCAGTTACACCGTCATGTAGTTCCCTAAGCACTTCGGGCACTTTATTCCTTGGAACGATGAGCTGTAGCCTACGCTGATCTCCTTCCGCGTTCTCCAATGCCCGTTTCAGCAGCCCGTTGTCCACTACAATGGAGTTCCATTGGGCCCAGTACGTTTTTACATTCTTCGACATTGGAGCCACATCCTGCCAGGTCGGTCTTCCTCGCCCCGATATTTTCCATTCCTTTATTTGTTTTAAGTCCGGGTCCTCGTCTTGCGCCTTTGACACCTCTGCGTCCTGCCAACTGTTGATAACAACCGTTGTCCTCAATACTGATGCCTGCTTTTCTTCTTGTCGGGAACAATGCCTGCATTCTTCATCTTCACATGGTCTTTTTGACAGCGCATCCGCATTCCTGTGGCTCGTTCCAGAACGATGAGCAGATTCAAAATCGTACTCTTGAAGGCGCTCGATCCACCTGGCCACTTGTCCCTCCGGTGACTTGAATCGCAGCAGCCACATTAGAGCCGCGTGGTCCCAGCAGGAACCTTCTTCCGTATAGATATTTATGGAAGTGCTCTATGGATTTTACTACTGCCAGAAGCTCTTTCCTTGTGACACAGTAGTTGCGCTCCGGAGCTGAGAGTGCCTTGCTGAAATATCCAAGCACCCTTTCTTCTCCGTCTTGGAGCTGAGAGAGGACACTTCCTATGGCGATGTTGCTGGCATCTGTGTCGAGTATGAACTTGCCCTCGGGACGTGGATAGCACAGAATAGGAGCACTACTCAATTTTCTCTTCAGCTCCTCGAAGGATGCCTGGCACTCGTGGTCCCAATGGAAAGTCCTTTTCTCCTCGGTTAGCCTGGTAAGAGGTTTTGCGATGTCAGCAAATCCTTTCACGTACCTCCGGTAATAAGTGCAGAGCCCGAGAAAACTTCTCACCTGGTGCTTATCTCGAGGTACTGGCCAGTTGGTGATCGCTGCTATCTTCTCTGGATCAACAGCAACTCCGTTGTCTGACACAATATGCCCCAGGTAGTTGACTTGCCTTCGGAAGAGATTACACTTCTTCGGGTTCAACTTTAGGTTCGCTGCACGCAGTCGTTCGAAGACCTTCTCCAGATTCTTCAGATGGTGAGCGAAGGACTTTCCCAGCACAATGATGTCATCTAGGTACACCAGGCATACCTCCCAAGAGAGACCTCTTAACACATTTTCCATCAGCCTCTCGAATGTGGCAGGAGCATTGCAAAGCCCGAACGGCATTACTGTAAACTGCCAGAGCCCAGTGCCAATTGAAAACGCCGTTTTCTCTTTATCTCCAGGTGCCAATCCAACCTGCCAATATCCACTGCGGAGATCCAAGGTAGAGAAGAGTTTACACCCCTCCAGGGTGTCCAGGGTATCGTCAATCCTGGGAAGCGGATAACTGTCCTTCTTGGTGACGTTGTTCAGTAGACGGTAGTCTACGCAGAACCTCGTTGTGCCGTCTTTCTTCTTCACCAATACGACAGGAGACATCCAGGGGCTACTCGAAGGCTCAATGACACCATCAGCCGCCATCTCCTTTATGATCTTCTCGGCGTCCTCCCGTTTGGCTAACGGCAGCCTCCGCGGGACCTGTCGGATGGGCTTCGCATCCCCGGTGTCAATCCTGTGCTGGACGATATCCGTTCTGCCCCGTGGTCCTGGTCCGATCTCGAAGACGTCATGCCATCGGATAATCATGTTCTTCACTTCCTCGCTCTGTTCAGGTGAAAGGTCGCGGCATGACTCGTTAACAAATCCTTTTAGTTCTTCTGGCAGTCCTCGAAGCTCGGTGGGATGACGTTGCTGCTGGCGAACCACTGAGGTAGCGGTGGTACACTCCCCGACCGGTGTTCCTTTCTTTAGCGTTACCGGGAAGCTGTTCAGGTTCATTAGCCGAATTGGAGTGGTAGGTCCGATCTTGATGAGAGACCTAGCAACCAGTACGCCGCGTCCAACCTCTTGTTCTTCGTGCCTTCCAGGTTCGAGTAGTGCACATTGACCCGCGGGTAGATGGCCTTCGACCGTCCCATGCGTCACGATTTGGCTCCGTGCCGGTAAAGTGGTGTCTTCTGGTAGCAGCACTCGTGCGCAGAAGTCCTTTTCCTGCCGAAGTATGACTTCCTCGTCTCCCAGCGTCATCACACCTCTGGACATATCCAGCTTGATCCCGTATGCGATCATGAAGTCCATGCCCAATATGACATCTTCATCGATCTCTGCCACGAGAGCGCGGTGCTGCAGATGTTGACCCCCGATGTGGAAGGTGGCATCTGTCTCCCCGTAGACCTTGGCTGGCTGTCCCGTTGCAGTCCGTAATGCCCAAGTGGTCGGTATGATCTTCTCAGCTGGATGTGTCTTCGAGTTCAAGATCGTCATGCTCGCGCCGGTATCCACTAGAAGACTTCGCAGCTGCCCGTTCACCATCCCATCAACATAGAAGCTGTTTGTTCTGCTTCCTATTGACGCAACTCTGATGGCAATCCTGGGGGCTTTGACGTAACGGGTTGGACACTTGCTTCTAGGGTGTCCAAGCTGGCCGCAGCCCCAACAGCGTACCTCCTTCTTATGGGTCCTGAGAGCATCCAACACTTTGGTCACTATGTCCTCGACGCTGGTTACCGTATTAGGCTCTGCTCCTGCTGCTCGAACTCGCGCATGGCCCCGTACAGACTGTCTGACAGCTTCAAACTCCATGGCCTGAGATAATGCGTCTCCCAACGTTTTCGGCCGGGCGAACTTCACCGCTTGTTGTGTCTCTGGGTCCCGCAGTCCATCCAGGAATTTGTCGACAGCCAAACTCTCGTAGACATAGTCGGTGACCGATGGGTAGGCGTTCCTCACCAGCCGGGCAATATCCGCTTCAAATTCCTGCAGTGTCTCGTTGTCCTTCTGGACCCTGTTTCTTAGCTGTGAGCGATATAGCTGGTCCATGTGGCGGTGGCCGAAACGCATTTCCAGTCTTCTAATCAGTTTCCCGTAGTTGGACCGCTCCGACATGGGCATTCCCTGCAGCACTCTCAAGGCGTCTCCACGCAAGGCCAGACACAACGCTGAAGCTTGGGTCTCCTGTGACCACCCGTGGATCGAAGCCGCTGTCTCGAAGAGAGTCATGTAGTCCTCCCAAGGCGTCTTGCCGTCGAATACTGGAATGGTATTGTGAGTTGGTGGCGCCCCAGCATAGGGCGGCAGAATGGTGTTATGATGGCTGCCCTCGCAGGAACGGTCGGCGTCGTTCGTCGGTGGGTTGCTCATACGTCCCTCTAGAGCTTCTACTCTTTGCCTAAGTTTGCTTTCAATTGAATTCAATTTTTCTCCTAACCTAGATTCTACATCAGCTACTTTATTATCTACATTTTCCATTAACTTAGTTTCTAATGTGCCTACTTTAGACTCTAGCCTATTTTCTACATTGCCTAGTTCATTTTTAACACTGCTTAATTCATTACCTAGTTCATTTTTAACACTGCTTAATTCATTACCTAGCTTATTTTCTACATTGCCTAATTCACTTTTAACACTGCTTAATTCATTACCTAGCTTATTTTCTACATTGCCTAATTCATTTTTAAAAGTTGCAGACAACTTGCTTAAATCAGTTTCAAACAGAACGTCCTCTGGATTTTCCCCTAACGCTACAAAAAATTGACGCAAGCGATGTTGCAGTACACTTTTATTTCCGGAAGAATCCAGATCACGTTCTTCTAATTCCCGTTTTAAATCCGCAACTTTTAAATCCATCAATTTAAGACTTTGAGAAGCCATTTTTCAAACAGTAGCCCAATTATTACAAAATGCTAGACAAAATAACAATTACACAAGATCCCACTTCTGACACCAATTTGTTACGGGCTACTGGGTGTAAAATGGACCAAACTACTACTTAATTCAATAATCCAACACTTATTAACAAATTAGAAAGAATACAATGCGATTATTTAAAACAGCCAAATTATTAAACTAATATCAATACACAATAACAACACTCCACTAAATGTCATCCAATTTCTAAGATAATATACAAATAATATAAGATATTGCTAACACCAAGTAACCAAACCACTTATACAAATCTGCACAAATACAATAATATAACACTATAGTTTACAATTACAAACCAACACTCACAGTTCGCTAACCAAAGTCCACCGACCGCAAGACTCTCCAAATATGACAAACTGCCACACAGTCCATTACACTCACTACACGGCCACCAATTGTCACTGTTGCTCACCAAGCACCCACCACAGACTGATACTAATACTAACTAACTCACACACTGCCACTGACTTATTACTCACTCGTCTTATTACTCACTGCTTATTACTGACTCTTATTACTACTGCCGCGGCCGAAAACGCTGTCCTTTTTATATAGGCAAGGTAGGTCGTGGTGGGGATTTCTCGGAAGAAGAACGAGAACCGCCTAGGCACATCGAGCCCGATCCAGAAGCTTCTACGCCATTCTATAATCCCTTCCGCTTAATCCCATTGTTTGCCTAATCTTCTCAGCCGGTTCTCGTCCCTGCTCTGACCGTAACACTGCCCCCTCCTTAAAAGTGCTCTGCCCCAGAGCATAGTCCGGAGAAATCGGGCGGTTATGAGCTTCCCTCGATGGAGACGTATTTCCTTTCCAGGGGTTGAACGTGCACACCAATATGGCGACTCCAGAGTTGGCGAATGTCTGTTCAAGCATGTTCCTAACAACCTTCCACTCCAGGCCGTCATATCCACAGCCCAACTTAGGGATCGCGAGCTTGGTGACACGCAGTCTCAGAAGCTTACTCCGCAAGTCGTCGAGGCTTCGCCGCAGTGCGTCATATGTGGGCTTCTGATCAGTAGCACACTTGGTAACTAAGTAGAACAGGTGTCGTCCTTCGTGCGTATGGTGGAGTGTTTTCCCGACGCTTGGTCCTTGGCGTTCCAGTTCCTCAGTTCCAGCAAACTTCTTCCTGAAGACCGTTGCAATGCCTCGGGAAGTCCTCAGATCTTCGGCGACACAATGGGCCAGAGAATAGTCCGCGGGTAACGAGAAGATATCTCTGTATACTGTCTGAGTTATTCCACGGGAACCTTGTACCTTAGGTTGTGCAACTGATACCTTACTGGTCTCCACGTTGTTGAGATACCTTACTTGCTGGTCTTTTGTCGGGCCATGGTCTCCTTTGTATGGGGCCAGTCTATTAAAATGGACTACCCTGGGTTTTCCTTTTGGCTGCTTCCTGATCCTATAGATGACGTCGTTTATCCTATTGATGATCTCAAACGGGCCATCCCAGGAGTTCTGAAGTTTAGGTGAGTAGCCTCGCCTTCTTCGAGGATCATGTAGCCAGACCAAATCTCCAGGTTGGAATCCACCTTTCTCTGCCCTGATGTCGTAACGCTCCTTCATTCTGTCACTGGCTCCCTGGATGTTTGCACGAACCTTCTCGTGGATATTATCCATCCGCTTCCGTAGATTCGTGACGTATTCCTCTCCGTTAACTTCCTCGCCTGGCTTGAACCCGAATTTCAGATCACAAGGCAAACGAAGTTCTCGGCCGAACACCACATTTGCGGGGGTCTGCCCCGTTGCTTCATGGACTGAACTCCGGTAGGCTAACAAGAACAAGTGAAGATACTGGTCCCAGTCTCGCTGATGGTCGGAAACCACTTTAGACAAATATCGACCCATTGTCCTGTTCATGCGCTCCACCATGCCATCCGATTGATGGTGAAGAGGTGTCGTCCTGGTTTTCCGTATTCCCAGTGCTTCGCACATCCCGGAGAAGACTGCAGACTCAAAGTTTCTTCCCTGGTCAGCGTGAAGTTCCATGGGTACTCCAAACCGGCTGACGAGGTGCTTCACAAGTACGTCTGCAACCGTGACTGCCTCTTGATTCGGAAGGGCATACGCTTCCACCCACTTAGAAAAATAGTCCATGGCCACGAGAATATATCGGTTGCCTTCGTCCGTCACAGGGAAAGGGCCAGCGATGTCGATTGCTATCCTCTCGAACGGTGCTCCCACGTTGTACTTCTTCATAGGGGCCCTCTTTCTTCTTGTTGGCCCGTTAGAAGCCGCACAAGCCGCACAACGCCTGCACCAGTCCAACACATCGTCCTTAAGGTTTGCCCAGTAAAAGCGTTCACGAACTTTTTCCAATGTCCGGTGAACTCCAAGATGGCCGCCAGTTACACCGTCATGTAGTTCCCTAAGCACTTCGGGCACTTTATTCCTTGGAACGATGAGCTGTAGCCTACGCTGATCTCCTTCCGCGTTCTCCAATGCCCGTTTCAGCAGCCCGTTGTCCACTACAATGGAGTTCCATTGGGCCCAGTACGTTTTTACATTCTTCGACATTGGAGCCACATCCTGCCAGGTCGGTCTTCCTCGCCCCGATATTTTCCATTCCTTTATTTGTTTTAAGTCCGGGTCCTCGTCTTGCGCCTTTGACACCTCTGCGTCCTGCCAACTGTTGATAACAACCGTTGTCCTCAATACTGATGCCTGCTTTTCTTCTTGTCGGGAACAATGCCTGCATTCTTCATCTTCACATGGTCTTTTTGACAGCGCATCCGCATTCCTGTGGCTCGTTCCAGAACGATGAGCAGATTCAAAATCGTACTCTTGAAGGCGCTCGATCCACCTGGCCACTTGTCCCTCCGGTGACTTGAATCGCAGCAGCCACATTAGAGCCGCGTGGTCCGTTCTCAGCAGGAACCTTCTTCCGTATAGATATTTATGGAAGTGCTCTATGGATTTTACTGCTGCCAGAAGCTCTTTCCTTGTGACACAGTAGTTGCGCTCCGGAGCTGAGAGTGCCTTGCTGAAATATCCAAGCACCCTTTCTTCTCCGTCTTGGAGCTGAGAGA
The DNA here is from genome assembly GCA_964056705.1 of Troilus luridus. Lineage (NCBI taxonomy): Eukaryota > Metazoa > Arthropoda > Insecta > Hemiptera > Pentatomidae > Troilus > Troilus luridus. The sequence goes on along the minus strand of OZ057416.1, from coordinate 12,243,730 downwards.
GGACACTTCCTATGGCGATGTTGCTGGCATCTGTGTCGAGTATGAACTTGCCCTCGGGACGTGGATAGCACAGAATAGGAGCACTACTCAATTTTCTCTTCAGCTCCTCGAAGGATGCCTGGCACTCGTGGTCCCAATGGAAAGTCCTTTTCTCCTCGGTTAGCCTGGTAAGAGGTTTTGCGATGTCAGCAAATCCTTTCACGTACCTCCGGTAATAAGTGCAGAGCCCGAGAAAACTTCTCACCTGGTGCTTATCTCGAGGTACTGGCCAGTTGGTGATCGCTGCTATCTTCTCTGGATCAACAGCAACTCCGTTGTCTGACACAATATGCCCCAGGTAGTTGACTTGCCTTCGGAAGAGATTACACTTCTTCGGGTTCAACTTTAGGTTCGCTGCACGCAGTCGTTCGAAGACCTTCTCCAGATTCTTCAGATGGTGAGCGAAGGACTTTCCCAGCACAATGATGTCATCTAGGTACACCAGGCATACCTCCCAAGAGAGACCTCTTAACACATTTTCCATCAGCCTCTCGAATGTGGCAGGAGCATTGCAAAGCCCGAACGGCATTACTGTAAACTGCCAGAGCCCAGTGCCAATTGAAAACGCCGTTTTCTCTTTATCTCCAGGTGCCAATCCAACCTGCCAATATCCACTGCGGAGATCCAAGGTAGAGAAGAGTTTACACCCCTCCAGGGTGTCCAGGGTATCGTCAATCCTGGGAAGCGGATAACTGTCCTTCTTGGTGACGTTGTTCAGTAGACGGTAGTCTACGCAGAACCTCGTTGTGCCGTCTTTCTTCTTCACCAATACGACAGGAGACATCCAGGGGCTACTCGAAGGCTCAATGACACCATCAGCCGCCATCTCCTTTATGATCTTCTCGGCGTCCTCCCGTTTGGCTAACGGCAGCCTCCGCGGGACCTGTCGGATGGGCTTCGCATCCCCGGTGTCAATCCTGTGCTGGACGATATCCGTTCTGCCCCGTGGTCCTTATTATAATTAATTAATTATTTATTATAATTCTCCAGTTTTGACACCATTCTTCAAGATCAGTGATATGGGATTGGAGGCTTTGGGAGGGGAAGGCTTGGGAGCGAAACTTGAGTGCAAGAAAAGGAGAACTGGACTGTGATCAGATGAAAGGTCGTCCAAGGATTCAATATTGGCTTGTGGGGGAAAAATTTGGGATGTAACAAATATGTCAAGGATGTCCGGGACGTTTTTAAGGGATGTAGGCCAATAGGTAGGATTTGCTGGGGCAAGGATAGAGTAGCTCTTTGAGGATGTGAGAGAAGATAGAATATTTCCACGGGAGTTGGATGCTCGACAACCCCATCGTTGGTGTTTAGCATTGTAGTCTCCTCCAGCAATGAAGCGCGGTCCAAGGGATTGGAATAAGGAATCAAGGAGGTAATAAGGAAGAGAATTGCCAGGAGGACAGTATACAGCTGAAAATGTGATATGGAAAAGACAAGTCGTTATGGTTACTGAGGTATGTTGATATGTTGTAAGGGCATGTCTGCGTAGTGTAAATTTGAGCTTGCAACCTAAAAAACGGATGGAAAACTCTTGGTGGTCAAGCAAGCATGATAGGTTTAATTACACACTCAATACCAGCTGTCGAATATCCGAAAAATAGAATTTATAAAATAACATTAATCTAGATATGTACGTAGTACTGAAATATTACAGGTTCAATTTCTATACAATAGAAAAATCTAGCCGGAATACTGTTCCTCAATTTTCGAATATTTAACTGTTTTTTTGTTTCATTATACAATGACTGTTTATATTGTTGGAAATATGAACAATGTAAATTGATAAAAAGAAGGACATCATACATAAATATAACCGTAAAATATGTCTGTCCATGATCTCCAAATTATATTTATTATAAGAAGCGAGGGAATGGTTGACTGGAGAGTAGACGTAAGGAAGAAAATAGTTGGGGGTGCAGTCAAATGAAAACACTAAATTAAGTGGTTGCTTATTTAATTATGTGCCGACGTTTCGACCCACTTTGTGGGTCATCTTCAGGGCTGAGAAAGAAAAACAGACAAAATACAATGAATACAATAAAAATACATTGAGGACTAAGTATATGATAAATGAGAAAAAATATATATGTAGAGAGGTAGAAATTTAGAACAAAAGTGAGGGATATATATGAATAAAAAAATTACAGAGAAAATGTTCAGAACGGTTGTGATGCCAAAAAAGATTTTTTTATAAAGATAAAAGACGGAAGTAAACAGAAAGATATTTTTAAAAAGAAAGAAAAAGTATAAACATCAGAGGTGAGAAGTAAAATTATGGAAAAGGTAGTAGAATAAATATAAAAACTATAAAATGTAAGATAATAGACTCCTAGGGAGTTTACATAAGTAAAATGAAAGAAGATATAACCTAAATGATATTAAAGAGTAAATAAAGGAAAAATGACAGTAGAAAGTCAAGATATGAATATAGAGTATAACAGTTTTTAAAATGCATACCTATAGTATGAAGTGGTATAAATATATGACATAAATATAATAGAAATATAAGTAACAATATGGTATGACCATGGAAATAGAATAAAATATGATGAAGTTCCTAGATGTTAAATGCTAATGAAATCTTAGATAATAATAACATATAATGGATGCCAAAAAGCTAATATGAGAAAATAAAATGGTGTGCAAAATGGAGAAGGAAAGGGGTGAGGAGAAGATATGAGTATTAAAATGTAATTACCTATAGGAAGCTGTAGCAAGAGTAGACGCGGTCTAACTGACAAGAAAATACGTTATGAAGGTGTTGCCAGCGACATCTGACGGCCAAAAATATGACTAATTTTTAATTTTTGAGATATATTTTAATTGTATATTAATAGTAATTTTTTATTGACTATTTTATTATATTTAAATGTGTATCATGACTATTTTATAGAGGGCCACGAAAATTAATGACTAAATTAAAGGGAAAAGGTAGGGTGATAAAACAGTAGGATTTGATGTCAAGAGGTCAAAATAAGTATTATAGGAAAGAGAATATAGTAGTAACAGAATGAAAATGGGAAGGAATAACAAGGTAAATTAATTTAAGGTTTTTTTAGTTTGTTGAAAATTTTTGAGTAGAAAGAGGATAAGTTGTTTGAATCGATCTTGAGGTTAACAGTGGAGGAATCTAAATTTATTTGGATAGTTTCAGAGAGTATGGGTTTATCATGGTTGGGAACAGAAGCTGGGATGGATGTATTATCAAAGTCAAAATTGTGGTTAAGGGATAAGGCGTGTTCAGAGAGTTTTGATGCGGTAAGGTTATGGGAGGAAATGGAGTATTTGTGTTGGTAAATACGGTCTTTAAGGAAGTTCTTAGTTTCGCCGATGTAGGAAGAGTTGCAATTAGGAGTAGAGCAGGGGATGCGGTAGACGACATGGGAGCGATGTTTAAGGGGAATGGGATTTTTTACTTTGGTATAAATATTGGAGAGTTTGTTATGGGATTTAAAGGCGAGGCGTAAATTGGGGATAGATGAACGTAAGGATTTTTGAATGTTATGTGAGAGGGTGGGTATATATGGCATGGATCTGTATATAGAGGTAGTTGGCGGATGTTGAGATAGGGTGGGGGTGGGTGGGTTGTTATAGGCATGGATGAGTTTATTGATAACGTACGGAGAAAAATTGTTTTTTAAAAGGATTTCTTTGATTCGGTGGGTAATCATTTTAAGTAATAACCTCCTCTCGTATCCAATCCCTAGAATCCAAAATCCATCGTAAAATCCTCAACGCTCCTAATAATAAAGTCATCCATAACGACCTTAATGTCCCATTAACGAACCCGGTATCTATCCTTTCATAACAAACTTGATTCCCACTCAAACCTACTAGTTTCAAACCTAGCTTCCTCTTCGATTCCCGATAATCCTCCGAGGCGTCTGAAAAGAAGTGACCTTCTTAGTTGAACTAATGATTTGAGTACTACCAGGGGGTAGTTTCTAAACTTGCCATTAACTCATGTCATTTTGTATCACATAGCCTATCTATTTACTTGATGTATTTTTTAATACAGTTGAAAATATCAATAAATAAATTTAAAAAAAAAAGTAATAACCAAACTAAAGGCGCTGTTGACACATTCGACTAGACGTGCCAGTATAAATTCAGTTAACATCATTGTAAATATTATAACCATCAAAATAATTAACTTTATATCTGCTTGTAATTTCGGATTTTTTAATCTATATATATAAAAATGAATGTATGTGTGTTTGTCCGTTCTGAACTACTACACCAATCTTCCGATCGTCATGAAACTTTAGGAAGTTGTTCAGTACACTCTAGGGAAGGATTCTACCTGCTTTTTTTAATTTTTATTTATTTTTTTAAATTTCAAAAATTTCTGGGAAAAAAATAATTATTTGTCGCAAATCAAGTTATTTCTTTCGTAATCGAGTCAATAATAAAGGGAGAGTAGGAACAAATTTTAATCTCTATTATACTTATTAGATATAGGTCGCCTATCTATATATATAAAAATGAATGTATGTGTGTTTGTCCGTTATGCAGCACTACACCAATCTTCCGATCGTCATGAAACTTTGGGAAGTTGTTCAGTACACTCTAGGAAAGGTTTCTACCTGCTTTTTTTTTTTTTTTTTTTTTTAATTTCTGGAAAAAAAAAAATTATTTGTCGCAAATCAAGTTATTTCTTTCGTAAACGAGTCAATAATAAAGGGAGAGTAGGAACAAATTTTAATCTCTATTATACTTATTAGATATAGGTCGCCTATCTATATATACAAAAATGAATGTATGTGTGTTTGTCCGTTATGCACTACTACACCAATCTTCCGATCGTCATGAAACTTTGGGAAGTTGTTTAGTACACTCTAAGAAAGGTTTCAACCTGCCTTTTTTTTTTTTTGTTGAAAATTTTGAACAATGTATCACATATCCAACGAACTTTTGTAAAATGACGAATTAATTGGAGGTTTTTTTCCCAAATATCACCCAGAATTACAAAAACCATCAGTGACTCAGTTCACATGCTATATTAGCAGCTACGAATAACGATGTCAATGTCATCAATTTTAGCATTCAGAATCGAATACCAGGTGAAGCAACAACGTATAAGTCCATCGATACTGTGATTAATCAAGACGAAATTGTCCAGTACCCAACAGAATTCTTGAATTCCCTTGATTTGTCAGGTATGCCACCGCACATATTAACACTAAAAATTGGCGTGCCTATCATTTTACTCAAACATCAATCCACCACGATTTTGCAATGGTACGAGACTTGCAATTAAAAAGATGATGAAGAATGTCATGGAAGCTACAATTTTAAATGGGGAATTTAAGGGTGAAGATGTACTGTTACCACGTATTCCTATGATTCCAACAGATATGCCATTTGAATTCAAGCGCTTGTATATGGCCAGCTCTCGCGTCGAAAAACCTTCAGATTTATTCGTTTACACACCCGTAGGAAAAACAAAAAATATTGTGTATCAAAAGCACTTGAGTAAATAAAGAAAATTGATTTTTATGTATAAAAATGATTGTGAATAAGAAAAATTATATATAACAAGTGAATTTATTTCTCAAGAAAATAAATGAAAGAAAAAGTGGAGGCGAGAACAAATCGGAAATATAAATTATTTTGAATTCAATTATAAATGTTATTTTCGATTCAAAGAAATATGTTCTGCAAAATCTCAGCTTCACTTATTTTTTCTAAATCAAGCAATTAAAGATAACCTAAGAGCGATTATGTTGGGAAATATTAACAACCAATTTATTAAGCAATATATGTTCTGAATACACTATCCAATGGGTATAGCCAGATAATAAGATAAAAAATGCCCCAGGCGATATTTGGGAACAAAAAAATTGGATCTTATTTGCCATAAAAAATAATGAAGATTCCCAAATTTTTAACTCCAAATATTAAAATTCACCCTAAAAAAATAAAACTTAAAAAACCGTTTTTTCTTCATAACTTTGTCGCAGATTATTAACGCAGATCCCTTTTTTCTTTTTTCTAAATTAACAGGTTTTTTTCACTTTACAACTGAATATTTTTAAAAACATTTTAGGCGCCAATTTCAAATGAACGGGAAACGTTTAAAATTTTAAAAATACAATAAAAAAAAAATCCTTTTCCTCGACAAAAAAATATAAGTTGAGGGAATGATAGAACAATTATTATGAATTATTTCAGATTTTTTAATTCAGCGCAACGCTGTTAAAAGCTTCCTATCGCAGCAACGCGCGACGGGTCAGCTAGTATAATAATAAAATCAAAATCTTTAATTGCTCATATGTTACAGATTTATGCAAAGATGAAAGGGTATAATCAAATTTTTATTTTTTTTTTACATATATTTATTGAAATTTACAACTGTATACAAAATACATCTAGTAAATATAATGAGTGAATACATTGACATGAGAAGACAAGTAGAGGAACTACCCAGTGGTAGTACTCAAATTAAAAAGTTCAGTTTAGAAGGTCACGAGGCCATCTTCTTTTCAGACGCCTCGGAGGATTATCAGGAATAGTATGGGAAGAAAGTTGGGCGACTTGCGGATTCAAGTGTGTATGGAGCTTGTCATCGAAGGATAGGTATCTAGTTTGGGCCAAATCAGTAACATATGGGATATTAAGATCATGATGGATGAGTTTGTTTGTGACATAATAAGGAGGATTGAGGATTTTACGAAGGATTTTGGATTGTAAGGATTGGTACGAGATGAATTGAATGGTTTAGTAGAGCCCAAAAGCTCAACTCCGTATGTCCAAATAGGTCTGATAACTGTCATGTAAATGAGTCTTTTGTAATTAATTGGGAGCTTAGAGCGTTTGTCCAGTAAGTGTTGAAGTAGGCAAAAACGTCGAGCAGGTTCTTGTCTTTTCAGTCTTGTATGAGGATTACAAGTGAGACGTTTGTCCAGATGGAGTCCTAGGTAACGTATCTGTTCGACAGGGTTTAGTGGAATATTATTAAAGGATACAGTAGGTTTACGACGAAGGGTGAAGGTAACTTGATGGGATTTGTTAGGATTTATTTTAATTCTCCAATTTTGACACCATCCTTGAAGGTTTGAGATATGGGATTGAGATCTGGGATGCAACGAATGGATCCTTATATATATATAGTCAGCTGTATATATCGTGTAAAGAATGGGACCAGGATACTACCTTGAGGAACACCGCCAGATTGGGTAAAGAGGGAAGAGTAGGAAAAATTATGGTTTACTTTAAAGGTCCTACTGAGGTAGGAACTGATAATAAGGAAGTAAGTAGAAGGTAAGAATTTACGGAGTTTGTACAGCAGACCCGGATACCAGACTCGATCAAAACCCTGGTTTATTGGTGTAAAAAGTATATCTATAGTGATTAACTATCTACACTTAAACATTTTATGATCACTTTAGTAGGATGGTTTAAATAATTCTTAAGTTACTTAATTCAACTACTACTGTAACAAATAGTTACTTATTTGCCAACAATCATTATTGTATTAACCGTTATATCTACTTACGTGATTACTAATCACAGAGCATATTTCATCATTTATAAATTTAATAAATCTGTATCTACTTTATAAGACTTTAATTGTACATATTTCAGAGTTAGTTTAATATAAATGTATATTAATTTACTTTGATCGGGCGAATACCCGAAATGTGAGTAGGTTTCTTGGGTGCGTATTTTTTTATAGCTGATATCGAATGTTATTAAATGTATAACTACTTTATCGGAATGTTACTTATTTGATACTAACCGTTATAACTACTAATGTGGTTATTAATACAACTAAATATTGTAGTATATTTCATATTATAATTTTGTCTATACTGTATAAAATTAACTATAAATACCCTAGTTGTACATATTTTGGTTATAGATAAATATATAATGTAATTGTATATTACTTTTAGCAGATTTTTGAATTATAATTATTTGCCATCACTTGAACAAAGTATTGTACACAGTAGGACATCCACTCAATGTGAGGAAATCCATTAAAACAAAATATTGGAAATAAATAAACTATTGTGTACATATGGTGTATTGGAGACAGAGAAAAGGAAAAATTAAGTTATAAAGAGGTCCAAAGTGTCCAAACAATTTTTTACAAGGAAGAATAATCTAGAATGTATTTGATCCTTACTTAATAACCTTACACTCTTTGAAATTTAATTAATACAAATGTTTTATAATTAAATTCATAAAACAGATAAATGGTCCAACAAATATACGAAAAATTTGAAACCAGGGAACAATAAAAAAATAAGTATAAAAGCAATTTAAATATATGTATATTTAATGTATTTAATTTTAAGCTATAAAAACATAAATGAGGCATAGAGAATTTTTTTTTTAAATTAAAAGACTAAAATAGACAAGAATAGTAGAAACTAAACTTTGTTTAACATAAATAAGGATTCATTCATTAATAAAATAATCAATAATATTTTTAATTCTTAATTTAGTTATATTTATAAAACTACATACATAATAATGGGTAAAAAATCATTAGTGCTCTTAAAATAATATTTGTTTTAAATTTTAAGTTATCCTGAATAACATGAATTCAAGAAAACTTATTAATTACTAAAACAATAACAATAGTTAGGGATCAATAGGAACGATTAATGAGTCTTTAAAATCCAGTTAACAAAGTAAACCCAAGACGTTTTTGAAATAGTGAAAAAATAAAAATGATAAAATCGCTCGAATAGATACTAAAATGTGAAATTTTAAAAATCCTGTTTAGTACTGATTTTGAAACTTTTTAAAATTAAATAATATTATATATTGAATATTAACATAGGTTTCATAAATTAACTTAGTGGATTTTTTTTAGATTTTTTTTTGGCTTTATAATCAGTCATTAAAATCTTGAGAGAAAACTTCCAGATATATTTAAGAATGATAAAACATTAAGGTATTCTTATCCTTCTGTTGATATCACAAATAGTCAACAAGTTCGCATTCAGCCACTGAAAAATAAATTAATTCTTGAATAAAACAAATCTATCTCAGATATCTTGGAAAGAATTCAGGTATCAGTCAGAATCCATCACATAACAAACCAGGCGGGATAAACTTGCCAACCCTTTCACTAATTATTTAATGTCTATTCTTTGTAAGAGATTGCTTTCCGACTTCGAACAGATCTTCTTTTGTCAGAGGAATCAGCTGGAAAAATTTAATATAGTCAGTTATATTAAATATAAAGAATAATAATAATAACTGAGGAGTAGCCTATGTCAAGTAGCAGACCAATCCCTATCATTCCGCTCTTTCTTTCATAAAACATGCTCTTCGCTTAATAAAATCTTTTACGAGCCATTTTTATTTCATGCTACATTAATAGAGATAAACTTTTTACACTCTACGAACGCTAGTAAACAATCTTCTATAAACAACAGATTTGGAATATATTTAAGTACAAATATAGGTACTTCTCTGTTACAGTGGCACCATTACAGATAATAATAGAGCAATGTTTAATGTATTTTTTGTTTTTAATTAATAAAATATGATGCAAACATGGGATCTTCCGATATTTCCGAAAAAGCGGTAATGGCCAGGAAGAAGTGTTGTCAACAGTCACAACATGAAATTATGAAATGATTTGGGGTGTCACAAAAGAAGTTCCAGAAGTAAGTGGGGTTTAAGAACTGGAGCCTGGTTAGATTCTACAAGCTGTCATTTATTAATCCTAGAAGATTTATTTAATGTAAATAAAATTCTATATGCTAGTGATATATTTCATTGCATCAAAACTCCTAAACAGAGGAGCTAGTGTCGGAATGTAAGGTTTAGTGGCGCCACTCTAACAGAGAAGTACCCCCCCCAAAAAAAAATGTTTAAATTCATGAATAAAATTTAACACTGAAATCAATTTGTAAAAAGCGGTTTATTTTAAATAATTATTTAATTTGATATGCTTAATGTTATATATTAAATTTATCGTTAAACAAATCAGGAACGAAATAAGTGTTCACCAGTATCAATAACTTGTAACTCCGTAAAAATATTAAGACAAAGGGATCGAAGGAGTGAGAAGAGAGAACACGGTGATATTTTCCCAAAAACAACCAAGCCTAAATAACTTTTCCACGTTATTCTATATTAAAGCCTCATCGGCGTGGATAAACGATACTGCAATTCTAGTTTAAATATATTACATGTCAGAAAATTTTCTTTTATTTAATAAAGAGATCATTTAAAAATGTTATTTTATTTAAAATATATCATTAAATATTAATAGTATATTTTGTTTATTTATGTATATTTATAGTTTGACGCTTCACCCACTATTGGTTGCCCTAAAGACTTCCTACATCTTAGGCCAAAACGTTGTGACAATAAAATAAGTCATTCTTATTTTGTGTAATCATTGACTGCACCCCCTGACCAATTCAATCCATCATTCGAATTATCCTATCAACTATTATCCAATTATATTAAATATATATTTATAGTTTGAAAATTATAAGTAATTATAACTTACTTGTATTATCTTTAGGAGACCCTTCAGCAGACTTTGAGCTTCTAGATTTCAGAAAATAGAGAAATTTAAATACTCAAGCAAAGTAATTAAATTAACCAATAATTAATATTTTAATTTAATCTTAAATAAGTTTACATTATTAAAATAAATAGTTACCTAAGATAAGGTTTTGTTCTTTTTTTAGTTTCAGTTTTTTCACCTAAAATAATTGAAATATTGAGCATATTAATAAATTATATTAAAAAGAAAAAGAAAAAAAAAAGGATGCGTTACCAACAGAAAATAGGCCATGTGAAGTTATATCAGTAATAATATTAAAATGGCTAAGTGAACCCGAAGGCTCGACTCTGATACCACCAATTTCTGTTTACAAACTTCTGTCCATGGACCACTACACACTACACAAACCCAAATCCGCCAGATCACAGTTAACGCAATCCTCCCACCTATGCTTCGGTCTACCCCTCAGAAACTTCCGAGGCAGCACAGCGGTTATTAACTTTTTAAGAATTCGTTTGTTTGAACAAACTTTGAGTTTGAAACTAAATGAAAACTTATTTCAAATCGGGAAAGTTTTTTCACCTACCCACCATATTTATTTTATTTAAATCTAAAATCAATAGTCCGCCAATAGTACTAACTTATGGCTCGGAGGCATGGTCTATTAAGAAGGCAGATGAAAAACGGCTCTTGTTGTTCGAAAGGGGGATACTGAGGAGGATATATGGACCCATCAAAGTAGGCGAGACATGGAGGAGACGAAAAAACCTGGAATTGTACAAACTCTTTAAAGATAAAGACATCCAAAATCATAAAATTGGGAAGACTTCGATGGGCTGGCCATCTAGCAAGAATGAATGATGGCGAGATTCCGAAGAAAGCGGCCACAGAAGAGATCTTTGGAACAAGTAGAGTGGGACGACCGAGAGTGAGATGGATGGATGGTGTGACTGAGGACGCTAGGACTCTTCTCGGAGTGCGGGCCTGGAGGACTCCTGCACAGGATAGACCCAACTAGCAGAGGCTACTTGAGGCGGCCCCGGTGACGAGTTGTTGTGCCGGTTATTGTATTGTATTCTATTGTAAATCTAAAATATCTGAGAAATAAAATAAAAAAGCTCACTTTTTGATTTGTTAACTTTTTCTTCTTTATTTGTATTTCCGCTTGTATTGGCTGTTAGGCTTCTGTAATACAATAAATAATTAATCAATGATTATCACTTAATATTTTAAGTACATATAGTGAGACCTCTCTGTAAGACTTATATTTTTTTTTTTTCATTATCTTTAGTAGAGCAGTGCATTTTACTATACAATTCAGTTCTTTTAAATAAAGAAATATATACAGAGTAACTTACTCATTATATACAGCAGGGAGGCGCTCTGACAATACAATGGGATACTTCAAATTGACAATGTTAGCATCTGAAAAAAAAAATTTTTTTTTTTTATCCAGTACCCAAATGTTAATATAAAATAAAATTTGTCATTACTTACAACTTGAATCTTGACTTTCTTCGTTCGATTCTTGCTTTACATTACTCAAAGAAAACCTAAATTCATGGATAGAAATAAAAAAAAGGATCTGTTAGCAATGGCAAATTTAAAAGATATATATTTTATTTAATTTGTTGGCATAATCTACTACCTTAAAATACAGTTTGATATATTTTAGATTATAATATTAACACATGACCTATTAGTCTTTGAAAGAAAAATCCTTCGAGGAATTTTCGGAAGAGTCCATCTCAACGAGAACTGGAGTAGGCGAACGAACATCGAAATGTATGCAATATTTAATGAAGAGGATGTACTGACAATGAAGCTTCTGAAATTGCGATGGGGTGGACACGTGGCTAGGACGGAGGACGAGGCAATCCATAAGACTGTCTTGAATGAACCTCTCCATATGTATAGATGGACAGATGCCAGAGATGTCCTAGGAGTGAGGAACTGGATGTCAGCTGTGCAGAATAGAGAGGACTGGAGGAGGAGGCCAAGACACATAACTGAGTTGTAGTGCCGAGTTAATAATAATAATAATATTAATACAAAAGGCACTGTAAAAATTTAAAGGGAGAAACTTTGTATGCTGTTTATATTTATTTTTAATATAATTTCTGGACTGACAAAACTAAATATTTCTCATGTTTTTCTTTTTCTTCTCCTTGATTTTTTTTTTTTGTGGGGATTTATCAAAGACTCTATTCATGTGCCTCCGCTACTAACAACAATGGATGATCTGAGGTGTCGCATAACAGCAGCAGTGGGATCAGTAATTCAGGGCATGCTTGCTATGGGACGAATTTGAATACCGCATAGACATATGCCATGCATCTACAGGTGGACATATTGAAAACCTTTAAAAGTATGAAAAAGAACTTTTTGAGTTGGCCTTTCAAGCAAAAAAAATCAGTAATTGGATATCTTTATTAGTGTTAGAAACATAAAAATGTCAAATCGGATGTTTCTTTTTGATACACCTTGTATTTTACCATGCATTTTTTCATTACTTACAACTCGAGACTCTTTCAGTTTATAAATAGGCCATTTTGAAGGCTTTCAAAGGTCCTTAGTTCAAATCCTGCAATTTAAAAAACTTTCATTTAATCTGTTAGCAGCAGTTATGGATCCACGGGAACTAGGCCCCTCCTGGGGCTCACCCAGAATTAATTAATTGGGTATCCGAAATTGGGGGGGAGCATCTGGTGGTTTTGAGTGATCTAGAACAAATCACCTCCCTTCACAGCTGTTGTACAAGAAACAGTAGAGTCTCTACCAAGTGCTGAAGCCAAGACTCTCTATGGGTTATAGTGGGACATTCTTTTTTTTTTTTTTAATTATAATTTAGTCATTTGTAAACCTACATATCATTTCCACTATAAATTGAAAAAATTGTAGCCTTTACAAAAGGATTGCTGTTGATACTCGTTTACTTATGGGCTAAGAACTGAGTTTGATTGAGTTTTGAGTTCAAATGTTTTCAAGAGTTTGAGTATAGGCAAAAACATGTTTTGAAAGAAAACAAAATATGCAATATATAAATTATACAACAATGGGAGATTGAGGGATTTGAATGATCACAACCCTCTCTAGAAATAATTTAAGAATTAAGTCATAAAACTACACACCCTTGATTGCATGAAGACACCCTGCTACCATATTTTTGTTTCCTTGGGCAGACGTTGACAAAAACTGACGGGTTTAACATAAATCCTGAAGTCTGCGGATCATTCTTGGGCGATATAACGTTAATCGTTAAAAGGGAAGTAGAATTTCTTCCACCATTATTAGAATTCCTTCCTGTTTCTGAAGAAGATGTATTTTCATCCATCTGCTAGTTAAAATAAAAAAACAAAACATGAATGATAAATTCATGAAGCATTGCATTAATTAAAGAAATAAAAAGGATTGTTTAGTAATAGCATTATTATGTTTCAGAAGCACATTTTAAGAAGAGGTTATGAAAATTTCAATAAAATAATTTTTAACATCATAACATACCTACACATTTGTAAGGTATCAAATATAATAATTAAACAAAAAAATATATAAATATGATATTAGAAAAAGATGAAAATTTACATTTGGACAAACTTGAAATTGTAATAGGTTAAGTGATCCATAAAGGTTATGATGTAACTTGTAAATATTATTTTGTACTATTATAAATTAATAAGTAATAGGTATGAACATAAATTAAACATTCTTTTTAACATCACATTTGATATATAATTGTTAAACTGTGTTTAATATGTAAAAGTAAAAATTGCAAAAGATCGATTGTAAGATCAACGAAATATAGAGAAGGGATGAAAAAGTGGTGGAGGAGCACGCGGAGCGAGAGCAGGGGCTTATGAAGCTGGAGGCCGAAGTGGAAGGAATCAGGAGAGAAGCGAACGTGAAGGAAAAAGAACAAAGAAGAAGCCTACCTGGAGAACAAAGGAATAAGAGAAGCGCACATTTTGTTGACATATACCTCAAAGCGACAAAGGTACTGTAATTTTTATATGCTCTTAAGTGGAGTGCTATAAAGTGGGGATTAGGATAGCTAAGGGATATAATTTAACATTTCAAAGTGTTCATGTCAAATGAGTGGCTAAAACCTGATTTACATTAATTTTATAAAAATGCAAATATTCGTCCATTCTAATATAATTTTTTTTGTCATATTAATTCTTATTATATAAAATATTATTATTAATTCAGTATTTATTTATCGGTGCCCAAAATTAATGTTTAACTTGTAATTACTACAGGAAACTGAAGGTAACCTAACATATTAGAACCAGGATTGATTTATGATATTAAGACTCAATGGTTGTAGGGTTTATTGGCAGTTTTCGTGAAGGTAGTTTTATAGGAGGAGAGAGTTATCGCCCTTCTGTGCCCTAGACAGGTGGAGGGGATGCCACCTCGGAGCGCTCAGGCACAGTCCCCTAACCTAAGGGCGGCTACCTAAGGGAGGTGAGCCTAAGGTGTATATTGTATATAACCTTAGTCTGTAGGTGAGGGGGTCAATGTAGTATGCTGTGTATGAGTACTGTGTCAATGTTAAACATTAAAGTTAAAAAGGGTTTTGGGTTGCAAAAACACCTCAGAAGTAATGCCCTATCCCCAGACCATAAAGATAAGAAAATATAAAACCCTGCCTGATAAGGCCCCTTCTAAGATATGCTTCAGAATGTTGGACTCCCACAAAAGCACAAGAACTCGCTATCATGAGGTTTGAGCAAAAAATATTACAGAGAATATTTGGGGCAGTATTACACAATAACACATGGAAGCAACAATCGAACATAGAAATGATATTTAAAGAACCAGATATTATTAGGGTTATAAAAGTAAACAGGATACGATGGGTAGGACAAATCGCACGTTTGGGAGCAAATCAAGTCCCTAAAAAAGCTCCTTGAAGAAAAAGTGGATGGAACCGGACGGGTTGGAAGACCGAGGCTGCGGGGGGCAGATGGTGTAGCTGAAGACACTCGGACCATCCTACACATCCGTAACCGGAGAGCAGGACCAATGAACAGGGATGACAGGCAGTTGATGATGCGGGAGGCCTTGTCCACACTAGGGATGTAGAGCTATTTATGTATGTATGTATGTATGTATGATGGTTAAAGGGCTAAATCAAATATTAATGACAATAACTAACCATTAAGTATGTTAAATTATTTTAAAAATAATTATAATCAGCAAAGATGTTTCTTACCAATCTAGATCTTGATCCAGAAGGTTTGACCTCGACTGGGTTTCCTTCTTGTTCTTGTAAGCTTTCGTTCGAGGTAGATGGTGATAAATTATTACTATCTGATGAAGAAGTAGAGCTACTGGCTTCAATATTTGTATTCTGTAATAAAAGTTATTAATCCCAAATAAAATATTGTTGATATTAACAGTTGAACTATCTAGGTAGACCTAGATATTTTTGAATTAAATGAATAAAAATATTGATGAATAAAACGAATCATAAGCAGCCATAATGTAAAAAAATAATCTTACTTCGACGGTCCAAGAACCAACAGAATAGAAAGACTTTTCAGCAACTTCTTTATTTCTTATATCTGAAATCATAGTTATACTGTTAAGTCATTCTTTTTTTAAATATAGAATAAATGAGGTTTGTCTAAAAAGTGAAAAAAAAATTTTCTTTTTTAGAAATTTCTTCAACTAGGGAGTAACCCCTGACTGTTTCTAATGCTGGAAGGATTATTGGAATCCTCTGTTTGAGTTTCTTTGTTGTACCTGATACGATGGCTTCTACATCATACAAAACCACCATATATTCCTGTTAGATAGGAAAATAGTTGACTGGAAGATCTTATAGAGGATGGAAATAGTTGGGGGGGGGGCAGTCAAAATAAACACCAAATAAGTGAATACTTATATTTTATTTTTTACAGCTACATGGTACACCGAGCCACCACTCCTTTTGTTTGCCCTGAAGATGCCCTACAAACTAGGTCGAAACATAGGCACAAATAAAAAATAAGTACTCATTTATTTGGTGTTTTATTTTGACTGTAACCCCCCACCTATTTCCATCCTCCACCATATATTCCATTTAGGAAACAAGAAAAAGTCATACGATGCCAAATCAGATGGATAAGAGAGGTAATTTGCCATGGTCAAAATTCTAATTATAGACCACATGTGAATCACAAATAGCAAATTTTGTACAAAGACATTGTCATGATCAAAAAATGCACTCAAGATTAAAAATTCAGCGGAACACCAGCTTTGAGTCATTTGAGAATGTCTATGTAGAAATTATCAACTTCTAAAACTTTAATTAATTAAAAAATTAAAAACTGGATTGAAGAGACAAATTTTAGAGAAAAATGGCCAAGTACTTAAACAAACAACCGATTAGAATTGTCCTAACATTCGATCTCATTTCACCCCTCCCCCTCACTTTATAAATATTTTACATATAGCAGTGCAATGTGTTATTCGATTTTTCTACTGTTTCCTATTATTCGCTTTAAGGAAAAGATAATAAGAGAGCTGTTCTTAATTTGAAAAATATATTTTTTAACTATTATAATGAAATTCCAGTCTTGTTTCTTAGTAATTACACTTTTAGCAGTATCAGGAATATTGATTTCTTGATGAACACAGATGAGGGGGACATTTTGTTATTAGAAACAGCTGTTACACAGTTGATTGAGATGTATGATAAATAATAAAATTGTTCGGCATTTTATTTTTTTTAAAGTGAATTTTCATTATCCAAACCACACCCAATGACATTAATTTTAAAAATAATTACTCTACAATATACGTATGTAAATATATTTTTCCACTTTTACATTAACTTTCCAAACATAAATTAAACATAAGCACATATATGTTACTAATAATTACCAACTCATATTGGTGGGGTCACCCGTGGTGTAATGGTTAGCTTAACAACTAACTAAGGCCAAAATAGCAGGTCCGTTGCCTAGCTGGTGGCCCTAGGATTTTTTTAAAATAGGAGTAAAAAATCCTTGGTTATGCCGTTCTTCAGAAGGGACCTTAAAAGGGGGTCCCGAGCCTAGGGGCATAAACCTAGATAGGGAAAATTTAGAGCTGCCACTGTAGCATCGTCCAATTAGCCATAGCAGCATAAAGTGATGATAAATAAACAAACAAATAACTCATATTGGTGCGAAATTACAATGTTTCATTTATTTGTATTTCAGATTTTCTTCAGATTGAAAAACCATGCTTTTTTGCTATTTTTATTTTCTTGCAAGATCTCCATACACTGAAGAATGATCAAAACACTTTCAACTAAGCTATCCAGAGCATCCATATACACAATCAAACTTAATTATATTAATGTTACGGTCAGAGAGAGAGATAGACCAGCTGAAAGGATTAAACGAGCTGGAGAGATCAAGACGAGCTGGGGATTAAGATGAGCGGAAGAGATTAAAGAACAGCGTAGATAGATCGCGGAAGGCGTGGAATGTTTTAGGTGTCCCCCACCCCGACCAACCTTGCCTAAATAAGAGGCCAGCTGTTTTCAGCCTAGGCAGTAGTAAAGTAGTTGAGTTCCGTGACAGTGGCAGAATGAACTAGTCAGTGATAAGTGAGTGTAATAAACTGTGTGTCAGTTTGTCATATTTGGAGAGTCTTATGGTCCATGGACTTTAATTAGCGAACTGTAAGTGTTAATTTGTACTTGTAAACTATAGTGTAATATTATTGTACTTGTACAAATTTGTGTAAATAGTACTTCTTCTTTGACTTCCTCTTATGCCATTGCTAGCGTCGAGGAGTATGTATGTAAATAGTTAAGTTATTTATCATTAGTAATATCTTATAGTATTTGTATATTATTTTAGTAATTAGATAACAGTTAGGTCTAGGTTATAATCTGTAGAATATTGTTATTGAAAATTCATATTAGTTTAATAATTTAATTATTTTAGATAATCTCATTGCATTCTTTTTAATTTGTTAATAAATATTAGTAACTTGAATTTAGTAGTAGATTACTTCATTTTACACCCAGTAGCCCGTAACATTAAAATGATTAGTAGTTTATTACTGTCTTTTGTGTAATGGATCATTAAAATTTTAATAGCCACTATAAGATAGAAATAATTAAACAATTCATGATGATATTTTTGTTGATTCAAAGAATTACTCACTCGATAGATTTTGGGGCACTTGACCAAATCTATGCACTGGTTCCTACAGAAAAAAAAAGACAAACAATAAATATTTATTAATTAATAATTATTAATAACAACAATAATAAATTTAAAAAATAATTCTATATAAATTTTAATTTAACATAATTCAAATGTTTGCTGTTTTTAAAAGTTATTTCAGTAATGAAATTAAATCAAAATTTAATTTTTTAACACTATCACTTAAAGTCCATTGCATATGAAGAAGATGGTTGTCATCAGAGACAATTTAGACTAATTTTACATAGATATTTACCTCATATTGTTGTTCAATTACTGGCGATAGGCATACCTCATCATTTCCTAAACAGAACAATAACCAGAATCAATAATAAAAAACCAGTTTAAAGGAAAAAATAAATTATATTTTGTTTTCTAAGTAGAAATATGTTTGAAATGTAACAATGAAGACAAGTCATAAATATAATTACAATAAATTGTAATAATGATTATTATTATTCTACGGGGCTATAACTTGATGAGTCCTTGCCACCTTTACCAGCTTCTTCCAGTTGTCTCTGTTTTTTGCAGCGGTCATCAGCATCTGACTTCCCTCGCGTCTCTCCCCACACTATCCAACCACCTCAGCTTCGGGCGCCCCTTTCTTCTCGTGGCGTAGAGAGGTTCTATTAAAGCCTTTTTAGGAATGGCCTCGTCCTCCATTCTAGCCACATGACCCATTGCAGCCTCCTAATTTTTAAGGAGTAAACAACATCTGCTCCGTTGTACATTGAGTAAACTTTATTGTTTGTTCTCCTTTGCCCCTTTCCATCTAGATAAACTCCACCAAAGATTCTTCAGAGGATCTTTATTTCGAAGACTAGGAGATCATGATCGATCAGCTTGATCATTGTCCATGTATCCAATCTATAAAACAAAACTGGGCGGACTAAAGTTTTGTATACATAGAGCTTGGTTTGCCTTGATAGAAGGCGTGAGGAGAATTCCTTGCATAGACCAAAATAACACTTGCTAGCCATCCATATTCTTTTCTTTACCTCAATCTCAGGTGCATTAGTCTCAGTCAGTATTGAACCCAAATAGGTGAATTGGGCAACTTTCTCAAAGTAAAAGAGGCCATTATTGACAATCTCGCCAGGTCGGGGAACTTCCCCAGTAACCATCAACTTAGTCTTCTCCTCATTCACCACTAGTATAATAATGATATAAACAGAACAAAATATAACCCATTAGTATTTCTAAACTGACACTAGTAAAAAAAAACCCTACATTTTTGGAAAAACAGAATAAACTATTAATAGTAGAACGTCTCGGAATCTGAAACAGTAAAAATGTCGCAACTCGAAATAAAGCACTTATAAACTTTGTTTCTTTTTGGTTCATCACAAGATTCAAGTCTCAACTTAAAATGTGTCACTCTTCCCTAAGGAGTAGCATTAGTACATTAAGAGTGACACAAGTACCTTCAGGCAGACAACCTCTGAAGTGAGACTAATGCAATTTTGATGAGTGATAAAGAGATATTTACCCATTCTTTCCCTTTTCATAATTCAAAAACACCTATTTTTAAGTTCCATTACTTTAGAAATACTAATGCAATATATAGGTGACGTGAATATAAGTGATTTAAATTATAACTAGTTGTTACTGTATTATGGATAGTTATAATTAAAACAATAGAAATTAAAAAAAAAAAGACATTAAATATATTATAACAAACCTGGAGCATACTCCATATTGGGATAGTCATTGAAATTCAGTCTTCTAAGTTCAACTTTGGGTTTATGAATAACATGGCCGCTCACCATCGGGCATATAGCTGCGCTCTGCCTTGTAGGTAACCTACTACTTTCTGCGAAAGAATATAGTGTTTATTATTATATGAGACTATTGTCTTGTAAATTATTTGTACAATAAATTAATATAGACGAAGGGAAAACTCAAAAGAGACATGAAATACTTATTAAGAAAAGTTACAAACAAATATCCTTAAGTCTTTATAATAAAAACAGAGAGCGAAAATACATGTCAATATTAGACAGTTGGTGGTGGGTTGTTGGTTTCAGTTCTGCAGGGTATGGCTTTGAGTCAAGTCAAAACAAGTTTTAACTTTTTATTCCTTTTTCATTTTTAATTAATAATAATAACAATCCTCAAAATTAGGTTACGTAAAGTCCTTAAAACCCAGCTAACTGGAAAGAGAAAAATCAAGGCCATAAACACCTGGGCTAAACCTGCTCTCAGTTATAGCTTTGGGATATTGCAATGGTCAAACACCAACCTGCAGGAGATAGAATAGAATAGAAAAGTAACTTTATTCTGGGACAAAGTCCCTT
The DNA here is from genome assembly GCA_964056705.1 of Troilus luridus. Classification (NCBI taxonomy): domain Eukaryota; kingdom Metazoa; phylum Arthropoda; class Insecta; order Hemiptera; family Pentatomidae; genus Troilus; species Troilus luridus. Next base: position 12,222,719 of record OZ057416.1, on the reverse strand, counting down.
TAGAATAACAGATATGAACAGGAATAAAAACCCATAATATTTATCTGGCCAGAAGGCTAAATGTTACAAATCATAAAGCGTGAAAACATGACAGAAAACAATTTAAAAAGAAATATATAAACAAAAATAATAGTAAGTAAATAAACAGAGATAGATTGTCTTGTGAGAACAACTCTCACACAAGAATGCGCCCACCACCCATTATCATCAAAAGCTCGCCTGTACTTACTCAGGAAAGGAGGACTTGGCATGATAAGTATCGAAGAAGCTTGCCGCAAGCAGGAAGGGGGCCTACGCCAATATTTCCTCACAAAAACAAATTGAGTTTATGTCACTATTTCAAGGATGGATTCAGGTCTAACTGCACTAAATCTAAGAAGAAATGCTGAACAGATAGTTGTTACAGAAAATGAACGGTTGACGGAATGGAAAACAAAATCTTTACATGGTAGATTCTATCACAAATTAAATGATAGCTCCATTGACAAGGAGATGTCAGTTGATTGGTTAAAGGCTGGCGAGATATAATCTATGACAGAGGGGTTTGTGATCGCAATTTAAGACCAAGTTATTGCCACCAGATCATATAGAAGGCATGTTCTAAAAGACACATAAACGGCTGATAAATGTCGGCTATGTTCGGGAACATTGGAGTCAATCCAACACATCACTGGTGGATGTGAAGTGTTGGCTGGCACTGAATATCTCCATAGGCATAACAATGTTGCCAAAATTCTGCATCAAGCCCTGGCGGTGAAATACAACCTTCTAGATATAAAGGCACCATATTATAAGTATCATCCCAATAGACTTCTACAAAAAGGTCCCCTTTGGCTATATTGAGATGAATCCATTATAACAGACCACACTGTGCATCATAATAGATCAGATACCCACCCTCCTTATAAGTCGAGTGAGAGGAAAGCAAGTATAATTGATATTGCGACCCCTAACGGCAATAATGTAAACTCAACTGTTGGAAAAAAACTTCGAAAGTATCAAGAACTAGTGGCTGAGCTATAGGAGCTATCCCATATGGAAAGTGTGGTGGTAACACCTATAATAATCTCCACGAATGGATTGGTGCCTAAATCCACGGCAGAGGGCATTAAGAGTCTGGGAATTCCGGTCGAGGTTTTATAGGAGGCTCATCAGGCAGTTCTCCCAGAAGTGAAATATAAAAGCAAAAAATAATAACAGCAGATGGTTGAAATTGTCCCCCATCTCTGTTTTGAACCCGCAAATGCAAGAAAAAATAGATGATCATAATAATACAGCTTTATTGACATCACGTGTTTATGACAAAAGCCTCTCCGTTAGGAGGTAAAATGGAGTTCAGCTTCAAAATATAATTTTACAGAATATTAACAATATAAAATAAAGTAAATAACATTCATCATAAACTATAAAAACAAAACAAAAAACATTCTTTTAGAATAAGTATAAATAAGTAAATAAACTAAATCTTAACAAATTTCAATATAAAATAAAATAAACAACATTCATTATAAATTACAAAAATAAAAAAAAACTTTTTCCTTTTTATAGGTTCTTTACAATTTTGAACCAACCCTCTCTTCTCTGTCCCCGGCCACTTCCCACTCTTCGCATTCATATTTACTTCTTATTCTGTATAGTCCAATAACATGCCATTCGATATCCAGAAAAGCTACTTCTAATTCTAATGACCTTTCGTCTTCCCTTTAAATTATTTAAATATATAAAGTACCTATATTTAAAACTGTCCAGTTATTTACTATTTGCTACCTTGCTCCGTTATTTTTAATTATTTACATTTTAATCACCTTTTTAATATTCTCGAAAATAAAAATAATTTTACTGATAATTATACAAATTATATAAATAATTACTGACTGAATATGGTAACTATTTCTGACTGTATATAGATTAATGAACACACAAACTGCTAAGGTTATATCATCTTTACTTTGAAAAGTTTGTTGAAATGTTCATTTCTTGATGAAATGATTACCCAAATTTACACATTTCCCTTAAATACGCTCTTTTTTCATACTAAAATTAATAATTATTTTTATAATATTAAAAATGAAAAGTGTGAAAAGTTAAAATTTGTTGGTGACTTAGCTCAAAGCGATAACCTGCGGAATTGATAGCGGGATATTTCTCTGGATGACATCTTGAGGGTTGGATCTGCTTTATTTATTTTACGCTCTTTCTTTTGCGATTCACTTGAATATCCCTGAACAGGCAAAATATTGACAGGTATTTTTGATTTCTGTTTTTTATTTTTGTTTGGATTTTTTCCACTCACAAGTAAATTAATTTAATAAATTGAATTTATTGAAAACAGGCAAAAACCATACTGCTGAAAGAAAGGAAGTTAACAGGACTCAAATGCATGAATATCGCTGAGGAATTAAAGCTCGAGGATGTTAACAATTGAAATGACATGATCCAGCGGTTCCCAACTTTTTAGTTGTATTAGAGGGGAGCACTAAATGCAGCTTATATTTAGGATCAAATTAGCTGACTCGATCCACTCCTAGTTTAAGCTTAAGTAACTAGTAGTTGCAAGCAACTGAGTGACTTAAATTATTTTTACTCAATTTTTTTTTATCTACTGTGTGCTATGAACCCATGGCCCACATTCGTTGGGAACTGCTGAGATAACCCATAGCAGGTTGAAACGAGGGGGAAGAAATAGATTTATGAACAAAATTAAATTCATAATAAACACTGATAAACTAAAATGATAGCATATAAATTGAAATCGAGGAGCTGTCATTTTTCTTCAATGGGTCTGAAAAAACAATTTGCTTGTTTTTGCTATGAACTCTCAATTTTGAAGTAAAAAAGCAAGAAAAAATAGTTAAGCGAGTACAGTAAAGAATAAAACTCTTGCTTGGTCAAAAAATGTTTGGCCCGAATGATACAATTCACTTATTGGGAAATAAATTATAATGTGGGGAAGAAATGATATAAATGATGAAGAGAGAAAAAGGCAGGATTTTTTTTAGCAACTCTTAAGCATTCCAAAAAAAACATTCCAGAACCATAATTAATAAGTAAGTGGAGTTTTAGAATACTAGGGGGTTAGGATACAGCAACATGGGATTTTGATATTATCAATATAATTCAACAATACTAAGAGTTTCAAACCATAAACAATTAATTAATTTAAAAAAATATTAATAAATTCACAAAAGAAAACACCTACTGTCTGAATCTTTAGGGCCAAGTAAATCATCAATTCTTTTTCCAATCGATGCATACTCTTGTTGCAGTGACCTTAGCAGTTCGACTAACTTAATGTTCTTTTCCTGAAAAATAACAGAATGTTTTACAATGAAACTGGGTTTATGTATACTCCATTAAAAAAAAATAGAATACATAATAATAGACGAATTAAAATAAAACTACAAAGTCTAGTACTAATAATATAAATACCGTCAAAGTATTCTTTTCCATGATCAGATCATAAAGTTCAGCTTTTAGGCTACAGTTTTGTGATGCAGAGCTGGCAGCTTCTTTTTTAATTCTTTGCAAATTCACTACCAACTCTTTATTAATCATCTTCAATGTCGCAATTTCTAAAAGATTAAGGTTAATTAAAAAATAAAATTATGGTATGGTTTCGCAGATTGTCACTTTAAAGGTATGTCACTGCTAGTTTTAACTCTTCATTTGTTTCCTTTTTATTATTTTCACAATTAAAAATAATTGTGAGTGTTAAAAAAAAGAGTGTAATTTAAGGGAAATTGGTTTATTTCGGTAATCATTTCATCAAGAAATGAATATTTCAACAAACATTTCCAAGTATTGATGATGATATCATCAAAACAATATGTGTAAGTTAGTTCTTTTATCTATATACCGTCAGTAATAGTTACTGTATACCTACTATTGATAATAGCTACTGTGGACACACAGTGAAAAAATATTATATTTATTTTCAAGAATACTAAATAAGAAAGGAATGAAAAGTTGTGACAACTCAAATCGGCAACCCGTGGAACTGATACCGAGGTATGAAATAATTCTTAGATTGCGATTGGAAAACTAAAAAAATTAATTAGGCAGTCTCAGGGCTAGTGAAAGAAGTGAAAATTCAAGACCCGTTTTTTTGAATATCTAAACCAATTGTAGTCTAATTTATTTCAAATTTTTAAAATTAAATTATTTAGATTAGTCTTGTTTTCACTATTATTGACACTCCATGCAATAATTATATACATTTTCAATTAGTTTATTTATTAATTAAAACAGCCCATATAATGTGCTGCATCAGCTTTATACAAAATATCATTGAATCAATTGAATTTAATTGAAATAATAACATAGTTATATTATTTATACCTTGCCTTTGTATTTACATAGATGTTAATGAACTCTATTTTCATTTTTAGCGTTAGTATCTTTATTAAGTTGAACAAATTTGTACTTCCTAACCGTTTCTTCATAAAACATGACATTTAACTACGATGGTGTTAAATGAAATAGAAGTATCTATATACAGATCTTTAATCTATATACAACTAGTAATACAATTATTTTTATTTTAACACAGAATATCTAAAAGGAAACACATGAGACGTTAAAACTTGTTGTGACTTAATGGAACTGATACAAAAAAACAAAACAATTACTTACCCTTACTAGAACCAGTAGACTTATTCCCCTTTTTTCTCGGACTCATTTTGGTGAGTTATAGTGTTTATATAAGATGATGAAATATATTTTTCTAAAAATATAATTAAAATCGCTACAAGTAATCAAACCTATTTAAAACTTTAAACTGATAAAAGAATTCCCGTTTTTACAAGTAATCCTTTTCCAAGTAAATACAACATAACAAAACAGATAAGGGTATTAACCAAACTGTCAACAAACTTAGAACAAAAAGGTTATTAAGGGTTTCAAACAGTGGTGCCAATTTATACAGTTCAAAGAAAGCTAACTATTGTTTAAATATTTTGTAAAAAAATATTAAAACAGTTATAGAGACTACAAACATTTAAATGTCAAACGCAATAAAAAAAGTATAGCAATGTTTGTGAGTCCATGATTTTGAATATTTTATTCAAAATCCCAGCTACGGGGTCGATATCTGTTTACTTCTACGCCATTGTATTACTTTACATGCCATTTCAACTATATTTTAAAGTCAAAATCCTTTTAAATAAATGATCTACTTTTGAAAGCAGAAACCAAACTTATTTATCTTAAAACAGTTTTTCTTCTTCTTATACAGCTCTGTAATCCAGGATGGACCTTGACCTCCCGAACAATCCATCTCTAATTGTTTATATTTTTATAAATATTTGATTCAAATCATCTTCAACGACTATAATCCAGGATTTTCTTGGCTGTCATCTCTTATGCTTGCCAGGGAAAATCTCGTTGGTTTATTTTTTCTTTGGTATCAGTTCCGCAGGCTGTCGCTTAGAGTTGAGTTACAAGTTTTAACTGTTTATTCAAGGGCGGATCCAGGATTTTTTTCTGGGGGAGATAACGGGCAGACGGGAAAAAAATCAACAATAACTTACAAATTAACTTGTAGTATCTATAGAAATATTTCAAAGGTTTATTAAAATATCAAAGCAATAATTTCACTCATGTTCTTTCTGTTTTTTTAACAACTATGATCATGTGATTTGCCTATAATTATGTACTATAATGGATTCTCCACAGTACACAAAAAACTTTCTGGATCCACCCTTGTGTTTATTCGTTCATTTTTAATATTTTACAAAGGTACAAATTATCGTGAGATTTAGTAACTAACATTTGAATGTATAGATAAGGTATTAAATGTTTGCTGAAACGTCCATTTCTAGATGAAATGATTACCTAATTACACACATTTCCCATAATTACGTTCACTTATCCATACTAAACTCCATGATGACTTGTATTTTTGGGAAATATTAAAAGGGAAACGAATGAAAAATTAAAATTTGTTATGACTCAACTCAAAGCGACAACCTGCGGAACAATTACCGAAAAACCTAATAGATTTAAGTTTGATGATGATAGATTTAAGTATACCTGCCTAATGACGGGGGAGAAATTTCGTAAAGGAATTTACATGTGATCCTTGGTATTTTCTTAATATTCTTTTAACGTTCTCTTGTCTTTCCTGAAGGTCTAGGAGATCACCCGAGCCCTCGCTACCTCACCTCAAAAAGATGAGGACAAAGAAGGTGGTAACGAACTTAAAAGAAGCTGTGGATGAATGTAATGGGCCTGCGGAACCGGAAGAAGATGAACTTGAATTAGCCGAGTGTCTTTTAGATTCTTTCCATCATGAGCCTCTGCCATTTAAGGTTGTTTAGACTTTTTCCCTAGGACGCAGGTGACCTGAGGAGATCAACTCTCATTCACAGAGCTCCAAGATTCTTGTCTTGGTGAGATAGAATGATGGAACTCGCGCTTTCTTGAAGAGAGGAGTCTCGCTGTATGCTAGTTACAACACCTTTACGTTATCAATCATCAACAATCGATTTTAATAATGCACCGAAGAAATCGAGAAGAGGTTGGAACAGATGATATAAGATTAATTATTAAGTTTTGAGTGTAACCTTCGGGACTATAATTTTCTCTCGTAAGTATTAGTAAGTATTATTTTGTACTTGTTTTAATATCACTGTATTATTATTAGTATTAATATGTATATAAAATTCCATTTTGTAATTGTTTGACCCTGACACTCCTTAAAAGCATCAAGAAAAAAAATTAAATAGATCAAATAAACCTCTGGAAATAGCCAATCTTAAGTCAGCTTATGTTCAGGTTGTACGTTATATTTTTTATAACGGATACGTCAATAGGATCAATTGATATTTCATGATGAAATATCAATGCCATGAATCCCCTGAAGCAGTCCCCACCCAGATACCGAGTGAGAATGAATATAATACTTCTTGAAAGGTTTTATTGAACTCAACACACACATAAACAATCTACATTGCATCACTAGTAAACAACTAATAACAGGTAACATTACTGAGAAGGTTAAATAAAGAACATAGAGATACAAATGTAATACATGATTTACTACATTCACCCCCACTCTAGTTAGTGATGAAATCATTCAAATAAGAGGGTGCCCGACGGATCCTTTGACTCTTGCGTAGAGTTGGAGTTTGCTAGATAGGAGATATCGCTGGAGAACCTTAAACAGGATGGTCTACGGCTGGAGGAGGGACGTCTTGAGGATTCTGTTCTAAGTCCCGAGCCTGACGTACAGAGTCTGGTGGATGGGGAATGGAGTCTGGGGTTGGTTGTGATGAGTCCTCAGGAAGAAGGTGTCTGTCAACTTCATTACCCAACGGAGCCAAGTGTCGGGTTGAGATAGTGGTCTCACGTCCATCAGGGAGGCGAGCATGGGCGTATTCTGAGTTCCCCTCCAGTAAGGTGACTTCATCCACTAAGGGCTCGTACTTTGAGTGCCTTACAAGATGTTTGATTAGAACGGGTCCTGGAGTCATGAGTCATCTTAGAGCTGATTTTCCATGACTTGAGTGGCGAACATAATTGAACAGACGTTCGTGTGGTGTGGTGTTTGTTGCTGTACACAGTAAGGAGCGTATTGAATTCAGCACATCGTTCAGAACCGTCTCCCAGCATCTTATGTCCATCCGGTGTGTTTTTAAAGCAAGCGTAATTATCTTCCAAATGATCCCAACGTACCTCTCTGCTTGACCATTACCCAAAGGATTGTACGGTGTTGTCCTTCTAGTAGCAATACCGAGAGATTCTAGAAAATGTTTTAAGTTCTTGAGATGCAAATGATGTCCCTCTGTCCGAATGTATGTATCCTGGGGTTCCAAATAAAGAAAATATTTCTTTTAGTTTAGCAATGACTGTAGTTGAGGATAAGTCTTGACAAGGAAACGCAAAGGGAAACCAAGAAAATTCATCCACAACAATTAGAAGATATCTATTCCTCGTATTTGACGGAAGTGGTCCTTTGAAATCTAAATTCAAGCGTTTGAAGGGCTGGGTGGCCTTGATTAGCTGGCCATGGTGTCTGAAAAAGCGCGGCTTCACTTCTGAGCATATTCTACTTGACGAAATAACCTTCCTGATTTCTTCTAGGGAGTAAGCTAAGTTTTTACTTCTCACCCAGTGAAAAAAGCGAGTCTCTCCGGGATGACACAGCGTCTCGTGTAGTTCTGTGAGTTTCCTCAATGATGCATCCCGCACGGCCATTATCGCTGAGCAATTACGATAAAAAGTATCGGCGGGTTCGTTCAGCTTTCCAGGCCTGTAGACAATTTCATAGGAATATCACGACAGTTCTAGCCTCCACCTTTGGATATTTTCATTCTTAACCTTGCTTCGTAAGTGGGTATCAAACATAAAACAGACAGATCTCTGGTCCGTTATCAGTCTGAAGTGACGACCCTGAAGGTAATGGCTCCACTTCATCACGGCTACGATAATAGCATGGGCTTCTTTTTCCACAGCAGAATGACGTTCCTCCGAAGGTGAGAGTGTTCTGGAGAAAAATGCGACAGCGCGGCCATTCTGAGACAAGGTTGCAGCTAGTGCGTGGTCCGATGCATCGGCTTCTACAGTGAACATAACTGAAGGATCAATTGCAGATACCATAGCGTTCTCTATATCCCTCTTTATTGATTCAGAGACATCATTCACTACTAATTGTAAAAGTTAACTCAATTGTGTTCAATAAATTGAGAAAGAATATAAATCCTCTTGAAAGGTTTTATTGAACACAATAACACACACATAAACAAACTACATTGCATCACTTGTAAACAACTAATAAAAGGTAAAATTACTGAGAAGGTTAAATAAAGAACATAGAGATACAAATATAATAACATGATTTACTACACCGAGCTAGTCTACCTCCGGATAACGAGCGCTTTACCTTAGAAAAATCCATGACTACCAATGGTGTTTGGTGAACTAAAAATAATGTGTGTAGGGCATTCTAACCTACGTCACATCCCTCCTGCAAGCCTGGAAAGCCGCTCTCATTGTTGATCAGCGAGTCCATCGGACTTGGCCGGCAGGAACTTCCAGGGTATTTGCTCCGACATGCCCACAGCCGCCACCCGTGGGATAAGTAATGCGATTCGCGCGAGGATCATTTGATATATTTTAATTTATTCATCATACGCATCTAGGATATTAGTAAACTTTACATGCCAATATTAGCATGGGTGGGGTTCGAAAAGTTGGCCAAAGATTCACCAAGAATCCATCGTTTAGGAATTGCAGCTTAAAAACCAAAGAAGAACTATTATGCGAAGAGAAAAAGAAATAAGAAGCTGTCTGAAAAACTCGACATGATGGCATTAATAAAGAGAGCCCGAATTTGATGGATGGTACTCGTGGACGATAGAATACCAAAGAATGGAAGCCGGACGATGAGTGAGTAGAGGACGTCCTCGGGTCAGATAGGATGGACGAGGTCGAGGACTTAAAGCTGCTGGCTGCACAAGAAGAGGAATGGAATCGCTCAAGAACGCAGAGATTAGTTGGCTGTGATGGTGGTGGAGGCCCGGTTTCTTGCATGACAGTAGAGCCACTACAATAAATAGAAATAGTAACTACAGCTGAAAAACCAAATACAGTACTAGTTTGTTTGAAGTAATTTTGAAAAATCCATATTCGATTGGTGGCGCGTGTATTTTTCATTTTACTCTGAGATACCCCGCACCCATTTATAATATATTATAAGAGACAATTTTTTTTTATCCTACGCCATACCTTACTGGATCTTTTTCCATGACACTTCTTGCAGCCCAGTTAAGGTTGGTAAATATCTATTCATTTATCGCAAACCCAAATAACTTATTACAGTTACTAACGACTATCAGTGTTATTTTATAATACTTGTTGCTCTTATTTTTGGAAGGGAAATTTACAGTCAACCGTGCAGGTCGGTCACTGAAGCAATATGCTATGTCACCATATATCTAATAATAGAGGGTATACCTTACTATTTAAAAAAAATTATAATGTATCTATACATATTATAAAACAAAGTCCTCGGCGCGTTTGTTCGAGGTAAACTCATCAACTACTGCTCAGATTTTCATGCGGTTTTCACCAATAGATAGAGTGATTCACCGGGAAGGTTTAGGTATATAATTTGTCGAGGTATTGTGTAAATGGGATGGAATATCCGAATATGGAATATTCGGGTTTCACCGAAGACACTGCCTTGCCTAATCCCGTGCAATTATCTAACGTGCATGATAATAAATTCGTATATAAAGAAATATTTGGTTTGATTTTTATTTCTATATAATAAAGTACAGTACATTAGCTGAGATGGGAAGAAAGAATATCAAGACTCCCTCCCAAAGAAGCCTAACCAATGATATTCACGTGGTCCTTAGTGGCCGGTACGTGATCAAAAAAAAAAAATACTGTTACGGTCTAATGGGTGTAAAATGAATTAAACTATTACTAAATTCAAGATACTAATATTTATTAACAAATTAATAAGAATACAATGAAATTATTTAAAACAATTAAATAATTATTAAACTAATATAAATTTACAATAACAATTCCTAAAGATTATAACCTAGGCCAAACTGTTATCTAATTACTAAAATAATATACAAATAATGTAAGATATTGCAAATACTAAATAACTTAACTATACACATAAATTTGTACAAGTGCAATAATATTACACTATTGTTTACAACTACAAATCAACACTTACAGTTCGCTAATTAAAGATCACCGACCGTAAGACTCTCCATATATGACAAACTGACACACACTTTATTACACTCACTTATCACTGACTAGTTCACATTGCCACTGTCACTGTCACAGAAGTCGACAACTACTGCCTTACTACCGCCGCGGCTGAAACAGCTGGCCTTTTATATAGGCAAGGTTGGTCGGGGTGAGGGGCCTTCTAGAAGTTCCAAGAATTGTCTCGCCAGATCGAGATGCTTCTCGATCTTTCTAATCTCATAATCCCTTCAGCCGTTCCTAATTCCTAATCCTTCCCGGCCTGTCTTTCTCTCTCGGACCGTAACAATACATTACACAGGCAAATTATGTAGGCATAATATGCGTTATTACCCGAGCAAAGCTGGGTTGGGTAGCTAGTATAAGATATATTAGAATGAAACAAGAAAACTAAAAAAAAAAAAAACCAAGCCTAAGCCCTTCTCTATAAGATAAAAAATAATTTTTTCAACTTGAAATAAAACAATAAATATTTAAAATAGGATAAAATAAAAATGGGTAGTGGAGCGACCTGTGGTCTAGTGGTTAGCATAAAAATCTACTAAGCCCCAGATCGCGGGTTCCTAGCTCAGCAGGTGGCCATAGGATTTGATAGAAGGAGTAAAAAATCAATGGTTCTGGCGTCCTTCGAAATGGACTTAAAATGGAGGTCCTGAACCAATGCAGTGTCAGTTTCTCCTTAATGATCACAAAATTTAGTAATCCCACCTTAGCATCGTCCAATTAACCATAGCAGCATAAAGTGGTAATAAATGAATAAAAACAAACACGTTTTGAGAAAAAAAAAACAGTGGTACAATGGGAAACATGGTGGACGCCCTAGTATTATATCGTATATATAATAATATTGATAGTAATAGTAGGGATTTTTATTTTTAAAATTTATAGCTATAATTATTTATATAATTACAGCTATTTATAGTATTATTTATTTAGGAGTTTCCCGATAATTATTCCACAGGTTGTCGCTTCGAGTTGAGTCACAACAAGTTTTAACTTTTCATTCAATTCCCTTTTAATATTTTCTAAAAATACAAGTTATCGAGATATTTTGTATGGAAAAGAGAATGTAATTAGGGGAAATGTGTATACTTTGGTAACCATTTCATCTAGAAATGAACGTTTCAACAAACATAAAAGAGGCGTTGAGATAAACCCGAATTTTAAAAAAATTTCAGGAAACACAAACATATACATAATTTAGGTTATTATGAAATGATTATTTATTTGAGACAATTATTTTTAGAAAAATTAGATTGGCTTTGTCATGTTTTGAATGGCGAACCATGTACCACCGCGTAGAGGATGCTAAATATGTGAAAAACATTTAAAAAATTATAAACTATGGATTTATCCCTTTTTGCATCTCCACGCCTCACATCATCCACATAATTTTTTTATTTTATTTAATTATGATAATTTAAATATTACTATTTTGCAGAGAAAAGACTCGTCCTGGTCGGGATTCGATCCCGTGTCTTCCTCAACTTTAGCGCGGTACTTTACCAACTAAGCTACCAGGCTCGTAACCAGGACAGGCAAATCTATTCTCTTCACCGATCAAAATAATAATATTTAAATATATCGTCTATACTTCGAAATGTTAGTGGAAACTTTTATTTTTTGATGAAATGATTACCGAGATCTTCCCCTTACCCATAGAAATTTACACTCCCTTTTCTACACTAAAGCTCACAATAACTCGTATTTAAGTTAAAACTCGAAGCGACAAACTGCGGAACAGTTACCTAAAATACAAATACATTTATAATATATATATATATATATATTTTAAATTTATTTAAACACCCTTCCTTGCCATACCGCAACACGGGTTAGGATATATATATTTTATTAATTTTCCCTTCACGCAATAGCCCTACGTGAAGGACGTTTATTGTTCTCCATGTTCCGTACATTTATAGTAGATTACATACAATTGTACTTTCATGTTGTTTTTTTTCCATTGTTTACATTTTTTTTTTGTATTATTTATAAATAAAACTTAACGCTAAATTGAAAATACAACATTAAAACAAAACTTAAACATAAAAATATTGAACATAGTAAACATAAAAAAAACAGTTGAAACAAAAACACTTATTAAGTGACAAACAAGAAAAAGAAAAATAGTAAATAACCACAAAATTACTACAAAGTAATTGAAAACCAAACAAAAATTATTTTTCATCTATAATATTCATTTCGTATAGTGAATATATATATAAAAGAGACTTGGACGACTACATTGATAATAGAGGTTGATGATATACGCTCTGCCTCTGGTTCCCTAGGAGTCCTCCCCACCACAACCCGAGCGCTCCGATAAAAGCAGTCAGTCCGGTTGGAGTTGCCTGTGTGGTAGTGTGTCAGTAGAGCGGCTCCTTGAGCTCGTCGTACTCCCATCGTCAGGAAGTGGAAGAAGAGGAAGACACAGGAAGTGAAAGACATGACATAGGAGATGGTGAGCAACAACCTAGCACTGGACATCCTCAACGGATCGCTCTCGCAAAGCAACCAAGTTAACGTTGCCTTCAATGATATCTACTGTTCCGTCAGGGCAAACTACACATTTTTTTCTAAAGGTATCCTTCTATTTATTTATAATAGTAATATTAACAATAATTAAAAAGTATGGTATCCGTTCCGCAGGTTGTCGCTTCGAGTTGAGTTACAAGTTTTAGCTTTCCCATTTAATATTTTCCAAAAATACAAGTTATCGTGAGCTTTAGTATGAAAAAGAGAATTTAATTTTAGGTGATGAGTAGATTTCGGTAATCTAGAATATCATCTTGAAATAAAGGTTTCAACTAACATTTCGAAGTATAGATGATATATGTTTGTTGAAACGTTCCCAAGTATACATATTTACCATAATTACATTATCTTTTTCCATACTACAGCTCACAATTATTTTTGTTTTTGGAGAATATTAAAAAAGAAAGGAATGAAAAGTTAAAACTTGTTGTGACAACTCGAAGTTACAACCTGTGGAACAAATACCACTAAAAATTATACTTGTAGCCAAACAATAATATATACGTTTCGCTCCTTCGAAATAACAATGCCATAACTCAAAATAGAGCTATTTGTATGTTCCATGTGAGTAAAAAAAATAAAAGACAGGTTGTCGCTTCGAGTTATGTTATAAGTTTCGTTTACCTTTTAATATTTTCCCGAAATACAAGTTATCATGAGCTTTATAATGGAAATGAGAATGCAATTATGGCTAATGAGTAGACTTCGGTAATCACTTAATCAAGAAATAAAAGTTTCAACTAACATTTCGAAGTACAGTTGATATACGTATTAAGGTCCAAAAGTTTCCGGCCTGGGATAGAAGGAAAGGTGAAAGAAAAAAAATGGTCTTACTGTTTTTCAATATATTCTCCTCTAAGTTCAACACACTTAATACAACCCTTTGGCAACATTTCTATACCATAAAAAAAAAATTTGTAGAATAGTAACATATCTCGCTGGATAAAAAATTATAAACACCTGATATCACTATCGCTTATTGTTTGTTTATTTATTATATCTAGCCCGGTAAAATGTTCCACTGTTGTCTCGTTAAATGAAGCGTAATTGAAATTTTGATAAAAATGTCTATTATTAACTAATATAATCAACATATTTATGAAAATGTGATATTGTGATATGATAAAAATAGAATTGATATCAAGTTCAATACAACATTAAACCATTTTAAGAGATTATCTTGACAGAGAAATATACACCGGCAGACTAATGAAATAAATATGTTTTTTTTTTTTTAACAAATCGTTATAGAATATTACAAGAAAAAAAAAGCAGATATACTATCACTTGTTTGTTTGTCCATTTAACGTCACTTTATGCTGCTATGGCTAATCGGTCGATGCTACAGTGGGAGCATTTTGCCAATCCAGGTTTTATTAGATTAGGGATTTTTAACGAGTACCTGTCGTCGTAGAGGCTCGGGACACCCGTTTTATGTCCCTTCCGAAGGACGTCACAACCCGCGATCTCGGGCTTAGTAGTTTGTTACGCTAACCAATAGGCCACAGGTCGCCCCATACTTCTCACTTAATTTGTGTAGTTTTCTATTATATCTGTTGTAAATTGGGTAGTTTCAGTTTTTCTTCAACTCGTCCATCATATAGCATTCGTTCTGTTTACTTGTATTAATTGTATACAGTTGTAAATTTCAATATATAGATTTAAACAAAATATCTTATTATTATATGTTCTTGTTTATTTATCACGAGCATATTTGACCCGGAAATGCACCACTATTTCTAGATTTGGATTTATACATACAATACAAATGTAAATAAATAAATCAAATAAATAATAATAAAATTTCCATTTAAATTATCGTACGAAAAAAAAATTATTGTTAAGTTAAAAAAGATATTGTCACGTTCAAGTAATAACCATAACGGTGAAAGATAGCGGACCAATTAAAAAAAAAATGTGTTTGTTACAAACAATATTAATTTTTTTTTATTATATAAATAGCACTGAGTTTCCATGCCCGAAATACTGGTCCAAATCCCGCTGCGGGCAAGACTTTTATTTAGTCTGTTTGCAGCCGGAGATGGATCGTATAGGACTAGGACCCTTCTGGGGCTCACACAGCCTCTATAAAATATTACAAATTTGGGGGAAATATCTGGCGGTTGAGCGTGACTTAGGACAAGCCACCTCCTTGCAGAACCGGTCTCCATGAAACAGTACAGTCTCTACCATGTACTGAACCCCAGACCAGTTCACGGGTTGTGGTGGTAATGGTTTTTTAAATAATATTTATATGTGTGTTTGTTAAATGTAATATGATAAAAATAGAATTAACATGATGTTAAATGTAACATTAAACCGAGTTTAAGGGCTGATCATTGTTGATACACGGGTAACAGAAAATAGGTTGTTTTTTTTATTTAAAAAAATGCGTACTATAGCATTAAAAAAAGTCTGGAAGAAAATAGTTGGGGGTGCAGTCAATTAAAACACTAAATAAGTGGATACTTATTTTAATTAAGTGCCGACGTTTTGACCCACTTTGTGGGTCATCTTCAGGGCTAAGAAAGAAAACAGACAACATACAATGAATACAATAAAAATACATAGAGGACTAAGTATATGCTAAATGAGAAAAAATATAAGTAGAGAGGTAGAAATTTAGAACAAAAGTGAGGGATATATATGAATACAAAAAATTACAGAGAAAATGTACAGAACGGTGGTGATGCCAAAAAAAATATTTTTTAATATACAAAGATAAAAGACGGAAGTAAACAGAAAGATATTTAAAAAGAAAGAAAAAGTATAAACATCAGAAACATTTTTCTTTCTTTTTAAATATCTTTCTGTTTACTTCCGTCTTTTATCTTTGTATATTAAAAAATATTTTTTTGGCATCACCACCGTTCTGTACATTTTCTCTGTAATTTTTTGTATTCATATATATCCCTCACTTTTGTTCTAAATTTCTACCTCTCTACTTATATTTTTTCTCATTTAGCATATACTTAGTCCTCTATGTATTTTTATTGTATTCATTGTATGTTGTCTGTTTTCTTTCTTAGCCCTGAAGATGACCCACAAAGTGGGTCGAAACGTCGGCACTTAATTAAAATAAGTATCCACTTATTTAGTGTTTTAATTGACTGCACCCCCAACTATTTTCTTCCTTACATCATCCAGTCAACGATCCCTCGCTTCTCATAAAAAAAGTCTGATATAGTTATCAGGAGATTTTTCTATTTTATTTATTTTAATTAAATACTCTTGTTAATTTACTATACCTGATCCGGCAATGCATTACTATTGTTAGATTTAGCTTTGTATATACAATATAAATGTATATATATAAATTAAATAAACACAATTGGAATTTTGATATAAATAATTGTATTCATTAAGTTGTAGAGCGTTCAGTAATATGGTACAAATAGAATTGATATCAAGTATGATATTGAAGCGAGTTTAAGGGATAATCATAGAGAAAGACACACAGGCAGATGACTAACAAAAATATGTTTTTTATATCTATACATATAAAATGCTTTGTCCTGGGTGACTGACTGCGGTATCAACGAACAGCCTAAATCGCTAATCGTAGAGACTTGAAATTTTGAGGGTGTGTTTTGTGTATGACGTAGGCATCCGATAAGAAAGGATTTTCCGAAATTCTACCCCTAAGGGGGGTGAATGAAAAAGGGGGGCAAAGTTTGTATACTTGGTCACGTGTTTCTACATATTTTCGCAGAACAAAACAAGTCAAGTAACATAGTTCACTTCTCGCTGCTGCCGTACGAAAACGGAAACCGTTATACTATGTAATTCTTTTCAATAAATTCAATAATATTACATACTATTCGTTTACTGACACGAACAACAGTAAACCTCTGTCCGTCCCGTTTGTTAATCAGTGTCAATGTATGTTTCACGGCTGTGCTGATCCGTTTGTGATATGAGCGGTAATTTGGTATGGATAATCTCAAGCCGGGGGAAGGAACACAGATAGATTCTTTGTATAGCTTAAATGAGAAAGGAATTTGTACAATTCCACCCCCAAGGGTTTCCCCCTTAATATAATAGGGGTTCAAAGATCGTATGGAATCCGTCAGTTTTGAAGTTAGACATATAAAATTTCGAGTGATTTAAATTTGTTTAACTTAAAAATTAAATTATTTATTTAAAATGATCTGTTACGAAACTTTATGTGGCAGACCAAATTCCACGCGAGCGAAGCCACGGCAAAAGCCTAGAGTAAATATAAAAACTAAATAACCACAAATTAAATTTTGATATCAATTAGTGTATTTAGTAAATGTAATATCCTAGTAATCGAAGTAATATGAAGCTCAAAATAACATTAAGTCTCGTTTATGTGATAAACACGAAAATGACATCATAGATAGACAGGCAAATAACAAAAACATGTTTTTCTGATATAAACAAAATAGTTCTACAATATTATATAACAAAAAGGATCATCATTTGTTTTGTTTTATTGGAATTTTCTTATAATTATACATTCTTGTACATGAGAAGAAGAATAACAAAACATATTTTATTTATTTATAAAGTTCGTTCTGTAATATTATAAAAAATGTATATATTTAATTAAAAATGTAGTTTTATGACGTAAAAACATAACAAACAAACTAAAAGTTGATAACATTATAATTTTATTTACTGATTTTTGTATTTTATGTATTATAAATTAAAGATTTTGGTTTGATTATTATATCAACCACTATTGCTTGATGTTGGTTTATATAAAAAATAACTGTAAATAAATAAATTTAATAAACTCAAATGAAATTCTGATATAAATAATCCTGTTTAGTAAATGACTATGAAAAAGAGTATTATTATGTTTAAAAAAGTTGAAAATGACATTGTCAGGTTCAAGAGATAACCATGACAGAGAAAAATACACAGACGAACAAATAATAAAAGGTACGTTTATCTATAATCCAAATATAAAAAACGCCTCTGAAGATTTAATAAAAAATACCAAGTGATTACTCATATTTTAGTAGACTCATCAAAAAAAAAAAAACCGAAAAAGAACTTCAATTCCTAGAATAATATCGGGGTAGGTATTTTTTTACATAAAAAAAAACGTAGCCCGATAATACTCTAGGAATTGAAGTTCTTTTTCGTTTTTTTTTTTGTTTTGTTTTTGATGAGTCTACTAAAATATGAGTAATCACTTAGTATTTTTTTATTAAATCTTTAGAGGCGTTTTTTATATTTGTGTTATAGATAAATAAAATATATAGTAAATAATAAAATGTCTTAATCTTGTTTCATACTATTCCCTGTATTAAAATAACTGTCTTAAAATCGAAATTAGACGCTTCCGACTACTTCAACACGTACTAGACAAACGCTCAAAGCTTCAAATCAATTACAAAAGACTTATTTGTGTGACTGTTATAAGAAGTATATGGGCTTACGGAATTGAACTATGGGGCTCCACCAAACCATCAAATTCCTCTCGTATTCAATCCTTGCAATCCAAAATCCTTCGCAAAATCCTAAACGCTCCTTATTTTGTCACAAATAAAACCATCCATACTGACCTTAACGTTCCATTTGTTACCGATTTAGCCCATTCCAGATACCTATCATTCCATAATAAACTCCAGCCCCATCCAAACCCACTAGTTTCCATCCTTGCATCCAATTCCATCCCGGACAATCCTCCTAGACGTCTGAAGAGAAGATGGCCTCGGGACCTTCTATTATAGAAATGTTATTAGAGTGCTGCCAGTGGCTAGTGCCTCTACATGTCCTTTCATGTATCTAGTTAGTCATATAGCCCTTGTACTAGATGTATATATTACAGTTGTACAATTCAATAAAATAATTTAAAAAAAAAAAAAATTGAAATATTGGAATTAGATGTAGCTTGTTTAGCATTCCCCAAAAAAATTTCTAAAACAGTGCTATATTTGTGTAACGGCTTCTTTAAGCTGAGACAGTGGCTTCGTGATTTTTTAAATTTTAAGAAAATATTTATAATTTAACTAATCGAGCAAAACAAAAGACTATACAAAAGGTAGTTGTTCGATCCGTTGCTAGGCGACGCCGATAAAACAATACGTCACTATACACTTTTTTGCATAATGGATAAATGTCTTCTCGTCTATTTGGTATAGTTTATAAGTAATTAAATAAATGGTTTAAAAAGAAAACTAAAACATTTTCAAGTTTCATCTTCTGAGACGTTTTAGCTCTGACCTATCGATAAGTAATGATTTTTGGCTACTGTGCTGAAGCCTGAATCTATGTCAAAATTGATATATTTTATTAATTATTATTAAAATTTATACTATAGAGAGAAAAAAAAAACTGTACTACTGCAACGCGTGAACGGATGTTCAGTACATGATAGAGACTGTACTATTTCATGGACAACGATTCTGCAAGGAGGTGACTGTCATAGATCACACTCGACCGGCAGATTTCACCCCTTATTTGGATAACATTTTATAGAGCCTGGGTGAGCCCTAGGAGGGTCCTAGATCCTACACGATCCATCTCCGGTTGCAAACAGACTAAATAAAAGTCTTGCCGCAAGCTGGATTTGAACCAGGATTTCCGGCATGGCAACTCAGTGCTCTACCACTGAGCCACTCCGCTCCCTATTGAAAAGTGTTTATAATTATATTAAGATTAATATTTATACTACAATTGCATTAAAATAGTGTTGTTAAAAGTGAACTAAAGTTGAATATTAGTTCAATTGTTTTCGAACTAAGCGTATACAAAAAATAAATGACTTTTTTAAATATAATATTATGATTGTTGTTTAAAAAAAGGTGTTTATCTTTTTTGTTTGTCGGCCATAACAGAGTTTGTTTCTATTCCTTTGTTTGAACAAATGAAGAAAGAAGCATTCAATTCATTCAGCTGTTAGTTAATTGACATCTGTTAACTCTGGTAGACATTGACATTTCTTATTCATTATAGGCATTATAAATGTGATCATTATGCCCACTCATAAATAAATAATTAATTATAATCCAGCAATTAGCGGTGACATAATACGTATATCATGAATAGATGTATATTCATATGTACATTATATGAGGTATTGTAGGTAATAATAATTACAACAAGTTCGTCTATTAACAACATGTTCATAAAAAATCTATAACATTATACAGCCAGTAAATAGTATGAAGTGTATTCAACGGTTGTGCAGGGAAGTGATTTGACTGAAATCACACTCATACGCCATATTTTACTCCAAACTAAGGATATTTTGGTTAATTTTCCATAAGAATATTTGTTATCCACCAATAAACTATATCACTCAATGAACATTCCTCCCCCGGTGTATATCGCAAAAATTGCGAGAACACGGGGATACAGGATCAGTGAAGAGAATGGATTTGTCCGACTCAGATACGATCCCTGGTAGCTCAGTGGTTAGAGCACTGCACTAGAGATGGAGACTACCGGGGTTCGAATCCGGGCCAGGACACATCTTTTCTCTTCAAAATAAATATATATCATTGGTTAGTTTTTCAAAACTTTGTTGGGACATGGGTAAATATTTCTTTTTTAGTTTCATTATTAGGTTAATAATAGAAATGCATAAAAGTTAATTATATCAAATACACAAAATTAGAGGCACGTATAAATAAATAATTATTTATCATCCAGTAATCATCAACATATATAAGATATTGTAGAATAAAAAAGGTCATCAATTTTAAAACATTTATATAAAAACCTGTAACACTAAAACCAGTAAAAGGTATAAACTGTACTATTTCTAAGTCAACTCTTGTACAAGGAATTTATTGGGTGGAATCACAATCAAACGTCATGTTTGCCCCCAATTAAAGGTACCAAATTTATAGGTGCTGGGTTGAGATCCACAGAATCCTTCTAACAGATTAAACAATGTTATCGGCCAGAGCCGGGATTTGAACCTAAGACCTTCAGAAAAAGCAAGCCAGCGCCCTACACGCGTAGCTATACCGTTCTTACTACATATATTACTGGGATAATATAAATTTGAAATGACAATTGAACAAAAGTATACAGAATAATATGTACGTAATTTTATAGATGTTTATTTTTTTAATTATGGACTTGTAATTTTAATTACTGCAGAATGAAATAAAGATTTATTTTTAAACAAACGAGGTGATTTTCGATAATTAGGACTTTTAATTATCCGAACCACCATTATTTCGTTAAAAAAACCTCAATTTTATTTTTTTGATTGTTTAGTGTTCTTCTTTATGTAATTATGAAATTATCAATTATTTTCATTACTAATAAAAATGAGAAACAGTTAATTATTTTGAATAAACAAAATTTTTAGGTAAGATATTAAAAAATTCAGAGGATTTCAATGAGCCCTTGATAGTATCAAAAGCCACTTAATTATACGATGATGTAACGAGTTATGTTCATGACTGTGAGAATTATTTTTCTGTAATACAATTGTATCATCAATAAAATAAAATGGCCTTTCCAGTAAGTTGATTTTAGCGAAGAGTCTTAGTTAATTTAAATATGTAATTTTAATTTCTTAAAACTTTTCGTTCTTTAGCTATGGCGTGTTTACATATGAATAATCACGATTTATTTTGTATTCAACTATGGAGATGAGCGTACATAAACAACCAATGAGACGATACTATTTAAAGCGTCCTGGGGCTCACCCAGCCGCTATAAAGTTGTTACCCTTAATTAGGGGAAAAACGTGGCGGTTGAGTGTGATCCCGGACATATCACCTCCCTACACAACTGTTGTCCAAGAAACAGAACAGTCTCTACAATGTAACGAACTCACCCTTGGCCCTTCTTCATGGATTTAATTGTACACGTTTTTTTTTGTTTGCTTTTTACTCTAAAACATTAAGATAAAATAAGATTTTTATTCTCTTAAAATCCATGAAGGGTATTGGGTTCAGTACATGGTAGAGACTACTAATCAACGGTTCTGCAAAGAGGCGATTTAGCCTATATCACGCTCAATCGACAGGATTTTCGTAATG
The DNA here is from genome assembly GCA_964056705.1 of Troilus luridus. Taxonomy (NCBI): domain Eukaryota; kingdom Metazoa; phylum Arthropoda; class Insecta; order Hemiptera; family Pentatomidae; genus Troilus; species Troilus luridus. The sequence goes on along the minus strand of OZ057416.1, from coordinate 12,200,466 downwards.
TATTTATTTTTTTGTTTTAATTTACTATTTTGGCACTTTTGTGAATACCTAATGATATATATCATGTAGGCTTTTGGACCGGATACATATTTATTTTTTTTTCTGTTCATGTTAGTTGTTCCAAAAAGACAGTATTCCTATTCCCAGAATAAAATTATATTTATTTATATTTTAATTTTTAATATTATTTTTATATTCAATCTTTATTAATCTTCCAGAGTAGAAATTAAACCCGGGACCTTCAGCACAGCAACGGAACGCTCTATACACTGAACTGCTTCGTTATTATGTATTATATTATTAGTATCATACAAATTTTATGAAGAGACCTTTGATCGTAATTAAAAGTCTTATTAGATTTATATAAATCGTAAAATTTATAATTTTCCCTGCATAATTGATACTTCTGGTTCAAATTTAAATTTTAATGATTTAACTATGAATTGGGTTGTCACACATGAAATGACCGTTTTTACAACCTGGAAGAAAATAAAAATTTGATATCAAATCTAACATATTTTTTATTCAAAGTATTTACCATCATTTTCGATACACTTCTGCCAACGGCTTACCAAGTTTTCTATCCTTGATTTGAAAAACGTTGAGTCACGTGATGAAAGGAATTCAGAAAATGGATTTTTAATGTCTTAATCATTGGTAAACAATTTTCCTCTCGAAAAGTTGTCCAAACTCCGAAAAACGTGGTAGTCTGTAGGGGATAGATCAGGGGAATATGGGGGGGGTGTGGTAAGACTTCATAGCCCAACTCCTTTCATTTATTCACTCTCTGTATTGAAACATGAGGTCGGGCGTTATCATGAAGGAGCTCGTGTGGGACCCAGGAATCGAGCTTTTTTGCTTTTCCGATCAATTTTAAATGCCTGGAAACTGTCGTACGACTTGCGCCTAGCTCTGACTGGTTAATGAGGGTCTTCTTCCACAGCATTCGTAAGATCTTCGTCCTCTATTGGTGTTTGAGGCCGTCAACGGGGCAGATTTTCTAATCTCGTATCTCCTGAGGAAAATTTTGTAAACCAACGGCGGATGGTTCTTTCATTAGCACTTCCTTCACCAAACGCATGATTGCTGTTTGGGCAGCGGAATGACCGAGTTTGTACTCATAAAAAAAATCGTTCGGAAATCGCGTGTTTCAATGGCCACGGATAAAATTATACTAAAACTGTATGCCTACTTGGGAAAAAAACTAAAACAGTTTGCAAATAGAGGATTAACAAGTGCTTATTATAGTTAGTAAATATTTTGCTAGGAATCAACAGGCAACGCTTGAATCCTAATTTAAAGATTAAGATTTAAAATCCTCAAGGTAGTATCCTTGGCCCAATCCTTTATACAGTTTCTACAGCTGACATCCCAACTCATCCTAATACTATCCGTACCACGTATGCTGACGATACATGTGTATTATCAGTCAACACCAATCCAGTTATTGCATCCCAAAGCCTCCAATCTCATATCACTGATCTTGAAGAATGGTGTCAAAACTGGAGAATTAAAATAAATTCTCAAAAATCGCATCAAATCACTTTTACCTTACGTCGTAAACCAATGACTTCCTGCCCTTCAGTATCCTTTAATAATACCCACTGGTGCCTGTAGAACAGTTCCGATACTTAGGGTTGCAACTCGACAAACGATTAACCTTGAATCCTCATACTAGACTGAAAAGACAAGAAACCGCTCTACGTTTCAGGCTACTTCAACACTTACTAGACAAACGCTCTGACCTCCCAATTAACTATTTAAGACTCATCTACATGGGGCTCCACTAAGCCATCGAATTCCTCTCGTATCCAATCCCTACAATCCAAAATCCTTCGTAAAATCCTCAACTCTCCTTATTTTGTTAAGAATAAAGTCATCCATAACGACCTTAATGTCCCATTAACGAACCCGGTATCTATCCTTTCATAACAAACTTCATTCCCACTCAAACCCTCTAGTTTCAAACCTAGCTTCCTCTTCGACTCCCGATAATCCTCCGAGGCGTCTGAAAAGAAGATGGCCTCGTGACCTTCTTAGTTGAACTAGTGATTTGAGTACTACCAGTGGGTAGTTTCTCTACTTGCCGTTAACTCATCTCATTATGCATCACATAGCCTATTTACTTGATGTATTTTTTAATACAGTTGTAAATATCAATAAATTAAAAAAAAATATATTTAAAAAATCGGACATTTCATGTGTGACAACCCAATATATATTAAATATCTGAAACATATATTTTCCTTCAAAATCAAATTAATATTGGTGTTAAATTACACAGAATTCTAATTTCCATTACTATTAAATATATCTAAATATATATAAAAAATAATTCAGGTTTAGATTTACTTTTTCGATCTACATTGGTAATTTTTATCAAAATACTTCAACAACTAAGTGATGAATTATTATGAAGCGCATAAAATTATACTTAAGTGAGAAAGAGGCTAATGATTTGTATTAAAGATAAGCCTAATCTAGATTAATCGTATCGATTTACTAATTAATCAGATGGTCGAATTGATGCTCTTAGCGTAATGAAAAAGCTGGGTTTATAACGTTTTATATGTAATTTTTTTTAATTTTGCTTCACCCTTGGCAAAGTGTGCTAGTGAACTCTATTACTAATTATACCAATGTAAACCAGGCTTAAGAGTGATTTGGATTTGGCTTTGGGTAGTGGACCGAGGGTGGAAGTTGGTCAGCAAAGATTGGCGGTGTCGGGACCAACCTTTGGTTAGGTTTATTATTATTATCAATAGTATAGAAAAAACCTTGATTCAGGCAATATTTCCCTTAAGAATGATAATTTGGTATAACAATGAAAAAACAAATTTGAGTAGTGCTTCTGCATATTTTTTTAAATATTCCAGAAAAAAATTGTATAAATGTTAGTTTCCATAACAACGGCCAATGCCTGATATATCATCCATGTATTTGCAATAGTAATGTCAGCTGGAGCTATTTCTTGTCATCATTTATCATCCGCTTTATCCAAACATTGCCTAATCGTCTGGTCGATATTCATCTAGGGTCGAATGTAGGCTGAGAGACATAGAGATAGAATTTGTTTACTATAATGTACAAACTTTCACATTATAATTAATGGAAGTTAAACGTGGCTGAGGAATAAGGATTATTTCTTTCAAGTTTTTACTGAAATTTCAATGAATAAGCATTTGTTGAGAATGCCGCAGAGTATTGTGAATGGAGGGATTTGAATGAGGATAGGGAAGAAGCATGCCGTGTATTGATTGGATTGAAGGGAAATAATGGGTTATTAGGGTCGAATGTTTGGCGTAGCATGGATCCTAGAATATGTTGCCTACGGATTTAGGAGACATTTTGGTTCACATATTGGAATGTGTATTTTTATCGAGGAAAACATGAGGCCACCTCGAAGTGCCTAATACAATTTAAAAAATAACACAAATATCCGAATTATGAAAGTTGTATACTTCTTTATCAAAATGTTCATATTTTGGATCGTTAGTAATTCAGAGGGGTCTAGGGTTCAGTACGCGGTAGAGACTATACTGTATATTGGACAACGGCCGTGCAGGGAGGTGATTTGTCCTGAAGCACGCTCAACCGCCAGATGTTTCCCCTATTTTGGGTACACACTTTATAGAGGCAGGGTGAGCCCCAGGAGGTTCCTAGAAACCCATAGGATGCATCTCTGGCTGCTAACAGATTAAATAAAAGTCTGCCAAGCAGCGGGATTTGAACCTTCGACACGGCAACTCTGAGCTATACCACTCCGCTCCCTTCGGTATTGCTAAGGCAAGCGAAAACTACACCTTAAGATACAACATATTCCTAAAATAGAAAAAAAATACAGATAACATACTTTGGCTTTGAGCCAAAGATTAATTATAGATTCACATCTAAGTTTGTAATTTTGTATCCTTGAGTGACTAATTTTGCAATATGCTGTAAGACTTGAAACATTTTGAGCATATCTGTTTATGTTTGTTGCATACTACAAATGGCATAGAAAGTTGATAGCATTTCTTTTTGAAGCGAATCAATGCGAAACACGCCAAAAGTCACTTACCTACTACGGACTCAACTCACAAAATTACACGTTGAAAGTGCCAATAGCCATTAATATTGGCTGGGTCCATAAGTTCGATCGGTTTTTGAAGAGTGGGATAAAATAATAAAACGACCTATTGCGACCATAGGATCCATCCCAGGCTGCTAACAGATTGAGCGCTCTACCATTGAGCTACCCCGCACTCACTTATTAAGTAGTGTTACGGGCTACTGGGTGTAAAATGGACTAAACTATTACTTAATTCAAAAATCTAATATTTATTAACAAATTGAAAAGAATACAATGAGATTATTTAAAACAATTAAATTATTAAACTAATATCAATTTACAATAACAATATTCTACTAAATATTATCTAATTTCTAAGATAATAAGATATTGCTAATACTAAATAACTAAACTATTTATATATAAATTTGTACAAATACAATAATATTACACTATAGTTTACAATTACAAATTAACACTTACAGTTCGCTAACTAAAGTCCACCGACCGTAAGACTCTCCAAATATGGCAAACTGACCCACAGTTTATTACACTTATTACACGGTCACTAATTGTCACTGTTGCTCACTAAGCACTTATTACAGACTGATACTAACTCACTGTAACTCACACGCACTATCACTAGTTAACGACTGCTTATTACTACTGGCTTATTACTGACTGGGCTATTACTGACTGGCTTATTACTGACTGGGCCGGCCGAACAGCTGGCCTTTTTATATACGCAAACAGTAGAGAGATTTAGAGATAAAAACCGTAGAGAACGAGCTTATACAACACAAATACATATTCCAATATTTTGCCGTCGTTATATTTATTTCTACATCCATTTCATTTTCTTGGTCTATGTTATCTAGAAGATAATTTGACATTATGTATTGAAAAAAAAATACCTGTACCACTACAACCCGTTAGGGGTCTGGGGTTCAATACATGGTTGAGACTGTACTGTTTCATGGACAAGGGTTGTGCAGGGAGGTGATTTGTCCTAGATCACGCTCGACCGCCAGATTTGTCCCCCTTATTTTGGGTACCGACTTTTAGAGGCTGTTTCAGGAGGGTCCTAGATCCTAAATGATCCATGCCATCTGCTACTATATAACAGACTATATAAATGTGTTGCCTGGAGCGGGATTTGAACCAGGATTTTCGGCATGGCAACTCAGTGATCTGCCACTGAGCAACTCTGCTCCCATTATGTATCATTTTAACAATATATTTTTCATATTTTTCACGAAGAGGCTTAAATCGGAGTGCTTTCTGTATTTGAGTGAGTATATAGAAAATGCGTAAGATAGGTACATTGTTTTCTCATTACTTCTGCCAAATATAATTCTTTTATAGGAACACGTTTTAAATTTATTTCTTCATCATGTGAATAAAAAAACGAAATACACTTAGTAGCCATTTTGTAAAAATGAGCCGAAAGTCACGGGTTCAAATCCGGCTGCTGGCAGTTATATTTAATCTGTTAGCAGCCGGGGATGAATCCTTTTGGATCTGGGACCCTCCCGGGGCTCACCCAGCCTCTATAAAGTGGGTTCTCATAATTTGACGTAAATCTGACAGTTCAGTGAGATCTAGGACAGATAACCTCCCTGCACCACCGTTGTCCAAGAAACAGTACAGTCTCTACCACGTATTGAACCCCAGACCCTCCACTGGTTGTAGTGGTATAGGTTTTTTTAGTAAAAAAAAATTTTTTTTCCCCCATTTTCGCCGATCTTAGAAAAATTAAAATCTGTTTACTGATAAGCTGTGGAATACAAAATGACGACAAACAAAAGCAAAAAGGCATTAAAAGCAGTATAGTCTGTCCCATGTACTGAATTCAAGACACTTTTTTTCTATTAATATAAATGTAACAGAAGGAATGATTTTCATAGTTTTCGTGATACAGAATGAATTTCATAGAAAATAGGGAAGGAAGGGAAATTTCATGGAAAATAGGAAAGAAATTATTCTTACGGGCTATTTTTATTACAGTGTTATTTTAAAGAAATCCAAATCTTGGTCAGTGAATTTACTATTTAAAGTATACATAGGTAATTAATCATTTTTTTGTTTAGATGTATGAGATTTTTTCTACGTATTTAGGACCCTCCTGGTGCTCACCCAGCCTCTATAAAATGTTATAAAAATAGGGTACCCAAGTACAGTCTCTACCACGTTTTGAACCCAATACCCTTCATGGGCTGTAGTGGTACAGGTTTTTTTTTTTTAATTACTAATAAAAATAAGTCTTATTGTGCCATTACGCTGTAAATTAAAATTTAAATGACCAACAATTAGAAAATGATATAAAAATAAATCAAAAACATTTGAAGCATTTATATATATAACATAGAGACGTATGTATATCGCTGAAAATTGTCTAGCCATTGGTTCCCACGGTGATTGCTAAACAAAGTGCCGCTTAAGGTCGTTTATATATATTTACACACCTGTCTGGGACAAGTCTGCCAAATGGATACAGCAGACTGCCTGGCGCTACCCTAGATATTTATCATGGAAACAATTAGTAAATTAAAACTATTATCACAAAAAAATGTTCATTAAAATTCTAATTGAAATGCTTAAAATACGTTATATATACTATCATCTTATCGTATACATCGTAGAAGAGATTGCAATAAAATATCTAATATACTAGTACATATAGCCATATACTGTTGTTCTAAATTAATTTTTCTCCGAAGTACATAGAAAGGATAATGATATATTACTATGATATATCATATATCAGAAATATACTACTGATGATATATTTAACTTTTTTTTAATTGCAATTTTAACCTATAAAGGGATAAATATTTGTCTAGTTTTTTAGATGTTGTGGGTGGAAATAGAATACATAAATATTTATTATTAAACAGCAAAATTTGTAATATATTTATTTAAATAGGTACTTAACTAAAAATATATTAGTTACGCCGTCCTTCGGAAGGGACGTTAAACGGGGGTCCCGAGCCTGTACGATGTCAGGTACTCGTTAAAAATCCCTATCCTAATTAAATTTGGGTAGGCAAAATTTAGAGCTCCCAATGTACCACTGTCCGATTAGCCATAGCAGCATCAAGTGACGTTAAATGAACAAACAAACAACCAAAAATATAGCTTTTTTTATTTGATTAAGGAATATAGCTCCAACATATTAATTTTTAGAAATAATTATATATCCGAGGGAGCGGAGTGGAGTAGGTAGAGCACTGAGTTGCCATGCCGAAAATCCTGGTTCAAATCCCGCTCCAGGCAAGACTTTTATTTAGTCTGTTTGCAGCCAATGGACCATATAGGATCTAGGACCCTCCTGGGGCGCACCCAGCCTCTTTAAAATGTTATAAAAATAGGGTACCAAAAATAAGGGGGGGGGGAATCTGGCGGTTGATCGTGATCTAGGACAAGTCACCAGATTGCAGAACCATTGTCCATGAAACAGTACAGTCTGTACCATGTACTGAACCCCAGACCCGTTCACGGGTTGTAGTGGTACAGTTTTGTTTTTTTGTTAATTATAGATTTGAACAACCAGTTGATTAATAAATAAATAAAAAACAGTTACTTTTTAACTAGTAAAAGTAACTAGTAACTAGTGTACCTCAAGTGAAAAAAGAAACTGTCTTTTTTCACATCAATAAACATCAATAATCATACTATTAGTATCACTAACATCACTTTAACGTCTTCAATATAAGATACATACATCATCGTTACTGTATATTTTTTAATACAATTTTTTACGTTATTGAAATCTATATTTCACAAAAAATATTTCACCAATAAATAGAGTGATTCACGAGAAAGGTTTTGTTATATAATTCGTCAAAGTTATATGTTAAAGGAATATGACGATAATTGTTGAAAGTGTAGGAAAAAGTATAGCCTCGTGGGAGATTTCATCGAAGGCGCTCCCTAATCCCTTTGTCATATAACGAAACAATGCATGGTGGAATATTCCTCTTTTATAGATCTACAGAAAAGTCAGTGATAGCATATATCTATCTTTTAAGGAAAGCTCACTATACCCATTTTATCTTATAAAAGATTGATCACGTACAATGCGGTATTTGGAAAGCTATTTAGATGCGTACAGTATTAATCCTTATCAACTTATATACTTTAGTTACCTTAAGCATTTCATTTCATTTTCACTTTTAAGGATAGCTTACTATATCCATTTTATCTTCTAATAAAAATTGGTCACGTACAATGCGGAATTTGGAAAGCCATTTAGACCAGTACTGCATTAATCCTTATCAACTTATATACTTTTGTTACCATAAGCATTTCATGCGCATTATTAGAATATATTACACCATATAATTTATATGATTATCTTATGGGTTATCGCAAAAACTTAAATAAAACAAATTATGAAAAAAAAACATTATGTTTTTCATTTATAACACTTACCAATTTACAATTACAATACACATTCATACAACATACATTGTTATATAAATTTTAATATTAGTGACAGACAAACACTTTCAACTCCCAGTCAATTACAAAAGACTCATAAGCATGACTATATTAACATCTATTTGGACTCAAGTAGAGCTTTGGGGCACCAGTAAGCAATCAAATTCTTCTCGTATCCAATCCTTAAAGCTCCTTACTTTGTTATGAATAAAGTCATCCATAATGACTTTAATGTCCGATATGTTGCTGATTTGGTACGAATCCGATACCAGTCCTTTTAAGAAAAATCTTATTCCCACTAGAACCGACTAGTTTCAAACCTAACTACTTCTTCAACTCCCGATAATCACCCCAGGCATTAGAAAAGAAGATGGACTCGTGACCATTAAGTTGATTTTGAGTACTACCACTGGGTAGTTTCTATACTTGCTTTTATCCAAGCCATTATGTATCATTTCTGCCATAATATTTACATGTTGTATTTTTGTATTACTGTTGAAAATTTCAATAAATACATTTTTTATTTTATTTAGAATCTATCATCATTGTTTATTCGTTTAACGTCACTTTATGCTGCTATGGCTAATATGACGATATATATTGGATAGGGATACAGATATAATTAGGATAGGGATATATAGGGAAGAGTCCCTGACATCCTACAGGCTCGGGACCCCCTTTTTACGTCCATTCCGAAGAATGGCATAACTGGGAATTTTTTACTCCTCCTTGTTAAAACCTAGGACCATCTGGCGTACTGCGAACCCGCGATTTTGGGTATGGTACGTTGATATGTTAACAACTACACCACGAGTCACCTCGGGTTATCATCGTTGAATGTGAAGATGTGTTTTATTGACGTGTATAAAAACTTCACAACTGATTTTAAATAAATCATTATATTATTTTACGATACAATGTTAACATCCTATAAGTTACATTTTCACAATTTCAAAATAAAATAAAATTATAGACTTTAAGATTAGAACTAAACTTAATAATTTTCAGAAACAGAATATTAACTCGCGTACATTTAACATCATTTTGTTTAATATTAATATTTAACATTAGGAATTCTTCTGAAATAAGAAAGTGCACTAATAGAATGACCGAGTTGAAATTCCTCAAAAGTCACTGTGTACCAAATTGTTATCAGCTTCTAGAGAAAAGAAAAAAGATAATTTCTTATCAGTGAGCAAAGACTTCCACGTTCCTGATGACTCTTATCTTGATTAGATTTTGAGAAGTAAGCCACTTTCGAATTCCATCATTAGGCGACATAATATATATCACGATAAAACAATTCTCTAAATTAACTTTCAGAAGTTTATTATTTCGATTAAAATCAGATGACTGAGTGGAAAATAGTTGACTGGATAATTCTAATGATGGAATGAATTGGTCTGAGTTGACAAGTGTTAGTTTGACAACCCGCTGTTTGCCCTGAAGATGGCCTACATCGTTGGCCGAAACGTTGGCACAATTAAAAAGTTCTGCTTATTTTGTGTATATATTTGACTGCACTCCCTGACCTATTCAATCCATCATTATATCTGATGACGTTTTGTCTGGGTCATATACATACATATTATACATACATTAACATATTCAATATACACATAATTAAAAATTAAGACAAGACAATAATAGAAAAGGTTTCTTTATTAACAGGCCATGTTGGCCAAATAGATTAAAGTTGCAGTATATACAGATCGTGCTTATCACTTCACTAAGAGATATATATTTTAACATTTAAAAAAAAAAAAAAAGGAATTATATTTTGGTAATGGGGTAGCTCTAAGCTAGAGCAGAGATTTTCCGTTCCGAAGGTCCCGGGTTCAAATCCGGCTTACGGTAGGTAATTTATTTATTCCGTTAACAGCCGGGGATGGACCCTGTTGGTTCTGGATCTGTTCTGGGGCTCTCGCAGCCTTCATAAAGACGTTACTCTTAATTAGGGGGAAAACGTGGCGGTTGAGTGTGATCCCGGACATATCACCTACCTGCACAACTGTTGTCCAAGAAACAGAACTGTCTCTACCTGTACAGAGCCCATGGCCCTTCATGGTTTTAATGGTATACATTTTTTTTTTAAAAACATTAAAATAAAATTAGAACACTTTTTTTATTCTCGCTTCGAATTAGCGGGCGATCAAACTTCTCATAAAATCCATGAAAGCTATTGGATTCAGTTTTATGGTAGACTACTAATCCAACGGTTGTGCACAGAGGTTATTTAGCCGAGATCATATTCTACCGCCAGGATTTTAAAAATATAATTATTTTTTGTTTCCCTGGGGGTTGAGCGTGATAGATATTTCTATTTGATATGAAATAGAGAAGATATCAATTAATTAACGTTATAAACTGTATCATATTTATATTTGAAATGATATACCAGAAATATTAGTTAACTAACGCAGTAAGAATATTCCAGACAGACAAACTGATAGTCAGCAAAATCACTGGGCTCTAAAGAGTTGACTAAACAAAACTGGAGATCATTAAGAAGTTTATTGAACCAAAATGTATTTTGTTAATAATTATAAATATAATTGTTAATACTTTTCGGAGATTAAATAATCACTAAGAAGTATTTTGTTTATTTCAATAATTCATGCAATGAATCTCGTAATCTGAAGGGCCTGTTACAAGTGGTGTCCAATACAAGTGGTGTCCATGACACTTAAGATATCTTAAGTGTCATGGACACAACTTGTATATAAAAGGACCAGCTTACAATGTAATTTATTGGTATTGATCTTGTTTACAGTTTAAAAATAAATTTAAAAAAATGTAATATATTGAGTATAGGTCAGAAAGAACAATGAATTGTTATATGACTATTCAAACATTATTACATATCGTACTTTAAGTGATGGGGCCCTCGAAATAAGAATTTTTTTTTGAGCGACTTATCAACAGAAATACCTAATATACTATAGTTAAAGTAATTGCTTTATTTAATATTTAAAAAATGCAATAAGGTAATTATTCCGGAGGTTGTCGCTTCGAGTTGAGTCACAGCAAGGTTTAACTATTAATTTGTTTCCCTTTTAGTATTTGCCAAAGATACAAGTTATCACAAGCTTTAGCATGGGGAAAAGATTGTAATTACGGGAAATGTGTATGCTTCAGTAATAATTTCATCTAGAAATGAACTTTTAAACAAACATATATCATCCATACTTTGTGCTAGTTGAAACTTTTATGATGAAACGATTACCAAAATCTAGTCATTACCCAAAATTAGATCCATTTTTCTATACTTAAGTTCACAGTAACTAGTATTTTTGGAAAATATTAAAAATGAAACCACTACGTGCGGAATAGATACCAAAAATAAAATTCGCCACAGTATCTATGGCTAAATAATATTGCTGAAATATTAATATTTACATAAAGAGAACATATGCTCTTTATAACAGTCATTGGTGGTCGATATATAATACGATAAAGATTAGGGTTCGTAGATAGGTTTGAATGTATGGATATAACAATAAAAAATCTGTACAGCTACAACCCATAACGATTGGGTTCACTACAGGGTGGAGACTGTACTGTTTCAGAGAGAACGGTTATGCATGGAGTTTATTTGTCCGAGGTCACCCTCAACCCACAGTTGTTTCCCACCAATCAAAGGTACCCAGTTTATAGAGGCTGGGTGAGACTAAGGAGGGTCTTCAGATTCACAGCTATTAAATAAATAAAAAAATTTTTACTTCAGCCTCTGTATAACTCGGGAACTTGATTATCAGTAGCCCATAAAATAATTACAAATAATATGAAACTTTAATATTAATTTTTTTTTTGCATCTTAGTAACCTTATATATTTAATTTAGTTAATAATATTTTAGTAATTACCATGAAGTTATTGAAAAAATATTTAATTGGGACCGATGATTAATAAAATTAAAAACGGATATTGTTTTTAAAAATAATCAGGTCAATTTAAAGCAAAATCATGATGGATATTAAGATAATTAATAATATCGAAGATAATATTAAGATAATCATCTTCGATCTCCTTCATTTCAAAACCACAATCCACTCCCGTAACACCCGTTCTCGGCCCTACGATCTATATACAGTATCCCACCGAACAGCAGCTTTTGACAGAGCTTTCCTTATCCGATCCTCGTTTCTTTGGAACTCAATAACTTCTTCTATTCGTCAATCCAATAACCTTTCTACCTTTAAATCCCGTATATTCAATCACCTAATTTCCTTAGAATCGCCAAAAAATTGGAATTAATACATTTAGTTTTGAGACTTAAGTTTTCTAAATGATGGATGAATGATTTATTTTATATATATGTGTGTATCTGCATAATTATATATGTGAATACGCCTATAATTGAGGTGTGCATATATATACATTTGCTTTCTCTGATAATTTGGCTGTTCAACTTCCAGACATATATCTTTATATTTAATTATTTATAATAGCTTTAATAGTTATCATAGTATTGTTTATATTTTTTCTTTCACTAATTTATTCCTTGTTTTGTTGTTATCTTGGTTTCCAAAAAATTGTATATATATATATATATATATATATATATATATGACTATCAATTTTTCTCTCTCTAAAATCAATGTTATCTTATTGCTATTCTTTTCTTTTATTTTTCCTTTATAGGAAATAGTTTTCTTTAAATATTGTAATAATGTTTTTCATTTTTTCCTCATTTATTTATTTAATTGTAACTAATTAACTAAATGTAATCTACTTTAGTCTAAGACATTTTGGTTATACATTATTCCTGTAATGTTATTCTAAAGGGACTTGTCCCAGAATAAATAAAGTCTTTATTATTATTATTATTATTTTTATTGTTATAATCAATTGATAAGATATTAAAATTTCTCAGCATCAACGCCATCTTAATATTTTTAAGTTGATACTTTAATATAGGATGTAAATGTATCTAGATAGAAATCTAAATAGATGTGTCTACCGGTCAACGAATTTCTTTCATACATGATACTTTAATACTTTAACATTTTTAAAATAATATAACTATAATACCAAATCATTGGACACATAAAATAAAGTTTTATATTGTAAAATAATGCTTGAAGAATAATGTTTTTTGAAGAATGCGGATAAATAGTTATATAAGGAATACAATGGAAGGAAAATTATGGAATATTATCGCAATTCTGAACAAAGAGGAGGAAACTTTGATGCCAATGACAAATTGAGAAATATCAAGAATTCAAGGAATGTATTCATATTCATCCAAACAATTTAATTTTTTTTTAGCACGGGTTGTACAGCGCTCAGTTGCTGTGCTGTAGGTCCAGTGTACAGATTAGGGAATGTGGCCGATAAATTATCTGTTAACAGCCATATATTGACCCTGAGGTATCTAGAATTAGGGAATGGGGCTGTCAGCCATCACAAAGTGGGTACCCTCGAAGGGGGAAAAAACCAAGCTGTTGAGTGTGAACCGGGGCAAATCAGCTCCTTATACAACAGTTGGCTCAGAGACAATACCGCCTCTATCATCGTTTAATTCCCTTCATGGCCTGTAGTAGACCAGTTCATTTTTCATTTTGATAAAATGTTTGTTATTTAATATTAAAGTTTTATTATTTAATAAATAAATGAGTGTCTTCTTGAAACTTTTATTTTTTGAGGGGGAGGCAGATGAGATTTTAACCACTACAAGCCTTCATTTGCTTTCATCAACCCATGTTTTTCCGAATAAATACGGATAAAACGAAATAAGTAAGTTACAGATGTTTCGTAAGTTATAAAATAAGGAACAGTGATGATTTCGGTTGTGTAGATAATTAGTTGTAGTTTAAATTTTTTTTTATAATAATATAAATATTTAAAATAAATAAAACTAATGTAAAAATAAAAGCAAGGTTACATGAGGCCAATCTTTGCTATTATCCTGTCATATCTTTTCTTGGAGTCAAGATGACCGGATAATTTGAATGATTACTTTCTATTATTTTTTTTTGTATTAATATTTTTAAGATAAGAAGACATCTTTAATAGTTGGTTGCATCACTCTAATGATTTTCTATTTTATTTATTTCTATTGCATTGTTATTTATATCTCATCCTCTTGTCGTTAATTTAAATTATTGTATTTTCCATTTATGTTTACGCTATCGGATATTAAGATGTTCTTATGTTCTTTACCAATTATACAATTTTTTATAACATGTTTAGATTTTTTTTTTAAATTGTCAGTTTTCATTTTATTTAAAGAATTGTCATATAATACATTCATGTCATTTATCAAAATTTGGATCGCAAAATTTTTATAGCGAAATCAGCTTTAAAATTGGTAAAATTCAATTTAAAAATTGTTTATGAAACTACTCGCCGGCTACACTTACTAGAAAAATTCTCTAAGCTCCCAATTAATAATAAAAGACTCATACCTATACATGACTATCATAAGGCTCATCTGGACGGAGTAGAGCTTTGGGGCTTTACTAACCCATCGAATCCCTCTCATATTCAATATTTACAATCCAAAACCCTCAATTCTCCTTACTTTGCTACGAACAAATTAATCCATGATGACTATGATAAACTTTATTCCTACTCAAACCTACTAGTTTCAAACCTAGCTTCCTTTTCAATTCCTGATAATCCACTGAAAAGAAGATGGCGTCGTTACCTTCTGTGTTGAATTTGTTATGCCTTTATCAGTACCATTATGTATCATTCCTGCCATTTACTTGTTGTATTGTCATAATACAGTTGTAAATTTCAATGAATAAATTAATAGAAATAAAAAACCGTTAATAAATTATTGAAGAAGAGTTTTATTATACAGTTGTTATAAAACCGAGAATTTTCTTCCTTGATTAATCGGATTTTTCATTCCCGAAAATGCCTTAAATTCTTTAACTTGTCATATCTATATTGATTTCGAAATGATTGCCTCAATTATCCTACAGATCAAATAGGCCTTGTCAACTTTATCCGATTCGATTATTTTGCTATCGATAATGTGACACGCAGTTCGATTTATGATAAACAACGATAGTAACCAAGGACGTGTTTTGGTGCATCTGTACTAGCTTTTCAGAGCGTTTGTACACAAGCTGATAACTTGAAGAGTTCGTGTGAACTTCAGGCAAAAAAACATTGAAGACGTCAATTCATTGACCTCCCTATTTCTTTGTTAATTATAAAGATAAGATTAATAATGATATATTTTAAATATAATTTAATCGTAATGATGTTGTTTTAAATTTAATTTGAACTCAATGTAATCCATTGTAAACCTTTAAGACTTATTTATTTAATTTATTTTATTATATTTTTATTAACGAAACTGCCTTTTAAGACTAAGCGAACATCACTATTTTTCTTTTCTCATTTTCGAATTTCTTTTATCCCAGTATTTTCTCATCATTTCTGCGTGCCTTTGCTATCTTTCCTCTGACCACGCAAATTTTCCACAAGAACATTGATTTCTTTTAATTTCTTTCCGTATTGATCTCTATCTAGGCAGTCTTAGTCAGTTGTTTTTCTGCTTTCTCTCTCATTTGTTTTACATACACTCCTACGCTCTTGTATTCAAGGAATATGTCAATTTTTTTCTTGTCTCCCTTGGTCCATTCTAACCATGTGCCCGTAGAATCCATTTCCAGGTCTTTCATCTCCCTGTATATTTCCTGACTGGATCTTGACCTGTAGCCGTTCTGTTTTTTCCTGGACCCATATATTCTCCTCAGGATCCTTTTTTCTATTTTAATTATTTTTTCTAGTTTAGGGCATAGGAGAAAATCAATGCTCTAATTAAGACAAATACAATTAAAACAAAATTTTTTTAGTGATCACAGTGCAATATTTTATTTTACATATCGCTCTTTCAAAAGACCAATGTCATAACTCAAATAACCTATTATTTCAAAAGACGCATTTGAAAGTCTCATTTGTTAAAAAAATAAAAATTTTGGTATTGATAAAGCAAAACATTTCTGTCGCGATAGTATCGAAATTCTTTTATTTACCATTTGAAAATTTTTAAAATCTTGAAACTTTTTTGATTTTATGTTATGTTATTATTCCCATAAAACTTCAAGTTCAAACATGGTACAACTCAAAACATGACTTCATTAAAATACCAGGTTAGAAATATAAATCAGATATGTCGTTCCTGAATTAGAAAGCTAGAACCAACACAATGACTGCTAAATACTAATTCCAAAATGCCAAAATGCTTAATCCAAAATATCTGTAGATTTTATTTTATTGAAATAGGAAATGTTTAAATGTCCATAAAGTTTTTGAGGCTTAAACTGTTTAAAAATTACATTCTTTTCGTTAAAAAGGAGTAATTATAAAAGTAATAAGATTAAATGCAGTTTTCATTTTTACTCATTTTAACAATTCAGACGTCCTTGCTGCATTATGAATTATGCATTAACGTGTTATGGGGGGAATCCATCCTAGGTGTGTTCAAAGCGACACAACACATGGTAGAGATAATTAAATTTACAAAACAAATTTTTTTTTTAAATTTATGTTGAAGGAGACAAAAGGAAAACTCAGTGCGTTTAGGGCTGATTCGCTATGCTATTATTCCCGGGTTCAAATCCGGCAGGGGGGGGGGGGATAAATTTATGCAATCTGTTAACAGCCGTATACTGTGGGATCTGGAGACCTTACTGGGGGTCACCAAGCCTAAATTTAGTAGGAACCCTAAATCGGGGAAAAACCTGGCGGTTGAGCGTTATCTCGGATGGACCGAAGACCCTTCATTGGTTGTAATGGTGCAATTACCAAAAATTATCCTTTTTATCACTCATTATGTTGTCTGGTATATGAAATGGCAACACTAACAGAATTTAATTAATTATTAATTTAAATAATAATTAAAATTATTTCCTTAAAAATCAAATATTATCATATTACATGATGGGTCTTGGATTCAGTACGTGGAAGAGACTGTCCGATATCATGCTCATCCGCCAGGTTTTCCCTCAATTAAGAGGACCCACTTCATAGAGGCTGGGTGAGCCACAAGACGGTCTGTGGATCTCATATGGTCCACCCATGAGTGTTAACATAACGCTCCCACTATAACAATATCGGTATTCAAAAGAAATGAAATCAATGTAGAAATAAAAACATATTACACAGCTGAAAATGAGTCTAGGTTTCTTTTTTTTGCTTAATTTAAAAAAAATAAATAATGAACAGAAAAAGGTTTCCATTCACCTTAGCAATAGTTTTTTTCTTCCGTCGCAGCGAAAACAGCACATGCTACTTTTTAATTGCGGCGATTGTTCAATGACTGGTTTGTCCTTGTAAGTGTACATTGTAATCCAAACAAAGTGCTCTCCTTTTGCGTCTAAACACGCTACTAGAGCCAATTACTATGTCTTCACATACATGATGCATAAGGCTGTATATTATATATCTTATTTCTTTAAGCGTTTTTTTTCTACATGTTTCCTGCTATTGTAAAACTTATTTATTAAAGGTAACTGTAATTAATTAAAATCACTGTTCTTTGAACATGTAAAGGTAGTCCGGAACATGTATTCACACTTATGCTGCTTGTATATGTAAAATTTCAAATAAAGTTGGTATTTTTTTAAATGATTTTATATGACAAACCAAAAGTTTGTGAGTATGAATCCTGGTCCATGGATTACTCAGGCATCCCTCTGATTATCCTCTCGTGGAATATAGTTGATTGTGATGTCCGTGAGCCTACTGGAGACAACTCACAAAGATTGGGCGTAAGAGCGATAACACTACCCTGTATATACCTATCGAGAATAGCATTGTGGTTTTTGTAGGATGTTTAGCTCTTGAGATGCTCTGCTTCGTGGAAAAAATACGCCTGCTGACTCCGAACTGCCATAATCCATAAATCTAGACCGATTTGTCACTGTCCTTAAACCCGAGTGTATATCGGAGGGATGGCCATAGGATAATCGGTCCCAAAGGTCTTATTATGGAGCTAGGGGCAGCCTGTCGCGTTACTATGCAACCCATTGTTTACAGCCACGTGAGGTTGGTGACTCCATTCAGACTGTCTATTCTCTCGCAAGCGATTTGTATCTGTTTGATGACCACATCGCTTGGCTAAAGATATGCATGGTCTATAATGTTACCAGAAAAAAAAAATGTATAATGTTTCATTCCAAACAGTGACGAAATCTGATAAAGAAGTATGGCTCTGAGTAAATTCGGATAATACGAAATTTATGTAATATAGTTACATGAGAGCGGAATGGCTCAATGGTAGAGAGCTAAGTTCCCGTGCAGAAGATCCTGGACTTTTATTTTATCAGTTATCAGAGGATATGGATCCTATGGGATCTGCACACCCTCCTGAGGTTCATCCAGCCTCTATAAAGTTGTTAACCAAAATAGGGGGATAAATCTGGCCGTTGAATAGATCTAGGACAATCACCTTCCCGCACAACCGTTGTCGAAGAAAAAGTACAGTCTCTACCGCGTACTGAAACCAAGGTTTTTAGGTTAGTTACTTAAATTTAAAAACAATTAAATATTCAGGGCCTATGAAAACTAAACTAAAAGGAAAAAAGAAAAGAAAGTGTTGAGGAAATCCTTGTTTTTTTCGCTCTCGATTTAACTTAGATAGCACAATTTTGCCCATTAACTTACTTTTAAAGGTTTACAAAAGATTGTAAAAAGTAGTAGTGCTCGAAGTAAATTCAAACCAATAAAGAAGATTGGCTTGTAAAGTTCGGTTTAGTTACGAACGAATCCACTAATAGTTAATGATGGCTGGCCGGTTAGTAAACGAACGAAGAGTAGATGGGAGGATTGCGTCAAGGGCAATTATACATCTTTGTATCTAGGCGGTAATCCCGGTGTATTAACAGAGGTTGCTTGTATCGGCATCGTATCTTCGGGTTAACAACATATTTTAATAATTATTTCTGGCGAATAATAAAACGAATCGTTAAGCCGCGTATGCACTTAAGCATTTGCCCCGAAGGAGCATGCGTCCTCAGGGAGGGTACGTACCACATGATCAATGAGCCGGGAAGACAGAGGCCCGAACGCCGAACAAGGAATCCAGTCTGCCCTGAGCCCGTCAACCACGGTGAACAGAAAACTTCAAGTTGCCAGTTTCTCTTATATTTATATACAGGAAACCATAAAAAAACAAACAGTAAAAATGATTTCCATTTTTTTGTTTTTAACGCAATATCTATGTCGCGCGCACGTTCGAATTCACTACTCAATTTTATATATATATATATATATATATATATATATATATACATATATATATATATAATAATTAGCTAGAATTCACAAAAGTAATATGCTGTACCAAACAGACCAGCCTCAAAATTCAAAAACTTGGACAAATTTAAATCTATCTTCAACCAACATTAAAAAAATTAATAATCAAAATAAAAAAAATTGTATCTATACATTCTTAATAACTTATATACACCTATATAAACAATAACAATAATCGTCAATTGTATACAGGCGGCTTAAAAAGGGGTAGTTCAGAGTATCGATGTTTGTTCGGCCATTCGGGGAACCGAGTTTTTCCCCGTACCCACCGAGCACGAAACGAATGCGTGCTCACTTTGAATTGCCGACCACTCTCGGCTCGTGCTGGGCAGTGCGGATCCGTTCGGCTCGCTTTGCACTCATCTGAGCAAGTCAGGCCGAACGAATGCTCATTCGGGCCGAATGCTCAAGTGTATACGCTCCTTAACAAATAAACTCCTATAACGGAGGATGGAAATTGTTTGGGGGGTGCAGTCAAAATATACACACATGCTCAGTGAAAAATGTAACTGCCTTATGCACTTGCAGTTATATTTTTCACTGATGAGCCACTCCTATTGGCCCTGAAGATGACCTACAAAGTAGGTCGAAACGTAGGCACAAATAAAAAATAAGTTTCCACTTATTTGTGTGTATATTTTGACTGCACCCCCCAACTCCATCCTCCATTTGTTCTTCCAGTCAACTATTTCCTCTCTAACAAACACCTATAACATTTCCGAAAATTTATAACGCTCAGAGAAGATATTATGAATTCAGATGTAGGTAGCTATTGCTTATAAAGTAAAAAGAGGATTTTTAGTTTTTGAAAGTGAAATGGATTGATTTGACTTTAATATGGTTTGTTTTTCGATTATGTGTTTGATTTATTTATTATTCAGAAAAAAACAAATTAATAAAACATACTGAAATCGATGTATTATTCATCCTGATACTCTGCCTTTACACTTCACTGAATATGATTGACAAACTGCTATATTCAGTAAATCTAAAGTTTCGTATATATCCATACCAGTCGGCATAAGTGGCGTTGAGAAGAGACTAAAATGTTCATGGATTAAATTTAAACCAGGTTTTAAATGAATAATGAAAGTAATGTGACATGTCAAATCAGCCACCTTCTAGGGAAAGTATGGAATATCATATCCTCTTAGATTGCAACTAATAATGGGTGATTTTTTAATAACTTTCGGATTTGATTTTTAAAAAAACAACATAAAATTTAGACAAATGTATGAAATATTTATTTGAGTCGATGATTTCATGCAAATGTTGACAGCGGCTACGCCGGGCTATACAGTAAGAAACCTCACGCTACAGAGCGGTAGAGAGGAACGACTATGATGATGAGAAACGATAATAAAAAAAAAAAAAAAATCTGTACCACTACAACCCATGAATGGGTCTGGGGTTCACTACCTGGTAGAGACTATACTGCTTCATGGACAGCGGTTCTGCAGGGAGGATTTGGCCCTAGATCACGCTTAACCGCCAGATTTTTCCCACTTATTTCGGGTACCCTATTTTTATAATATTTTATAGAGGCTGGGCGAGCAACAGGAGAGTCCGATATCCTATATGATCCATCTCCGGCTGCAAACAGACTAAATAAAAGTCTTTCCCGCAGCGGGATTTAACCCAGTATCTACGGCATAGAAACCATAATAATATTTTTAAATATAAGTCTTGAAACATAAAATCCATAGAAAAAAATCTCATACAGCTAAACAAAAAAATTATTAATGACCTATGTATACTTTAAATGGGAAATTCACTGACTATGATTTTTATTTCTTTAAAATAAAACTGTAATAAAAATGGCCTGTAAGAATAATTTCAAAATTAATGAAGTTGTCTTAAGTATCCTCAATTGTACTGTTTCTTGTACTACGGTTGTGCAGGAAGGCGATTTGTCCTAGAACCGGCTCAACTGCTAGATTTCCCCCTATTTTGGGTACCCACTTTAACTCAGTACATCTCACATCAACAGACTCATCATTCAGAGACAGGAAAACTCTTATGATTGTTTTGTTGAATGCCTGTTGATGTCTGTGATTGATAAGTTTGTTTGAACTGCTGATATGCTCTTCTGATATATGGCCGGAGGAACCAAGAATTAAACGTTTTAGAAACTTGTTGCTTTGTTTTCTTAGATTTTTCCATTTGCATTCTAATAAAAAGATGATTGTTATAATCCGTCGAAGCGGCAAAATATTTGCAGACAGTAGCTGCTAACATAGCTAAATTATGATATCAATGAGACGTCTACTGATTAGCCGTGACCTTGTGGAGAGGGGGGGGGCAAAAATCTCAAATCCTTAATAATCATAAATCCTGTAGGAAGCCATTAATCGATTAATATTAAGAAGATTATAAGTAACCTTGACGACGGGAGTCAAGGCGACGCTAGTACAGCTGCACCTGGAAATAAGAACGCTGATCCCTGCTACCCCGGCTGCACTCCCGTCTATGTCATCATTTATATTTAGTCTGATTTATTACTCAAGGAGTAGGTTATCAACTCCTCGATAAAATTAAGCATATAATATTTTACGCCCTTGGATAAGGATGTAAAGACTGGTTGCGTTTCTCAGAAAAAAAAATTTTTACAAATTTTAAATAATTATAATTTCTAACAAAACATTCACTCATCTGAAAAAACAAAAAAAAACAGCATTTAAAGCCTTTACTTCGTGTGTCTTTATATCTTTCAGGAGATTAGTTGTAGTTTACTCCACACACAATATTATTTAAACAATTTATAACAGCACATTCAAACTGTAGCCTCTCATACGTCTTTAATTATAACAGCTGTTATATCACGTAGGCTGTGTCGCTATCAGAGCGAATACAGAATTAAGAAAAGCTCTCTTATATTAGTGACACAGTTTTCTTTATATATATTTGGCTTTCAGGATAATAATTCAAAAATCAAAAAAACAGTTTACCTACTATTTGAAAGGGTATTTTAAAGAAAACATAAAATCTCGCATTATTTTCAGGACAACCGTTAAATAACTTACACATAAATTAAAAATCTGTTTGAGTTCGATAAGCTGTGTATCTTCGTTTACAGCAGCCTGATTTATAAAAAAGAAGGAACCTATACCACTACGATGGGTTCAGCATGTGGTAGAGACTGTTTCTAAGCACTAACGTTACGTGATTTATCCTAGATCATGTTCAACCACCCCATCTTTCCCCCATTTTAACCACTTTATAGAGGCTGAGTAAGCCCTAGGAGGTCCTAGATTCAACAGAATCCATCTACGGCGGCGTATATAGATACAAATAATCCATTTAAGTAAAAATGGCGTAACTACGGCCATAATATTTAAATAAATAATATAATCAATAAAATAGAGCCAAAACTCAAAATGAAACATTAACATTTATTAGAATGCAAATGGAAAAAAACACTAGCAAAGCCTTATGATTCAATCTGGAGTAAAAACAAACAATTACCAGTCGACGTTTCGCCTATTCAGGCATTATCAAGACACAAATGAGAGTAAGATCAATCACATCTCAAAGGAGTGGAATACCTCCTCCAAAACTCCTTTTTGGGTTGAAAGGAGTTCGAAAGTATTTTTTGTGTGTTGATAATGCCTGAATAGGCGAAACGTCGACTGGTAATTGTTTGTTTTTACTCCAGATTTGAAACATAAGGCTTTGCTTGTGGTTTTTTTACAAATAATATAATATATAACAAATACTCCTACTAATCCTACTAATATTATATATGCGAAAGTTTGTATGTATGTCTGTTACTCTTTCACGCAAAAACTAGTGAACGGATTTGGATATTACTTTACAGTAATATAGGTTATACACCAGAACTCATAGGCTACAATTTATGACGGTTTTGTGTAATTTGGTCATAATATAACGATAAATATCATTAAAAAGTACTTGATATAACACATTACCAATGTTACCTTCAACATATGGTCAGTAGGCAACCGCGGTTATTTAATTTAATTGTTGAATATTGTTAGCATCGCTACAGGGCTCTGAGTAGCTCGCTCACGTGTTTCTTACTCGCAAAATCTACATATTTTCGCTGAATAAAAGAAATCAAGTAACATAGTTCACTATGTATATTGCAGTAGGTAAGTTGGACCGCTAAATTACAACATCGATAAATCACCTACATATGTATATTATTCTAAATCTTTCAGTTTAAATTTCTCGCTGCTGCCGTACGACAAGTGAAACCGTTATACTGAGTAATCCTTTTCAATAACAATACATACTAATCCTTTACTGACACGAACAACAGTAAACCTCTGTCCGTCCCGTTTGTCAATCAGTGTCAATGTATGTTCCCCGGCTGTGCTGATCCGTTTGTGATGAAATTTGATATGGATAATCTCAAGCCTGGGGAAGTAGACATAGGCTACTTTTTATCAAAACAGGGGAAGTTTATATAAAACTGTAACCTGCTTGACTAACACACCCAGTGGTCAACGCACAGCAGAAACCGCTCAACTTAGCATCTTGAAATTTGCAGATAGGTTTATTTGTATAGCTTAAATGATCACTAAGAAAGAAATTTGGACAATTCCACCCCCAAGGGTTTACCCCTTAATATAATAGGGGTTCAAAGATTGTATGAAATCCGTCAGTTTTGAAGTTAGACATCTGAAATTTTGGATGTACGAGTAACTTATAATTAAAAAAAATTAAATTATTTATTTAAAATAATTTGATACGAAACTTTATGTGGCAGACCAAATTCCACGCGAGCGAAGCCGTGGACAAAAGCTAGTAAATAATAAAATAAAACAGTATATAACCGCTATTCAGGACCTGCGGCACATTAACTCAGCGCTCCACCACTGATCCACTCCGCTCCCTTTTCCAGATAGTTTTTAATTCATTTTAATCAAACTACCTACTTTTAACGAGTTGTTGATGATTGATTTTAAGTTTTCATAGTGACGTCATAGTTTAGTTATTTGTGGAGCGTCTTGTAGGAAGGTAGCTGTCTCTATTCGATGAGTCGGTTTGGACTGTCGGTGTGAGATGTTCTCACTATGTTCTCTTTGACGAGATTTCCTTGTAAAGAGCTGTCCTGTTGGGATGCCAGAGTATGCGAAACGTCGATTGGTTATTTTTGTTCCAGTATTTTGGATACTCAAGGCTTTGTTTTGGGGGATTTTTCTTATTGCGGCCTAATCATGATTGGATATTATCCGTAAATCCTTAGCGCCTGTTCAGATCTCCAAACCCAACTCTACGGAAGTAACACCGTTAACATGCCATGAAGTAATTCTTATATTCATCTTGACAGTCCCTTCTATCTTTCGACTAACTCTTTTTTTTTACAATAAATTGAAACATGGGTCGCCTATGGTCTAGTTGTTAACAAAACAAGCTACCATGCCCAAGATCACGGATTCGGAACCTGCATGATGGTTAGGATATTTTAAAGGGAGTAAAAAAGCTCCTTGATTGTGCCGTCCTTCGGAAGGGGCGTAAAATGCAGGTCCCGAGCTTGTACGGAGTCAAGTTCTCGTTAAAGATTCTTATCTTAATTATACCTGGATGGGCAAAATTTAGGTCTCCTACTGCTGCATTGTCTAATTTGCTCTAGGAGCATAAAGTGACGTTAATTGAATAAACCAACCATAAAAACGAACAACTGTTGTCATAGTATTTATCATTATACACTTTCCAATAAATAACTAATTAAATAATTAATAAGATAAATAATTAAACAATAAATAAGGAAATAACATGGGATACGTTGATATTACACGTATTATTCGATTTCTGAAGGGCAGGCGCACTGAGTTGTCCTTGATCTGCCAACAAAGAATAGATTGAGTTCTACACGTTACTTCGACCTCATCTTATGTCACGATAACTTTTTTTTTTTTTAAATGCCACCAATCTAGTTATTTTTTATGATTTCCTATTAGAACTTCAGAAAATTAATTAGATGATTGAAATATGCTTAATCAAAGATTAGGGAAAAGATATGCTGATATTTAACATGTTATAATTTGCAATAAGACTATTGACGCAAAAGTATTACATCAATGGAAAATTAGGGGAACATGAAGACGAGGAAGACCTGGGATAAGGAAGTGGAGGAATCCATGATGGGTCATGGTCTACGGGAAGAATGGACCTTAGATAGGTCATTATGGAAGGAAGGCATACAATCATTAGGTTAAAAAACTCCTAAAACTCCTGTTTAAACAAATAAAAAAATAATTTGCAATCACTCTCAACTATAAAAATGTGGGTAACCTCAATGTTACCTACTTCCTTCAATCAATTGAGTTTAGATGTCGTTATATTCCTAGGCTATAATATCCCACACTGTATATATCCATGACAACAACTGAATACAACTGGCCAGAAGTTTCCAGCAATTGATAGGCTTTCTTCAGTTATAACCTCAGTAGTAGGTTTCTTTAATTATAACCTTATTACTTTACCTTTTTGTTCAAATATTAAAACAACTATCAATTTATTACATTGTTCGCTAAGCATTATTATTATTAACATATTATATCTATAATATTGTATTGAATAAAGGTATAATCATTTATGTCATCTGAGAATTTTTTAAATAAATAGGTATTAATAAACGTAGTATTAACTGACAGTACATTAATTATACTAATAACAACCCTCTAAGTGTGTGTGTGTATATATATATATATATTTATTTTTTTTTGTGTGTTGCAATAGATACACTTTATTTATTTTTATTTTTTATTCGATGTTCTTTAACGTGGCTTCGACTGCTGGGGCTATTAGCGGGTTAAGTGCATCAGAGTCCTTTGTAGTTCATTATTATTTTTGAAAGGTTGGCACGTTAATTGTGACTAATATTTTTTCTGTTTGATTGCAGGTAAGTTGGTCAGATTGTGTAGCAGAATAACTAGCATCAACTAATGTAAGAACAATTTAATTAGTAGAGATCTATAAATAATTGTAATTGTAATATATTGGAAAAAACATGATACATCAAATAGTCCCGGATCCATGGTCCATTTTTGCACTTGATTACTATCAAGCTGAATCTTCGTGAATAGCTTCGTTTCGATGAGACGCCCAACGATCAAAGACTTCCAATATGTATCGATAACGAAGTCAAAAAAGAAGAAGTAAAAAAAAAAATCAGCTGGTTAGTAATAATTTTTGATGACCTCGTTATCGATACATGTTGAAAGGAGGAGACTCTTTGATCAAACCATACATTTTGTAGGACAGATATTTTTTCAAATAATTTAGATAGTTATTTTGAGATTTAACAAAAAAAAAAACTCAGTTAGTAATAAATTTTTGAGAATCATCAAATCGACATATTTTATCCTTGCTACCTCTGTTAGCTACCACAATCGAGAAATTTCACACAGGAAATGGTTGGGCGTCTTATCGAAACGAGCTATTCACGAAGATTCAGCTTGATAGTAATCAAGTGCAAAAAATGGGCCATGGATCCTAAACTAAAAGTAACAAAACTGCCATAAATTATAAAAATGGTATTAGAAATCTGATTATTAATTATATGGATATGATAAATAAACTTAAATTATATTATTTTTTAAAATCTTGATATCCTTTAATTATAACTAAACAAATATATTAAAACATTAAATAGTTTTCTATAAATCTAAATCTACACATATAAAATGCTTTGTCCTGAATGCCTGACTGACTGACGGATCAACGCACAGCCTAAACTGCTGATCGTAGATACCTGAAAATTGGAGGGTATGTTCTTTGTATGACCTAGGCATCCGATAAGTAAGGATTTCCCGAAATTCTACCCCTAAGGGGGTGAAAAAGGGGGGCAAAGTTTGTATGATTGCTCACGTGTTTCTTACTCACCATATTTTCGATGCCATACATATTTTCGCTGAACAAAACAAATCAAGTAACATAGTTCACTTCTAATCAGAAAGAACTAGTGAGCCCCATCACTAGACCCCCCACTCCTACCATCTAATTAATCTCAAGATAATTGAATGCACAATCCTCTCTTACAATGCACCAGGTGCAGTACAAGAGATGTCATGTATCATATTAATATGTTATTGTAAAAAATTAATAAAAGCCGAGGGGCTAGGGAAAAATAAAAAATAAAAAGTTCACTTCTCGCTGCTGCCGTTCGACAAGTGAAACTGTTATACTAAGTAATCCTTTTTGAATAAATTCAACAACATTACATACTAATCCTTTACTAACACGAACATCAGTAAACGAAAGTAAGTTCTGCTCGTCCCGTTTGTTAATTAGTGTCAATATAACACTTTAACCTGATTGACTAACACACCCAGCGGTCAATGCACAGCAGAATCCACTGAACTCGGCACCTTGAAATTCGCGGATAGGTTCTTGTATGAGCACTAATAAAGGAATTTGGACAATTCCAAGCCCAAGGGTTTCCCCCTTAATATAATTGGGGTTCAAAGATTGTATGGAATCCGTCAGTTTTGAAGTTTTTTTTTTTTTTTTTTATTGAATATTTGCTTTATTGAGAAATAATACACTCTGCCACTATCTTGGGCAATGAGTATTAGAGCTAAAAGAGATCATTCATTCCATATATATATACATATACATAACAATTAATAAAAATAAAATAAAATAATAATAATCTTGGCCACATTCATATCTATATACAATATTTACATACTGCCCCTGGGAACTCCGAATCGAACCCCTACACCCAGAAGTGGGTGCCGAGGCACAATGCCAGGAGATCCCAGCGCCTCTCAGTCAGCCGCGTCACCAGTCTAGCCAGTGGAGACTGAGTGAGGACGCTAGAGGTTTTGAAGTTAGACATCTGAAATTTCGGATGTACGAGTAACTTATATTTAAAAAAATCTAAATTATTTGTTTAAAATTATGTGTCACTAAACTTTATGTGGCAGAGCAAATTCCGCGCGAGCGAAGCCGTGGGCAAAAGTAGGAGGAATTATCATGAGAAGATCAAGAGAAAATATTTGGCTTATCAATTGAATGATAATTGAGTGGACCAATACAGTGTAGAGAATCCTATCAAAATATTGGTCCTAACGGCGGACCAACTCCCTTTTTTACAAATTATACTCTTACAAGTGGTTATTGTTATTATTCAAGAAATTGAAGTTCTTTTTAGTGCTTATTTTGTATGTATCCCCTTGTGAGTTTATTAAAATATGAGTAATCACTTAGTATATATATATATATTTTTTTTTTTTTGCATCATTCGAAATGGTAAATCATTTTCATTGTCTAATTCTTTTTTTTTTTATCATCTTTGATGTCCTACGTTTTATTTAGTCTGTTAGCAGCCGGAAATGGATCCTCCTGGGACTCACTTTATAAAGGAGGTGCCCAAAATAAGGGGAAAAACCTGCCGGTGAGCGTGATCTTGGACAAATCACCTCCCTGGGCAACCGTTGTACATGAAACTGTGCAGACTCTACCATGTACTGAACCCTAGGCCGTTCACGGGTCATAGTGGTACAGGTTTTTTGGGTTTTTTTTTATATCCTTCTTTCACTTTTCGAAATAAATCCCTTTCGCCTTTTGAGTTCCTCTCCATTCTTAATACCCTAGTAGTTTCCCTTTTCAAGGCTTTGTCCTCCGGAATACAAATTTCTTTAAGATCCACATCACATTCCTGGAACCAACCTAATATTTTTGCCTCATACAATTACATACCTACTTAGCGTTAGTTGGAGATATTGAATATTTTCTATTAAATAAAAAAAAAATAGTGATAGAGGATAGCAATCTCCAAGTTTGTCGCCTAATGGTTTAGGAAATCATTGAAGATCACTCTACCCCGACCGTTCCACTCCTAATGGATCGTGAACGGTAATTAGAGTGAAATACGACGTGAAATGTTTGGATTCGCTGTATATACATCAGGACTCTATCGCTCCAAGCCAAAATCCAACCGCAATTGATCGCTAGTAGGTAAAACTATTTATTTGAACTAAGCACAGCTTATTTTTTAATCTTATTGTTTAGAATGAATGCAGTATGAATAAAATGTACGATATTGATTCCATATGATAACAAATATTATAAATTACAATTTTCTTTAGAAGTTTATTGGAGAACGGAGTAGCTAGTGAACAGCTGAGTTCCTCTGCTGAAAGTCACAGGTTCGAATCCGGCAGTAACATTTAAATGATTTAGCCTGTCAAAAGAGGTGGATGGGCCCTGTACATCCTTCTAGCCCTATGAAGTCGCTATCCTATATTTAGGAGTAGCCGGGTGGTAGAGCTCTGGGTTGCGGTGTCAGAGGTCCCGGGATTCAAAATCCGGGTATGGTCGTTAGAACAGTGGGAGTCCTAAATATTGCCTATCCAGGTATAATTCGTATAGGGATCTTTAACGGTTACCTGACGCCGTACAGGCTCCGGACCCCCATTTTACATCCCTTCCGAAGGGCAGCATAACTAAACATTTTTTTACTTCCTTTAAAGAACCCTTAGGCCACCTGATAAGACGCGAACCCGATGTGAAACATTGCTAAGTATTTATGGACTAACAATATCCAGTCATGATTAGGTTGTAATAAGAAAAATCCACCAAAGCAAAACCTTGAGTATCCAAAATACTGGGGAAAAAAGAACCAGTCGACGTTTCGCATACTCTGGCATCCCCACAGGACAGCTCTTTACAAGGAAATCTCGTCAAAGAGAACATAGTGAGAACATCTCCCACCAACAGTCCAAACCGACTCATCGAATAGACACAGCTACCTTCCTACAAGACGCTCCACAAATAACTAAACTATGATATCACTATGGAAACCCATAATTAATCATTAACAACTAGTTATAAGTAGGTATTTTGATTAAAATGAGGCAGTTAAATTACCAGGGAAAGAGAGAGGAGTGGCTCAGTGGTAGAGCGCTGAGTTGCTGTGCCGAAGGCCCTGCGTTAATCTGTTAACACCCGAGGATAGATCCAGTGAGATCTGGAGACACTCATTGGGTTCACTCAGCCTCTATAAAGTGGGTATCCTAAACTCGGTGAAAAACTTGGCGGTTGAGATTGTTCTAGGACAAATCACCTCCCTGCACAACCGTTGTCCAAGTACTGTCCCTACCACGTTCTGAACCCAAGAACCTTCAAGGATTGAAGTGGTACTAGGTTCTCATTGGTGTATTCACCCATTTAAACCTATCTATGAATCCGAATATTTATGTACGATTGCATATGCAACAATAAAATGCAAATGCAATAATAAAATGTACCTCACTAAATTTGTTTTTAAATTAAAACATAAATATATTAATATATCATGTATTATCATGTACATGTATTATTATATTTTTTAAATTCATGTGAAAATTTTGACATTGAAACTGAATCGTAATACACCCTAACCTTGCATTTATTTTTGCGTTTGCGAATTTGTCGAATTACTAATTACATGTATTATGTATCTATTATTTTTTTTGTTCATGTTTCCACATCTCTTGACGGAAACGAATCTCACACTACTCTGAAAAAAAAATACACACTCCTGTCAAAATCGCGTCGACGAGAAGACCGTTATTAAAATAATTGTGGGATTTTCTAAAGCCATTCATTAAGATCCACTTTAGCTCATGATTGTTAGCCTTGACTCAACTGGTTGTATTCGATCATTAAATATGGTCTACTTGGAAAACATTATTATCAAGATAATGATAATACTAACTGAGATCTGTTGTATTATGAATATAAATATCAAGCGGTGTATTCCAATGCACATAAGTGATATACATAAGTAAGTAATTAGAATTGATTACAATTACACATTAATCTGCAGAAACTCTATTATATCCCTAAACTGCAATAATCCATGGATACTAGAGATCCATGAGAACCCGAAGGCTCGATGCCAATACCACCAATCTATGTTTACAAACCTCCGTCCAAGGAGCACCACCCAAACCCAAACCCGCTAGATCATTCCTAACGCAATCCTCCCACCTACGCCTCGGTCTGCCCCTCAGACGCTATCACCTGAATAATTTTTACCTGATGCATGTTTCGCAATTCCGCATTATATGATCTCCTATATTCCCCAGTGGTCTCATCCTTTTTTGGACCGAATATTCTACGTAACACCTTATTTTCGAATACCTTAAGACGTTGTTAATCCTTCAGCGTTAGTGGCCATGTTTCACATCCATAGAGAAGAGATGGAACGATAATTGTTTAATAAATTCTAATTTTTAGATTTCTCTGACGAGAGCTTAGTAATTTCGAGACCGAATAGTAACAAGCATTTCCCGCCTTTATTTCCTCTTGAATTTCGTTTTTTCCAGTTACCATTGACCCTAAGTACTTAAACATCTCCACATGTTCGAACTTATTTCCTCCTACAACAATATCACCGATATTATGTTACATCACTGAAAACCTTTTTTATACGATTGAGTGATTTATGTTTGATAATTTTCATGATAAGTGATACTCGTAAAACAAATATTTGAATTTACTTTGAATCGAGTCCAAAACTAGCATACGTAGCTACGAAGATTATACGGTAATTAGCGACCATTCTTCTTACCTTGTACGAGACAGCGAGATTGATGAGTTAAATGCATTCAGAAAAATATATCAATGCAATTAATATTGTTTATAATTAGGGGTAATAAGAAACCGTTTCATGAGAACTTAATAAATATTCATAGCATCTACTTAAATAAATCTGTGTGTAAATTGCATCTTTAGGGCACACAATGGCCTCACTCAAAAATGATTCGGGGTGATTAAAGAAAAATATACACATTAAAAAATAATCAGTATTTAATATTTTAATAATACCATAATTATATGAAGATTAATCTGACCCGTGGAAGATTAATATTACTTGTTACATTTGATTGCATAATAAATACATACTTTGGCGCAGCATCAATAATTTAAATTGAGTAATGCCTGTAAACGCTATGATTAAATATATTTATTCAGTATGCTTTTTTTTTTGTGCGTATTTAAATAAAATCATTTACTGCACGTGTTGGGAAAAGGATGAATGATTTTTAATACAGATTACCGACCAACCGAAGGTCGAGAAATAGATTCCACCTCGTTTTTCACTCCATCAGAACTCAATAAAACTGTTTAAAATGGAAACTTCAAAGAGATGGCTAGCTGTTTATTAGAAAGGAAGCTGTCCTTACAGTAAGATATATTAGTCAGTAAGTGTGATTTCGAGACCAAGCATTTCCCGCCTTTATTTCCTCTTGAATTTCGTTTTTTCCTGTTAGCATTGAGCCTAAGTACTTAAACATCTCCACATGTTCGAACTTATTTCCTCCTACAACAATATCACCAAAATTTCGCCCATTCCGTCTACTGACCATATACTTAGTCTTATCCGAATTTATTTCCAGCCCTATTTCCTTAGCAGCATTCATTAACATTTTTTAATGTTTCCAATTTGTATAATAAATTGATAATGATTTAAAACTAAAAAAAAAACAAAATAATAAAGTTATAAATAATAATAAAGTAAAGAAAAGCTAACAATTGCTGGAAACTTCTGGGCAGATGTTTTCGCTGGTTACCATGGATACATAGAGTGTGGACAATTGGAGTTCATGGATACGACAGTCTCTAGATGCTAAAAAACTTTGTCTACATTAAGAGATGGCCTAGCTTTTTGGCTTTTACATGTTTTTTCATCTATAATTTCTTAATGGTGCGTCTTATTGATATGATTTTAAATACACACATAACAGTATGGTCGTTATTATTACAAGCCATTCCGCTACTGCTTACCTTAGTACAGGCACAGGGACCAATTGAGGTCATGTCCCAAGATTTTTTTTTGTCTAACAGTTTGAAGAAGTCGGGAACAGTGGCTATGTGATTTTAAAAATCTTTATAATTTAATAGATATAGCACGACAAAAGACTAAAGGAAAAATGGTCGCCCGCCTCGTTGCTAGGCAACGCCGCTCGTATATTTCATCACTAATGACTGTTTTATATTTTTATATTTATTACTAGCGACGCACCCCAGCTTTCCTCGGGTAATAAGGCGTATTATGCCTACATATTTGTATGTCTAATGTATTTATTTATTTAATTTTTTTATCACGTACCGGCCACTAAGGACCACGCGAATATCATTAGTTAGGCTTCTTTGGGAGTCTTGATTTTCTTCCTTCCCATCTCAGCTAATTATGTGGAAATTATAAAAAAACCAAATATATCTTTATATACGAATTTATTATCTTGCACATTAGATAATTGCACGGGATTAGGGAGAGTCTTCGGTGAAACCCATCGATATTCCAACCCATTTACACAAAAACTCGACAAATTATATACCTAAACCTTCCTGGTGAATCATTATATCTTTGGAGAGAACCGCATGAAAATCCGTGCAGTAGTTATTGAGTTTGCCGCGAACAAACGCGGCCGAGGACATTGTTTTATAATATGTATAGATATGACAGCCTAGGTGAATAAGTAGTAAGTATAATTTTCTCCAAAATGACTTTTTTATACTTAAGTAAGCGGAATCGAGTTATTTTCGTAGTGAATACGGAGCTAAGTAAGGCACTGGCTTGAAAAGGAGTCACTGCTTATATTAGAACTCCATTTCAAGCCAAAAACTACGAGAATGATACGATTCCGGTTATCTGAAGGCAGTTAACTCTCTCTGGACAAAATCCGACTTAAACACTTATTGTAGTGGGGCTGTAGGTATAATAGGTTAGAAATCCCGATCCTTGTCATTATAGAAATTTCAGGATTATAAAAGTCTATTAAAAATACTATGCCATCTATTAATATAAATGTTAAAGAAGTCATTCCATGTTTGACCTGAAATAAGGAACACACACAGTTCAATTGAGGCTATGGGCCAAGATTGTCTTTTGTGTAACAGCTTTAACTCAATACGGTCCCCAGGAGCGAAGTTTTTATTTCTCTTTATATTGTTCATTTTTTATTTTAAAAAACATCTGTATAACAGAATCACCCAATTCGCAAGAGAATTCACACAAATAAGATCATTCCAAAACGGGTGCATGCTCACTCCTCGGAAAATTTTTAAAAAAATTTTGTGTTGGAATTTTTCCACTAATGTATTAACATTTGTTTAATTTCTCTGTTGACTTTTCCCTTTTTCAATATATATTTTGTGGAATAACCATAATTCCACTGGTTTTTTGATAAATTCTCTATTTTTTCTTTCACTTTTACTTTCATTTTTTCATATGGTTCTTTGTCTTCTGTTCTTGTGTTGTTTGTTACTATTATTTATTTTATTTTGTTTTCCTGTTGTATTTTTTGGGGTTTGGTGAGTGTATATTGATGTTTCAAATTTATCAGCTGTTATTATCTAACCTTAGCCAGCTGGAAATCTAGTAACCTTCCCTATTATTCAGTAGTTGCATTTGAGCCTTGGAGGTGGTGGGATGCGTGTTTTTTGGGTGCATTATTCATCTTTTGCTTTGCTATTATTCTCTTTCTGCCCTGAGGATGCCTGAATAGTCGAAATATTGGACAGGTATTTTCAATTTCCTGTTTTAGTTTAGAGACTTAAGGTTTTTAATTGGAATTTTTCCACTAATGTATTAACATTTGTTTAATGTCTCTGTTGACCGTTCCATTTTTCAATTTATTATATATATATTTTTTTTTAAACATTATTTCTAAAAAAGTTAGTTAGTATCAAATCCTTATTTTGCTTTCAATAATAAAGAACAGAATATAACGCAAAGACAATTTTTTAGAATTAGTAAAAAGTTAAAAAAAAAAATTGAATAATGAAAAAAACAATGCCAAATTTTGTTCTCCTGTAACTTACAGATTTCAGAAGAAAAATGATGTTTCGATGATGTTACTTTATATGATAGAGAGATTAACATTGATATTATCATCCGATAGTTACTTGCAGTTCGTATATATTTTTTTTACTGTATAAAATTTGGACAATGAAATTTTAAAACGTAATCCAACCTAACCTTCCATTTGTTTTTTTGTTTTGCAAATTAGTCGAATTACTAATTATATATGCAATGTATGGATTATTTTGTTTTAATTCTTCGACACCTCCTGATGGAAACAATTCTCACACTAATACTAAATGCTCACTCTTATCAAAATTGCGTTGTTACAATCATTTTGGGTGTATTCAACAAAAATAGTTCCTCAATCCGTTGCTTGGCAACGCCGATCAAATATGGCGTCACTATAAACTATGTAATGAAATCATGAATTTGGAAGCATCGACGATCGATAATTTAAAATAGTGCTTGTTCATCATTCAGAGAACCTAAGGTGCCATTTGCCCCAGACTCCATATTCTTCTTATCATTCTCGATATCCGTCCGCTGGAGCTACGCTAACAACAAGGTGGACTCGCAGATGGAGCTAGATTGGACGGACGAATGAAAGGACAGTCATTTCAATTCAGAAAGCTACTCGAGTTAGCTCAATTGGATTAACGTGTCCCAGCCAATTGGAAATTGCCACGTGCAACAGATTTCCAAAAAATGTTTACTGCCTTCTGTATCTGTGTCGTATTTTAATCCATTTTTTAGAAGTAAAAACTTCGTTAGCCGGGTTTAGCGTCTATTGGCAGGGGGTAAACTTGTAGCTTCACATCAACAACATGCTACACCTAAGACATCGACACTTAGCAGCCTATTTGCTTTTAATTAATGTTAGTTTAAAGTTTTTTTTATGTTTTTTTTTAAAGTTATTTAATGAAATTTGCAACTGTATAACAGAATACATCAAGTAAATATAATGAATGTATAAATTGACATAAAAAGACATAATGTAGAGAAACTACCCAGTGGTAGTATTCAAATAAAAAGTTCAACATAGAAGATTTCGAGGCCATCTTCTTTTCAGACGCTTTGGAGGATTATCAAGACTTGAAGAGGTTTGAAACTAATGGGTTTGAGTGGAAATAAAGTTTTTCATGAAAAGATTGATATCGGATTCGGGCCAAAAAAGCAACAAATTGGACATTAAGGTCATTTTGGATTACTTTGTTCGTCACAAGGTAAGGAGCATTGAGGATTTTAAGAATGATTTTAGATTGTTAGGACTGACTACGAGAGGAATTCGGTGGTTTAGTGAAGCCCCAAAGCTCTATTCCGTAAGTCCAGATGGGTCTAATGATTGCCATGTATATGAATCTTTTGTAATTAATTGAGAGCGTATAGCATTTGTCTAGTAAATGTTGAAATAGCCTGAAACGACATGCTTTTTCTTGTCGTTTCAGTCTAGTATGGGTATCCCAAGTTAATCTTTTGTCAAGGTGTAGTCCTAATTGCCGGACCTGTCCTACAGGAATCAGTGGAATGTTATTAAATTTAACAGGAGGACAGGAAGTGGTTGGTTTACGACGGAGGGTAAAAGTAATTTGATGGGATTTGTGGGAATTTATTTTAATACTCCAGTTTTGACATTATTTTTCAAGGTCAGTGATATGGGATTGAAGAGTATGGGATACTATAACTGGATCGGTGTTGACTGATAATAGACATGTGTGACGTGGTAAGGATAGTATTGGGATTTCAGATTTTTACTATTTAAATTAAAAAATAGTGTTACATTTTGTGTGAACAGTGACATCTGGAACAGTGGATTTGTGATTTGCCAATTTTCAAAAATATTTATAATTTAACAGAGAGTAGTCCCTCGATGAGTTCCTAGGCAACACCGATATTATGTTACATCACTGATAACCTTTTTTATACGATTGAGTGATTTATGTTTGATAATTTTCTTGATAAGTGATACTCGCAAATATTTGAATTTATTTTGAATCGAGTCCAAAACTAGCATACGTAGCCACGAAGATTATACGGTAATTAGCGATCATGCTTCTTACCTCGTACGAGACAGCGAGATTGATGAGCTAAATGCATTCAGAAAAATATATCGATACAATTAATATTGTTTTTAATTAGGGGTAACCAGAAACCGTTTCATGAGAACTTAATAAATATTCATAGCATCTACTTAAATAAATCTGTGTGTAAATTGCATCTTTAGGGCACACAGTGGCCTCACTCAAAAATGATTCGGGGTGATTAAAGAAAAATATACACATTAAAATATAATCAGTATTTAATATTTTAATAATACCATAATTATATGAAGATTAATCTGACCCGTGGAAGAATATATCATTTGTTACATTTGATTATAATAAATAAATACTTTGGAACAGCATCAATCATTTAAATTGAGTAATGCCTGTACGCACTATGATTAAATAAATTTATTCAGTATGCTGTTTTTTTTGTGCATATTTAAATAAAATCATTTACTGCACGTGTTGGGAAAACCATGAATGATTGTTAATACATATTACGGAGCAACCGAAACTCCTGAAATAAATTCCACCTCGGTTTTCACTCCATCAGAACTCAGTAAAACTATTTAAAATGGAAACTTCAAAGAGATGGCAAGCTGTTTATTATTACAAAGAAAGCTGTCCTTACAGTAAGAGACATAAGTCAGTAAGTGCATGGTCTACATCCTACCGCAGCAGCCGTACAGAAGAGGTAGCCCTGGCCCGCATTAGACTGGGCCACACTCGGCTCACTCATTCACAAATTATTAAAAAACTCCTTCATGCTAATATTGTAACTCCATTTTTAAGTTTAAACATATTTTTAAAGATTTTAATCATCATCATTCAACAATAAATAAAACAGAACTAGCCCCAAATTTAACAAAGACACTTGGTGATAACGAAGCTACCATCGCCAAAAAACACACAAACCTTTCTCTTAACACTTTTGTGTTTAACGCTTGAGCTTTGCGTTTGTCTAAGACTAACCTAAATCAACATTGTTGTTTGTTGTTTGTTTATACAACGTCACTTTATGCTGCTATTGCTAATCGGATGATGCTACAGTGGGAGCCCTAAATTTTTCCTATCCAGGTTTAATTAGGATAGGGATCTATAACGAGTGCCGGCATCTCACAGTCTCAGAATTCCCGTTTAACGCCCCTTCCGAAGGACGACATAACCGATAGGACGACTCTCTTTTACTCTCTTAGAAAAATCCTAAGGCTACCTGCCGGGCTACGAACCCTCGATCTTGGGCTCAGTAGGTAGACAGTTAAAACTTGTAACTCAACTCGAAGCAACAACCTGCGAAACAGATACCATTTTGCCTATCTAGGAATAATTAGGACAGGGCTTTTTAAAGAGTACCTGAAAGTGCACAAGCTAGGGACCGCCATTTTACGTCCCTTTCGAAGGACGGCTCAAACAAGGATGTTTCACTCCTTTTAAAAAATCCTAGGGCTACCTGCCGGGCTACGAACTCGCGATCTTGGGCTTAGTAGGCTGTTATGGTTACCACTATACCACAGGTCGACCCAAAAATCTAGATGTGTTAAAGGCGTAAACGCACCTTTACCATCTTTAATAGCAAAGTTTAAGTAAGGCATCTTCAAACTAGTCCAAGAAAGTGGTGTAGTAATGAGCTTCTTTTAAAGGCTGTAATTAACGATTTGTTATTAGTATATCGCTATTTAGATATGATTGAAAGACCATCGGCATGATATTATATAAGTCGATTGGACGATGAAGATTATGTAGTCAAAATTTGGTGAATATCGTAATTACCGATTATTCTGTCCTTGTACGAGGCAGCGAGGTTGATGTGTTAAATGCATTGCCTAAATATTATTACAACTAATATTCTTTAAAATTCGGGCCAACAAAGAACCGTTTTACAGGAACTAGATAAATATTCATATCATGTACATAAGTATCTCTTTACATTGCTTGCTTTTTTTAAAAAAACAATGGCTGCACTCTCAAATGATTAAGAGCGATTAAATAAATTATATATATTTAAAAAAAATCAGAATTACATATTTTTTTAATGGCGATATTTTATAATCAGAGACGTGTGAAAAAAAATTGAAAAAAATACTTACTTGTTGCATTCCATTATAAAAAAAACAACAGTCAATTACTATAGAACATCGCCAATTATTTAAATTAAATAATGCCTGTATACATATAACTATTTAAAATATTTATTAGGTTGGCTATTTTTTATTTTATATTATTTACTTGTATTTCAAGTCCTTTCCTGTTCTTGTAAGGGAATACATTACCGATTGCTAATGAAGGTTTTCGATATATCTAACAAGAGTTGTAAGGTCGATCATTCCCCGGAATTATTTAACATAATAAAATTAACCTCCCTAAGCAGTATTCGAACCGGAACACAGTGTCGCAAACAGTGAACAAAAACTTAGGTTAATAAACATTAAGGAACTTTTAATCATTAAAGAAATATCCTGTACCACTACAAAGGGTCTGGGGTTTAGTACATAGTAGAGACTGTACTGTTTCTTGGTCAATGGTTGTGCAGGTGGTTTTTCCTAATCACGATCAACAGCCAGATTTCCCACCCATATTTCACGTACCCACTTTATAGAGGCTGGGTGAGCTCCAGTAGATCCTAGATCCCTCATAGGATCCATTTCCGGCCACTGAGAGATTAAATTAAAGTCCTGCAGCGAGTGGGAACGACTTAATCCGCCACTGAGCCACTCCGCTCCCCTTATATTAATAATAAACCTGTACCACTACAACCCGTGTACGGGTCTGGGGTTCAGTACATGGTAGAGACTGTACTGTTTCATGGACAACTATTCTGCAGGGAGGTGATCTGTCCTAGATCACGCTCAACCGCCAGATTCCTCCCCCCCTTATTTTCGCTACCCTATTTGGATCTGTTTCGGATAAAGCATTCAGATTACTTATACGGTAATTATGATTACTTATGAAAAAAAAAACGCCATATGTTTGATAAATTTAGCACAATTATAATTCCAAATACAACAATTTATTCTGATTGCTGGAAGGCAAATTGTTGAAATCGATAAGTCCTGCTTCTCCGAAAGGAAATATAATGTGGGGAGGATATACCCGAAGCAATGGGAGTTCGGAGGCGTATGCAGGGGAACTAGGGAGTGTTTCCTATATTCTGTCCCATCTAGAACATCTGAAATGCTGACTTCTTCCATTAAAGCTGCAATACGACCTGGGACTAGAATGTAATTATAAGGGAATAAATCAAATTGAAGGCATGAAGTATAAACATTACGCTGTTAACAATTCAAAAAATTTCGTTGACTTAACCACAAGTGCTCATACACAGAGGGTGAAATCACTTTGGGCTTCAATCAAAAGAAGAAACAAAAAAGAATGTGGAAAGAGTAGAAATATGTTGGATCCATATTTATGCGAATTCATGTAGAGGAGAAGGTACGAGAAAGAATGTTTGTTTACTAAGATTTTAGAAAGCATTGCTTATTTTTATCCACCAATTTAATTGGAATTGTTTGGTTTTGAGGTTATTTATAAATATGAGTATTTTATTTAATATCATAAATAACAGATATCTAAAAAATAATACGCATGCGTTTTCCGAAACAGCCCCCCCCCCTATTTTTATAACATTTTATAGAGGGTTGGAGAGCCCCTGATACCATAGGACCCATCTCCGGCCCCAAACAGATTAAGTAGTCAACCACTCTACCATTGAGCCACCGCGTTTCCATTATAGAAATAATAACCAATATTATATTATTTTCGATATCAAACATATATTAGTGATAAAAATATGTCCTCGAAATCAGCGCTA
Source organism: Troilus luridus (assembly GCA_964056705.1). Taxonomy (NCBI): domain Eukaryota; kingdom Metazoa; phylum Arthropoda; class Insecta; order Hemiptera; family Pentatomidae; genus Troilus; species Troilus luridus. The sequence continues at coordinate 12,159,071 of OZ057416.1, read as the reverse complement.
TACCAATTATCGGTTTAATCCTGCCGGGTCATCAATATATATATAATATACTAGCTGACTGTTGTTGTGGCTTTTATAATAGTTTTAAAAAATGTTACGTTAAAATTTGAATGTAAATGAAAAAATAAATTAATGAACTAAATAGATTTTGGATTTTATTGTGTATGATAAATAAAAAATATACAAATTTTTAACTGATAAAATATAAACATTTGTTTAATAAATGAGGTATACAACGGTTCATTTTTAATTGTGGATATTTATATTGTTTTAAATTATATCATTTTATAAATTATTTTACATTTATAAAATAATATAAAATAGTTTATATTATTTTATGTAGGATGGAAATAGTTGGGGGTGCAGTCAAAAATTACACAACAAATAAGTATAAACCTATTATATTTTATGTGTGCCGACGTTTCGACCTACTGTGTAGGTCATCTTCATGGCCAATAGGAGTGGCTACTCGCTGCAGAATGTAACTGGCCAGTATACATGGCTAACCATATATTATTTTATATTATAATATCACTAAAATCGGTCCAGTAGTTTCAGAGATTAGCCCGGACAAACATCGTCACAGGAGATTTATATATATATATATATAGATTAAATGAGAATAATAATTAGAAAATTCCTTCTTCTATTTTCTAGCTGCTGATTATCGATTATAGCAAAGTACTTAATAATATAATATTCTCCATTGTATAATTTAGTTTTTTTTTTATTTAAAAAACTACCAACTACCAAAACAACTTTTTTTTTTTTTTTTTTTTAATAGCAATAGCAATTTTGCTTCTAGTTCAATGTATTTAAGCCAATTGGCCGATTCAATAGATTTTTTTTTTTAACGAATTATGCATTATTTTTTAATATTTACTCTGTTGGCACTTTTGTAAATATTTTATGATTTATATTATGTAGTCTTCTGGCCAGTTGTATATTATGTTTCTGTTTCTCTTCAAGTTTTTATTCTAACAGGGCTTTTCTATTTTATTGTAGTTATGATTTTTTTAAACCAGTTTATGAAAATACATCGCTCCCGATATTCTGAAAAGGTGTCTATAACAATATATTTGATTATATCATAGTTATAGCGATATTTACTAAATAACTTTTGTAAACCTATATAACCCATTTCTTTAATAACGAATACGACTCAGATCTCTTCTTGGAACACTCACAAAATATAGGTTGATTTTTAAACTTCGTTTTCGATTTTCACTCACCCTAATAGTGGGAATGCGTGCCAGGGATCAGTTAAGAGTTTTCTCACAATGGGTTCTGTATTACATCACTCATTATAACTCTCAAATTTTGCGAAAAATAGTGTAACTAATATTTTACAATTGTTTACTGTGCTTAAGTTGCCAGTTCACTTCATATGCCATTTATTAAAACTGTTCTTAGTATTTGTTTAAATTTTGTACATTTTTTTAACTGATTACATCTAAAATCAAGATTATGAGAAAGTTTGACGCATGACTGATTCTTTGAACTTTTAGATTGTGAAAGTGAAGATTGTGAGGATGAGCTCATTGAAGACTGTCAAGAAATGTCGTCCACTTTTTGTAGCTATTTTTTTCCTTCTTCTATTCTCCTACATCACCTTCAATGATACTTTTGGACTTACTACTACTGAAGTAAGTCTACCGTTGGTTATGCCGTCCTTCGGAAGGGACGTTAAACGGGGGTTCCGAGCCTCTACGATGTCAGATACTCGTTAAAGATCACTACCCTAATTAAATCTGGATAGGCAAAATTTAGAGCTGTAGCAACGTCCGATTAGCCGTAGCAGCACAAAGTGGCGTTAATTGAACAAACAACAATATACTAAATCTTCTTTTGTATTTTTTTTTCCTGCAATTGGTGAAACTCGATTAAGTATAGGTGTATAGAAACATATAATCAGAAATAATTTTGAAATGAATAGCAGAATGATGATGCTGAGTTCCTAAAAGCATATTGAGGTGACCTCAGAGTTTCGTGCTGTCTCGAACAATTTGCTTCAATATTCAAGGAGTAATATTGCAGAAGATGGAATGTTGTGTTTTTATTATTTCCTTTTAAGCATCAAGTGTGCAACACTGAGATAACAGAAACTCGAGGAATCACACGACATAGGGTAGGGTGTCTGTACCGTAGGTTGTCGCTTCGAGTTGAGTTACTGTTTTAATTTTTAACTGTTTCTTCGTTTCACTTTTAATATATTTCGACAATATAAGTTATCGTGAGCTTTAGTATGGTAAATGGTATGTAATTGCGGGTAATGGGTAGTCGGTTATCATTTCTTAAAGAAATAAAAGTTTCAACTAACATTTCGAAGTATAGATAATGCATGTTTGTTGAAACGTTCCGAAGTATACACGTTTCTCATAATTACATTATCTTTTCCATACTAAAGAAGCTCATGATAACTTGTCGTTTTGGATATTATTAAAAGGAAAGCGGAGTGGCTCAGTGGTAGAGCACTTTTATTTAGTCTGTTTGCAGCGGGAGATGGATCATATAAAAATAGGCTACCCAAAATAAGGGGGAATAACCTGGCGGTTGAGCGTGACCTAGGACAAGTCACCTCCTTGCAGAACCGTTGTCCATGAAACAGTACAGTGTCTACCATGCACTGAACCCCAGACCCTTCACGGGTTGTAGTGGCACAGGTTTTTATTTAATTTATTATCATTTTATTTTGTTTACATATATCCACCAAATGTCTTTCATTTGAATGTCACTGATATGGTTACTATGGTAATAGCTGGGATATAAAAACCAGGGAGGTTATTCTGAGGTATTATTGAACAGTTTAAAGAACAGAATTTTGTAATTAGTGTGGGAAATATTTGCTTTAACAGATGATTTAAATTCAATTCCAATGGAAGTATTTTTTGATGTACAATCGGAGTTGGACGAACAAGATGAGGAAGAATTCCAATGTTTTACATAAAATGTAGCACCTAAACTGTTTACTCAAATCGAGCTTAATGACTTGGTTAGGGATCTTGGCGACATAGGACAAGTCACCTCCTTGCAGAACCGTTGTCCATAAAACAGTACAGTATCTACCATGTACTGAACCACCGACTCGTTCACGGGTTGTAGTGATACAGGTTTTACTAAAAGGTAAACGAATAAATAGTTAAAACTTGTGCCCCAAGGCGAAGCGACAATCTGCGGAATAATTATGCTATATAGCATGTTAAATGATGGAATTGTGTTTATACCTGCTATATTTTAAATTTAGTTTATAAACTGGAAGGGATAGTCTAAACCAAAACAACAATTTTCTGTACCCAAGATCGCGGCTTCGCATCCCGAGGAATTTTGAAGTAAAAAATTAAAAAATGAAGTAAAACATTCTTGGTCATGGCGTCCTTTGGAGGGCACGTAAAATGGCAGTCCCGAGCCTATCCAGCGTCAGCTGCTTCCACTATAGCATCGTCCGATTAGCCACATCACCATAAAGTGATGTCAAATGATCAAACAAATTAACAACTAACTAATAATAACAGAACTACTAACATTCCCTCCATGATTAATATAATAATTCTAGATGAAATGATTACCCAAGTTTATACCCCATTTATACATTTCCCTTAATAAGCATTCTCTTTTCCTCGATACCAAAGCTCAATTTAACTTGTATTTTTGGAAAATATTAAAAGGAAAAAAAATAAAAAGTTAAAACTTGTTGTCACTCAACTCAAACCGACAACCTGCGGAATATATTACCAGATTTATTTATTTATATATATATTTATATATCTTCGGAAACCTGGACTATGAGCTCTCGTCTGTACTCTAAGGTCCAGGCGGTTGAAATGGATTTCTGGAGGAGGTGTCTCCGTGTCACCAGGCTGGAAAGACTAAGAAACGAAGAGATTCGACAGAGGATGGATGTGAATATATCAACAAATGAAAGAATCGGGACACGCCGCCTAAGATGGCACGGCCATGTGAAGAGAATGGCATTTGAATGTTGGCCGATCCGAGTGCTGGATTGGGTTCCACCAGGTGGATGGAGGGAGTCCAGGAAGAGATGGCAGAAGGAGTCTCCAGGAAGATGACTGGGTGGAGGATGATTGGACACCACACAGGTCGAGAGGTGTGGAGCTCTGCTCCGACAGGTTGAGGCAAACCATGTTGGAACGCCTATAATAATAATAAATATTTATATATATACACAGTAGAGCAGCGATTATCCTAAAGTCAATTATTCGAACATTCGATTATCCGATCCGGCTTCGCGGGAAAGGTTTCAAGGAAAAGCCATTTCTAGAAAATAAGTTTAAATAGTATTCTCTAAAATTTGATTTGAAATAATATTAAATAATTATAAAAATTGGCTGCCATGAAAAACTCCAGGTTAAAGCCATATAATATTGAAAATTTCTTCATAACGTTGATAAATCAGGCTTTGTACCCGTATACATATATTTTTACTGATGTTTATTTGTTTATCTAGAAATAAAGATTTGTTTTTTACAAAAAATTATGATCGTTTGGCCATTTTCGTCTTAAAGTGAATTTTGATTATCTGAACCATAATCGACGAGCTTAGTTCTGATAATCAATTCTCTACTGTATACAAACAAATTCCAACATGTGTGTAATTATAGAAATTTCAGTATTATAATGGTTTTTAAATATTTAAAATACTATGTCATCTATTAATGCAAATGTTACAGAAGACATTCCATTTCAAATAGGGAAGTCTTGACCTAAAACAAAGAACTCGCACAGACCAATTGAGGTCATGGCTCAAGATACTAAAGGCAATTTCATTAATTTGGAAATTGTCCTTACAGGCTATTTATATATCAGTCTTATAAACCATTATAAATCGTATAGTGAATAATCGATTGTGTCCTTATGATCTATATTCCTTACAACTTTGAACTAATATTATTTCTGTTATCATTGTTAACACTGGCCGATTAAGATAACATTATTTGTTTATATATTTTATACATCACTTGGAGGAGCAATGTAGTTCACAGTATAGGGCGCTGAGTTGCTATGCTGAAGGTCCCAGGTTCAAATCTAGCTGTGACACACACAGCCTATAAAGTGGGTACCCTTATCGGGGTACCTACCGGGGAGAAAAAGCTGTCGGTCGAGCCTGCGAAACAGCACAGTCTCTACCATGTACTGAACCCAAGATCGCAAAACGACGTTAAATAAATAAGCAGTGTTCATTAACAGTTTAAGAATTCGTTCGTTAAAAGCCCATCTTAATCTTCGTGATAAAATCTATAATATTGTTTCTATTCTAGGAATCCAACTTAGATAATCAACGATATATTGTCTATACTGTTGGAAGAACAAACACTATTGTCTATACTCGGAATGATAGTAGATAGCTTGCCAGCGTTTATGTACTATCATAGATATCAGAGACCCTAGTCCGAGAAAAAAAAAACAACCTATACCACTACGGGTCTGGGATTTAAGTACATTGTAGAGACTTTACTGTTTCATGGACAACGGTTCTACATGGAGGTGACATGTCCTAGGTCACGCTCAACCGCCAGATTTTCCCCCCTTATTTTGGGTACCCTATTTTGATAATATTTTATAGAGGCTGGGTGAGCCCCAGGAGGGTCGTAGATCCCACATGATCCACATGGAGCCACTCCGCTCCCCCTAGTCCCCTAGAAAGAGTACTTATATAAAGGTGTGTAGCAGTTTCGCTGGGTCCTAGAGCGAGCAGCTGAGCCATTGCGTAATCGGCTATTAGACTTTCCGCTCCAGGCTCGCTATCACCACGACACATTGAACCTAACTGCTCTCTTCTTTCTATTCATAACCCCCTTATAAATATCTCATCTAGTGTTTGTGTTATTTACATGTATATATTTGTATTTGAATGTATCGATATTATATAATATCGATACATTCAAATACTGGCTTTGGTGTGTTGAAATAAAAACTAAACTTTTTTTTTCGAGTTTCTCTGTAAAAAAAGAAACGACATTAATAGATACTATTTTCAAAACTATTATTTTTAAACTGTTCATACTAAAGGCAGTACTCAGAGTAACCTCCCCGATTTTGTATCCAAGCTGTTATCTTGTATCCATAGTGACCGTATCGGTAGCATTCAACTGAAAGACTTTTTTAAATAAATATGTTTATATCTATATAAATAATCGAGTTAAAACTATTATAATAATATTGATGTAGAAATGGTTGACTGGATATATCTCAAAATATTTTGAAATTGTAGGGTATGTATAGTCAACAAATAGAATAGAATAGAGTAGAAAAATAATTTTATTCTGGGACCAGGTCCCTTTAGAATAACAGAGATGAACAAAATTAAATAAATATATATTTGGCCAAAGGCCTACATCAAAATAAAACAATAATTACATAGTATCCTGAAAGTAAATAACTAAACAGATATGTTTTAGTTGAAAATCGGAAATTGTGATGCAAAATTAAAATTAAAAAAACAGAGAAATTTACAAATTATAAAAAGAAATAAGCTTATGGAAAAATAAGTGAATAGTAGCATCTAATAATAAAAAAAAAAAAGATATCATTATCAGTGAGGAATATTTACAGTAGTTCATCGATCTATCAAGTTGAATATGTCTATAAATTATTTATTGATTATAAAGCATCTGATTGGGAATTTAGAAGTTGTAGGAAAAGTTTGGATTTAAATGAGGTTAAAGAAGGCGCGTGACGGATATCAAGTGGGAGTGAGTTCCAAAGGGAGATAGAGCGAGCGAGAAAGGAACGCTCGAAAGTTTTGGTTCTATGGGAACGGATATAAAGATCGGAAGGGCGAGATCTTGTGCCCTGGGATTGGATAGAGGATTTGAATTGTAGGAGACTATAAATATAAGATGGATGTTGTGAGTTGATAGTTTGATATAAGTAAGAACCAAGGAAATAGAGTCTACGGATAGAAGGGAAAAGCCATTTTAACTCACCGTAACGGCGGGACACATGAGACCTCCTCGGGGCGTCGAAGACAAATCGAAGCGAACAGTTCATAATTCAAATATACACAAAATAACTTTTATTATTTGTGCCGACGTTTCGGCCTAATTATCAGGGGCTGAGATTGAAACATAAACAGCAAAACCAAATAAACAGTGCAATAATAAATAAAATTATAATAGGTTAATTTAAACGGACTTGATAGGGAAGATAAAAAAAAAAATGCAAGCAGCAACCGATAAATAGTTGACGAAACATGTATCTACAAGAATATATTTTTAGCAAATACTGCTAGACTAGATTTAAAAACAGGTTAATGCCAGTAATATTTGAGTTAGTAACTTGTATGTACGTAAAAAAATAACAATACAATCATAAACTTCATGATATAGGGAATGATGATAACAATAAAAACGGGAAACGTTACCAAAATAGATTTATATTTATTGACTGAACCTCAAGAACCTGAAAAACTTTCGAACTCATTTATGGCAGATAATTTGTTCAATCAGTTAACGCAGTGGTAGAGCACAAGGTCCTAGGTTCAAATCCGGTTGTGGCAGATTATATTTATATGACGCTGAGCCATCCTGGGCCTCACCGAACCTCTAAAAGACGGAAAAATCTGACGGTTGCGCGTGACTTAGGACATATAACCTTCCTGCACAACCTTCTAAAAGAAACAGTGCAGTCTCTATCACGTATTGAACCCAAAACCCTTTCAAGGGTTATAGTAGCACAGATTTTTTTTGTCTAGTACAAAACCTCCTTTCACACTATAGAAACTCCCAACTCCGTATTATTATTACAATAACCAGATGTACTATATTTATTATTGAAATCTGAAAACGAGAACGAAACATTAGTCATCGTGAAAACAATAATGTCATCGTGTTTATTGGTACATATATATCACTTGTACATATATATTGTGTTTAAATGTATATAAACATATCCGTGAAGTGATTTATGTACTGTATAGAAGCCACAGTAGCCCAGACTTCTTTTTGTGATCCTTTCAACCCCAAGGCCGACCCTTCTTCGACACATCATCACACTTTCGTTCACACTCCCGACACATCTTCAAAGTTCCCAAAAGGTCTACTAGCATTTTTTTTTGTTTAATTTAATTTATGAATTTAATTAAGTAGTTGATTAAAACGACCAGAATATTAGGCATTATTTGTTATTCTCTATTTATTATGTTAAGACAACAAAATCAATTCGTAAAAATTGGTACTTATCCCTTTGTGTGTGTATGAGAGAGAGAGAGAGAGAGAGACTCTAAAAAGAGGGTACCCAAAATAAGGGGTAAATCTGGCGGTTGACCGTAATCTATAACAAATCACCTCCCTGAACAGCCGTCGCATAAAAAACAATAGAGTCTCAATATTTACTGAACCCCAGTCCCATTCACGAGTTGTAGTGTTACAGGCATTTAGCTCAATATTTCTTCCCGTTCTCTCAGACTCTTGAGTCTAACGAACCCTAGCATAGAAACATTAAGAAAAACAAATGCTAACAAGAAGATTAATTATAATATAAACAAAAAGTTTACTTATATATAAAAGTTTCTAGATTGAGAGGAAAATTGTTGACTGGAAGATGTAATGTGGGATATAGATAGTCTGGTGGTCCAGTCAAAAACAGTAAATAAGACAAACTTCAGTTGTACTGTTGACAGTAGCTCCAGTCCGTCGACACTTATAATAAATAAGTTTGTCTTATTAAAAAAAAACAACTCTGATTAGATTCAGAGTTTTTTTGGCTGCACCCCCAGACTATCTATATCCCACATAAAAGTTTCTAGTTAACTAGGTAAACAATGTAATAGGGAAGAGAAGAAAAAAACAGTAATAAATTGGACATAGGAAAGCCGGTATTTGTGTATTAGCCGGTCGGGATGAAACCTACCTCCTTATCTCTTGTAACCTCTTTTTATCACTCGTCTCATTTGAGTTGTTAATACCTGCGTTTTAAATTTTTTATTTATTCTCTATTAAAATTGATTATTAAATTTAATTTTGTGTTTTTATCTTATTCCTTTTGTTATTGTCTTTTTAATATGAACATAATAACACTTTAGGGATAGCCGCATTATAAGAAGAATCTGCTGTCTACTTCAAGAAGTTCGAAATAATTTCAAAGACGAAATTGCGTGAAAAACAACATCAAATGTATTTTTACGAGGATAAAAATAAATATGTTTTCGTCGAAACTGTAGGAAAAAGATTTATATGAAAAGAGTAACTAGAATTAGGCTAGAGGGATCTATTATTATCACTTTACTGTTATATTTCAATTTCCATTAATATGATTAAGAAGATAGGTTTCAAAAGTATTATCAGTGCTCAGGTTATAAGCAATGGCGGATAACAGTCCCTGCAGACCAGCTAATACACAGGTCCTGGAAAGCCTTCCAAAAAAACATAAAAACGATTGAACGCATACATCTACCGTCATTCAACGGATGAATAAAGACCTGGAAATTATACGAAGTTTAAAAATCAGGAAAAATCCATCAAGGAAAAACAAGAGGTACTCAACCGATTTTACGAGGGAAAATGAAGATAGACGGTCTGAAGGCCGCCGAAGAACGTCGTGGCTAAAGAATAACAGGCAATGGACATGAATGATGACCATTCAATGTCCGTCAATAAAGTAATCAACGTGACTGTCAACAACCACAGTGGTATGGAGCACCGCCCCCTTCTCTGGAGATAGGGCAGCTTCCCTAGCTTCAGGACAGGGATAAACTAGGAACGTGACTGTCTTGGATAAAAATGATACTACAGGGATGGCTCATGAGAGCCGTCATGGGTGCTGACCAGGATTGTCTGGTCGTTTGACATTGTGGTCGCGGTTGGAATCCGCAATCCTCGGGGAGCGGAGGTAGATAGACAGTGGATTATGGCCCAGTTCAAATGAACAGAGAACACCTCAGAGAAGGATAAAAAATCACAGAATCCCTGAGATACATGTGTTTATGTATATCTGCAAAGAACCACAGAGGATAGGCACCTTGGAAGGTGACTTCCAGCAAAGAAGAGATCGACATTCTCCATACACAACATAAACGATTGAAACAGAATATGATGATGAAATCACGGAAGAAGAAAACAGTAACGTGTAAGTAACAAAGACATTTATATTTCGTTATTCTGAAGAAATATCTAAAATTATTTATTTTTTTTTTTACATATCGTAGATGTAACCCTTGTCAGGTGTTCGTAGATAATGGTTATCCCTTACCTGTGTACTGTTATGTACTTGTGTACAGTGTTCTGTTCTGTTTGCAGTGCGCAGCGTACTCAGCTCCGGGACAAGGGGAAACGTAAATCCCCTCCAGCTCTTCACCTCTGAGCTCCTCGAAGGTTAATTATTGATATTATTGCCAATTAACAATGCTTTATGCTTTCAAATGCATTAATGAAGCTGAAAATTAATGCGTCAATTTCGAATTTCGCCAATTCTGATATCTGTCTTTCTTCTCTTAGCTTAGCATAGCTTTTGAAATAATACCAGTTCCACTATTACTAACTCCTTTCAAATTTCATCTAGGTTCATCCAACATATTTTTGATGAAATAAACAAATACTCCAGGATCCATGGTCCATTTTTGCAGTTGATTAGTATCAAGCTGAATCTTCGTGAATTGCTTCGTTTCGATGAGACGCCCAACAATTTCCTGTGCGAAAATTCTCCTGTGCGATTGTGGTAGCTAACAGAGGCAGCAAGGGTCGATTTGTTGAGATGTGATGATTCTCAAAAATTTAGTAATAACTGGGTTTTTTTTGTTAAATCTCAAGATAATTATCTAAATTATTTAAAAAAATATTTGTCCTACAAAATGTATGGTTTGATCAAAGAGTCCCTTACTTCTAACACGTATCGATAACGAGGCCATCAAAAATGATTACTGACCAGCTGTTTTTTTTTACTTCTTCTTTTTTGACTTCGTTATCGATACATATTGGAAGTAGGGTACTCTTTGATCAAATCATACATTTTGTAGGACAAATATTTTTTCAAATAATTAGATAATTATCTTGAGATTTAGCAAAAAGAAACCTAGTTAGTAATAAATTTTTGAGAATCATCAAATCGACATATTTTATCCTTGCTTCCTCTGTTAGCTACCACAATCGAGAATTTTCGCACAGGAAATTGTTGGGCGTCTCATCGAAACGAAGCTATTCACGAAGATTCAGCTTGATACTAATCAAGTGCAAAAATGGACCATGGATCCTGGACTAAGAGCTAAACAAATAAAAATTAAAACTGTTGTTCTGAAAACGATTTCATTCGATATAGATTGATTTAGGAAACGACCTGCGCAGAATTCGCCTCCTACAAGTCGCGCATATGCCTCTCCCCTTCCTACCTAGCTCGCCCTTATTCTTTTATTATATTATAAAAGGCTTTAACATTATATGGCTAAAAATTATTAGCTAATAATTATTAGCACCCCACTTCTTGATACAGGAATATAACCTGGATTACCGATAATACATTTTAACGTTGATAACCCCAAATATCCCTCCCTAGCCCCGCCTCCGATTTCACAAAATGTCGTTTTCTAAATTGTCGGACAATAGATAGTTAACTATCAGCTATCTAAAACTTAGTTTCCTTCATTTGTAAAAAATATTATAAATATTTGTGAGTATTAGCTAAACCACTAATTAGGCTTCTCTTCTGCATCAAACTACTGCATCAGCAGTCCCTTACATCTTTGACATTCCTTCTTTTCTGGTATCATTCATACGTCACACACGCTTATATCATCTGAGTCGTATTTTTTTCAACACTTCTTTCTTCTTTCTCAGAGAAAATTCTGTATTGCTGCTCTTGATTGGTGCTCTCCTCAAGAATGTATTTATACTGCTATGATCTTACATGGCTCATGTTAAGGGATATGTCTGTGACTTTCTATCCCAATTTTACTATTCCACAGCATCTGTTCCAGTGTTGGTCTGTATTACAGATCTATGTAATAAAATTGGTTCACTTAGCAGTTGTAATGTTGGGTTCATTCTCTCTTATAAAGCGCATTTATTATGTATTAGTGCAATTAGAGATGTTCTTATTTTATATTCTAATAATAAAAGAATTACTTCATAATTAGATTCATGTAATAAAAGATATAATTTCCTACAATCGTATTCGAAGTAATGGGAAAACCCTCTGCGGTTTTCATTAGAATTAACGGAGCATTTGATAGCGACTCGCACAAAGGTCTATTGGACGCTTGGTTGGAAAGCGAAACCGCATCTATCTTTTACTTTTTAATACTTCAATCTTAATTCTTTCTTCAATGCCTTTGATATCATTATCATTTCTTCTGTTCTACGTATGCTGTGTATAAGTGATGTTCCTTGAATATACATCATATCTATTTTCTTTTAACCTCTGACATTTCAAAGCACCATCATATGACAAATTTCATAATCAACAAAACCAAAACCCAATTCATAATCATCAACTAAACCTAAAAGACTGGATTAGTAAATGTAAGAAACAAACAAATGAACACATATAATGTTTTCCAAAAGCAAAATGCTATCTAATAATGATAGCAAATGATTCCATACCTTCTTCATTGTATGCTAATATAGAGGTGGCCATAAAGGGGGAATAAATTTGTCACCTGACCTCCCCCTCCCTAAAATTTATTTGAAAAATCGAACTTAAAAACAAACTTGTGTATTAGGCGGTCTGCATGAAACCTACCTCCTTATCTCGTGTAACCTCTTCTTATCACTCGTTTCATTTGAAATATTTGCGTGTGCATTAATAAATCGTTTTATGGATTATTCTTTTAGTGTTTTTGTCTTATTCGTCTTGCTATTGCCTATATAAAGTGAACAGAATAACACTTAAGGAATGACCGTCATTAAAAGATGAAGCTGTGAAATATTTTCAGAAGTTAGGAATAATTGCAAAGATGAATTATGTGAAAAAGGTCATCAAATAGAATTTGGCCGAACTTTATATAAGAAGAAAAATGTGGCTATAGTGGTCTTGGTTCTAGATTTTATTTTAACATTTTGTTGATTTCAATAATGGATCAGATGGAAGTTATCAATATCAGAATTAGCAGTGTTCAGGTTATAAACAATGGAAGATAACAGTCCCTGCAGACCGGCTAATAAACAAATACCATACAAATAATCAACCTTATACGACATCAATTTCTTATACACTGATTAAGATAATAATAATTATAATGAAATAAGTAACATTCACAAGCTAATTTTCTATAACAAATATATTACGGTGGAACGAATAAACAAACTGAATGAACGTCAGTGGAAGGCCAAAGCAGAAGGTGCTTGGTTAGTGAGCTCAAGGCCAGGTGAGCCAGTCGTGGTGTTTACCTCCGGATAATGACCTACGTCTGTCCTTATCGATGACTTCTTCCTCTCGTCTAGTTCTAGAACACGCTTATAGACGGCGCGTCGGTATGTGCATCCAAGTGTGTGTGTTTTTATTAAACTTTAGTTTCGTAAAGACTGCTCTAATAATAATTAAAAAATAATAAGTTATACGTGAAAGAAAATGGTCCGGGTAGAGATCAATGAATTTCTCTGAATATCAAGAAATGTTTATTTAGAAGCCAACGTTTCGACCTACTTTGTAGGTCTTCTTCAGGGCTAAATATGCAAAATACAGACAATTGAAAATTAAAAAAATTGTTAAGCAAAGAAAAAAATAAAATAAATAAATGAAGAAATAAAAGCATGGTAAATCTAGAAAATGAACATTAAAAAATATTTTTTCTAAGCATGGAAAATACATTATAAAGGTTAAAATGAATGAGTGTATAGTATTAATAACCAAGTGACAGGAAGGTAGTGAAATACATAATAGAGATTAAAATAATAATAAAACAGAACAGGACATGTTAAATTAAAGAATAATTTTGCTATATCCATTATAATGTATTTTCCATGCTTAGGAAAAAAAAATTTTATATTTTTTAATGTTCATTTTCTACATTTACCATGCTTTTATTATGCTTCTATTTCTTCATTTCTTTATTTTTTTTCTTTGCTTAACAATTTTTCTATTGTTCAATTGTCTGTATTTTGCATATTTAGCCCTGAAGAAGACCTACAAAGTAGGTCGAAACGTTGGCTACTGAATAAATATTTCTTGATATTCATAGAAATTTATTGACCTCTACCCGGCCATTTTCTTCCACATATTTCATCAAGGTCAACTATTTTCATTCAAAATAATAAGTTATAGTTTCCGAAATGCTAATGAAAAATACATATATCTATCATCAATCCTTAAATACTTGTTGAACGACCCCAAAGACTAGGAATGGTTGTAATAAAATTTACAAATAGTTGAACATTCTATTGTTTTTACATTGCTAAGATTGTATTTATACGTCGTTTAGACTTATTGAAGTTTCTTGCACCCTAAATCAGAGTTTTATCGGATATTTTAAACCGCTAATTCATATCGGAAAATCGTTATACATTTTTTTTTTAAATCAAAAAGAAACATAAAATAAATACTAGAATGAAATTTTTAAAACTTAAAAAATAAGCATTCAATCTATAAATAACTTACCACTTAATATTTAGCTAATCAAGGTATCATGAGGACTTACACTAAACAAAAAAAATCACATCAATAGCCCAAACAGATAATCAATCAGAGGCAGCAACATCGCTTCAAGACGTTCAATGAAATACTCAAACCGTTATGTATGTGGATATTTTTGTAAGGATTGATTTAGTACTTTTTCGAAATTAGTGATTAAATACGAAAAACAGGGGTCACCTGTGCTGTAATGATAACAAACGTTTATGCCAAAGATCGCGAGATCGCAGCCGGGCAGGTGCCCTTAGGATTTTTTAAAATTAAGTAAAAATCCTTTGTTATGCCTTCCTTCGCAAGGGGCGTAAAATGCCGGTCCCTAGCTTGTGCAGTGTCAATTATCTTTAAAGACTAACTGATCTGTCCTAATTATACCTGGATAGGCTAAACTTAGGACTTGTACTGTAGCATCGTCCGAATATATAGCCTTAGCAGCATAAAGTTAGGTTAAATGAATGAACTAACAATCAATTTTATGCAACATTAATATCTAATTATACACTTATTCAAAATAATAATAATAATGTGTAATAAAGAAACAAACTTACGAAACAATTACTAGCTAATAATATGGTGGATGAGCCGTGGTTTAATGGTTGGCATAACAACCTACTATGCCATCGATCACGGTTTGCATCCTGGCTGGTGGCCATTAGAAAGGAGTAAAAAAGCCTTGGTCGTGCCGTCCTTCGAAAGGGAAGTACAATGGCGGTCCCTAGGTTGTGCGGTGTTAGGTACTCTTGAAACATCTCGGTCACAATTATACCTAGGTAGGCAAAATGGTATCTGTTCCGCAGGTTCTCGTTTCATTATTAATATTTTCCAAGAATACAAGTTATCGTGAGCTTTAGTATATAAAAGAGAATATAATTATGGGTAACGTGTAGATTCCGTTAAAGCTTTTATCAAGAAACAAAAGTTGCAACTAACATTTCGAAGTATATATGATATATGTTTGTTGAAATGTTCATTTCTTGATGAAATGATTACCGAAATCTACTCATTACTTTCATTTGTTCTCTTTTTCATAATAAAGCTCCATAATTACTTGTATTTTTGGAAAATATTAAATGGAAAACGAATGAAAAGTTAAAACTTGTGACTTAACTCGAAGCGACAACCTTCGGAATAATTACCGGTAAAATTTAGGACTAGCACTTTAGTTTCATCCGATAAGCCATAGCAGCATAAAGTGAGGTTAAATAAATAAATAACACGAAAAACAGTCTGTACATGTATAAAACAGAACCAATAAAATCAATTTGAGTTATTTTGTAAACAGCAACATTGAAAGTAGAAGGATAAAACCGATTTTATTACTAATATTATCGCTAATTCATAAATAACTTTTATTATCAACATGGGCCCGTTAACTTCCTGAATACTAAAGAAGGCGACACAGCTGACAAAACCGGATTGTGAAAGTGGAAGGAACAAAAAAAAAAAGTCGACATTATGAGACTGGGCCGTAGACTCGTTGAGTCGATGACCTCAAAAAGTGGATAAACAACTTGCATTTGTTTACGTCAGGAGGACCCTGCTCACCGGTTGGCCTATTTTATTTATTTATTAGTATCTCTAACAATTAACATCCATAAATTATGTGTATGATCTATGTCAATATAAGATCGCATGGTTTACTCTACTTTGCTTAACTAAATTCTCTAAATTATTACGCAACGGTTTACCACCGTCATAAAACTGTTATATCTATATATATCACACCTGTTATGGGCTTTCTCTGTTGACAAACAAGTCCTACTGTAACACTCATAACACTGAAAACGACTAGGTTCTTATTCTTATAGAGAAGTAAGCGAGATATATTTTATATTATACATTCGCCAGTTTTTATAAATATTTATCATTCGGTTGATCGAGCAAGACAAAAGACAAAAGAAAAATTAGTTTCTCGATCCGTTGCTAGGCAACGCCGATAATATAGAGCTCCTTCAATGGAACAATGTCACAACTAAAAAAAAAAAAAGAGTAATTTTTCAATTGAAGCATTTGAATGTTCCATGTGAGATAGATAAATAAAAATTTGGGTATAGGTAAAGCAAACCATTCCTATTGTCGTGAAGGTATTGAATTTATTTTATTAATCAATACAATTTTTCTTACTTTAACTTATGTCTTATTGTTACTCCCATAAAACTCCATGATCTAATATGATGTTGGAAATGGAATATCAGGTATGTCGTACCTGAATTAAAAACCTTCAACCTATACATATGCTAAATTTTGATTTATGTCGTTATTTTGAAGGGGCTACAGCCACGAATCCTTTCTGTTGCATCTAAAGATCCTCCTGAGGCTCAATCAGCCTCTATGAAGTTGATACCCTTAATTGGGGAAACGTCTATCAGTTGAGCGTGGTCTCGGATAAATCACCTCCCCGCACAACCGTTAAACAAGGAACAGTACTGACTCTACCATGTAACAAACCTAAGATCCTTATAGGGGTTACTGTGGCACAATTCTTTTTTTATTAAGTACAAATCCTCCTTTCGCACTATAAAAACTTCCAAAAATGAATCTTAATTAATCGCGACTAAATTATTTATAACAATAAAAAATCCTTTTTTATAAATAATGGTAAACAACCGACAAATCACTTATCTGCTCGGACGGTTCTCGTAGAATTAATACAGTATTTTTCATATACTGTGAAAGACGTAGTTTAAATCCAGCAGTGACAGATGAATTATTTAATTTTTTAACAACCATGGATGGACCCTGTGGGATTTGCAGAATCACCAGGACTCATAGATACAAAGTTGGTACCCTTAATTGGGGACAAAACCTCGCGATTGAGTGAGCTCTAGATTTATGATTTTTATAATTATTTATCTTTTAAAAAAAAGAAAGAAATAAAAATTAAAAAATATTCATATACACACACATACTAACGAATAATATATCTATAATAAGGAAATAAAACAATCGGAAAAAACAATAAATGCATCTATAGCGAGGACAATGGATGATCAATTATTGGTTATTGATTTACAGTTTGTAATGAATTTCACCACTTTGTCGATTTCAGATTTGCTGTCTGTAAGTGCTTCTCTAACATCGGGTGGTATTTTGAGCTGATTTTTTTATAGAAGTAGCAATCCTCAAACATATGTCTGATAAAAAGATTTTTATTACACCTAAGGCAAATCGGAGGTGCATCCGTTGTAATGAGATGTGCGTGGGTAAGCCGGGTGTGTCCTATTCTAAGGCGAGCAATAGCCACCTCTTCATGGCGTTTACTGCGATAAGATGTAGCCCAAGGCTTTACTTCCCTTTTTATTTACTTCAATTTACTGGCTGGACTTTATTTTTACTGGATTTACTGGCTAGAAGGAAACAAGGAAAATATTTAATATTTTTAGGACATTTTTTATAATTAGTGGAACATAACAGCTGAGTAGTGCTAAGACAATGTGTTGCTATCCTGAAGGTCCCGGGTTTAAAGCCGCCTGCGGCAGATAAATAATTTAATCTATTCATAGACATGGGTGGCCCCTATGATGTCCGCAAAATCTCGTGGGGCTCACCCGGCCTCTATAAACTGTGTACCCTTAATTGAGGGAAATACCTGGCGGTGAAGCTTGTTTGGAACCCCCAGCACAACCATTGTCCTTGAAACAGTACAGTCTAAACCATATACTCAACCCAAGAACCTTCATTAGTTGTAGCATTAGTTTTTGTTATATATTTTTATTTTATTTTAGTAAAATAAATTAATTGTTTTATTTTCAATTATATTTGCATATTTCACAATTCTTTATATTTATCTGATAAAGTTTTCGCCATTTCTAAATGGCCAACTTGTCCTCTCGAACACCTGTGAGAAGAAACACCTGTTCTCCGTTGCAGCCACGCAAACACTCAAACAGGCTATTTCAACATCCCATTCGAACATCAACCAACTGAACTAACATCGAATTGTTAACATGTAACTTGTTTTTTAACCTTAACATTCCAACGGTGACTCATTATAACTGAGAAGTTAGGAGCGATATATTGGAACTAATGGAGCAACGAGGTAGAATTAATCGGGAGAGATAGAGCATGTCATGTCAAAAGGTCATATGACGACGAGCGTGCTGGCTCAGGTATCGAGTTCTCAATCGATATCGATAGTGTTTGTTTACCAGATATATATTACCAACACGTCAGCATTAAAAAAATATTTGGAATTAGCTGATCTGAATTTGTCTGTCTGCTGGATGTAGGTTAGGCAGGGAGCGGGCATTGAGGAAAAAAGATAGAACTCCAATGTACACAAAACAATAATAAAAGTTCTATTGAAGTGAAAACTTCTTTAGCCGCGTGTAGTTACTTTTGGTAGGGGATAAACTTGCGGGTTCACGTCAGCAACATGCTCGAGACTGGCGACACCTAGCGGTCTGTGTATGAGTTACAATTTCTTTTAATCGACTTTAGTTTGAAGGTTAGGATTCCAGTGATATAAAAATAATTGTATTTATCTAAAAAGTCGTTTAAAGGATGACCGAAAGTGCAAATGATCTAGGGGCGACCCGTGGTTTAGTGTTAGCATAACAACCCACTAAGCCCAAGTTCGCGGGTTCGTAGCCCGGCACGTGGCCCTACGATTTTTTAAAGAGAGTAAAAAATTCTTAGTTATGGCGTCCGTCGGAAGGGACGTAAAACGGGAATCCCAAGCACGTGCGATGTCAAGAACTCGTTAAAAATCCCTATTCTAATTAACCCTGGATAGGCAAAATTTAGAGCTCCCGGCGTAGCATCGTTCGATTAGCCATAGCAGAATAAAAGTGACGTTAAATAAACAAACAAAAGTGATAAATGTATTGTTGATCTAAACAATGATAACAATGCTAAAAATGAAAATAAAATCTACGTAAATACAATACAAGGTATAAATAATATAACCATATACTAACTGTTATTTCAATTAAATTATTGATATTTTGTATTGAGCAGCCCATCGCATGTATTATTAACTAATAAACTACATGAAAAGAATATATATATATATATATATATATATATATATATATATATATATATATATAAAATTATTGTTCGAGCTGTCAATATATGTGAAAACACTACTAATATTAATAATTTAAAACTACGAATTTGAAATTTATATAATTCAGACTAAGTTCTAAATAGTTTTCACTTCTGTCGGGAGTCCTCACAACTTCCTATTTATTTATTTATTTTTTTGTTAAAGATATACAGAAATATAGTTATATAATATATATTATATTTTTACGAAATAGTTGAGGATATTTTCATCTTTCAAATTAATATTATTATTTTCCTTTAGAACGTCTTAACAGCTGCTCTTAAGTACACAAAATGTGTAACTGATTGGTCGTTAGAAGAGAAAATCGATCGTATCATCTAGATGTCCGATAAGTCCGATTGTATCTTTCTTGCATCGTTACGTTTGCGATCGATGGCAACAATGAATATTTTGCTATGTTATTTTTATTTTATTTTGAATATCCCACAAATGGTTGAATACCCATTAATGGTAGAGCGCTGAGTCGCCATGCAGAAGATACTGTGTTCAAATCCGGCTCGTTGGGAGACTTCAATCTGCTATCGGCCGAATTATGGAATTACCACAATTAAGATTATGCATTCAGAGATTGGGCAAACCGACAAGACCTAACCTTGAAATTTATCAAGACTAACTTCATCCGTCTATCAAAGATTATTTCTTCTTAATATACTTATTAATAAACTAGTCCATCGTAAGATATTAATACAAATAAAACAAGTACCACTATAGGCTATTGGGTTCAATACATGGTAAAGACTGTACTGTTTCCATGGTAACTGTTATGTAGGGAGTTGATCTCTATCAATCCTCTGCAGTTCTCCATCTTCTCGCCCCCAGAAGCTGTAGGTCAGTCACGACATCTTCAAGCTGTGCCTACCTTTTCCTCTTCTATCGTCCGGGTGTCCCTCCATTATCTTCCTTGGTATTCTTTCCTGATCCAGTCGATGCGCATGACCCAACAATATTTGTCTCCCTTTTTCAATAGACGAGGCTAAATCGGGGTCTTTATACAGGTCTCTAAGTTCTTTATTGGTTTTTATCTTGTATATATTTTCGACTTTGGTTGGCCCAAATATTTTTCTAAGGATTTTCCTCTCCTAAGCATTAATTAAGCTCTTTTGTCCCTTTGTAAGGATCATCACTACTGGTCGGAGAACGATCTTATATACTCGCACTTTGATCTGTCGGGATATATTTCGATTTAGAAGATTTTTCTTGAGAGCCCAGTAACATTTATTGCCATACTGAACCCTCAATTTCATTTCTTCCTCTATTTCGTTTTTTTCAGTGACTATTGTGATTTTTCAGTGACTATACCGAGGTAGTTGAAGTTTGTAACTTTTTCGAAGTTAACTCCTCCACATATCAGAGATCCAACAGTCGTGCTCTTCTTGGACGATATCATATATTTGTTTTGAGCCCTATTTTGTTTGCAGCTTCTTCGCTTTTTTATATTTCTCAGAAACTGGACTTGGTGTTGTCCGAGTTATGACAACATCGTAAACAGAAAAGATCTAAGTCTAAAAGTAAAAAAATAATTTTAAATTGTAATTTAAACGATTAACCTGGAATCCTTATACAAGACTGAAAAGACAAGAAACGTTTCAGGCTACTTCAGCAGTTACTAGACAAACGCTCTAAGCTCCCAATTAATTACAAAAGACTCGTCTACATGACCATCTTACGACCTATTTGGACTTACAGAGTAGAGCTTTGGGGCTCCACTAAGCCATCGAATTCCTCTCGTATCCAATCCCTACAATCTAAAATCCTTAAAAAAATTATAATGTGATCGCAAAATGGCCATTTAACCCATTATCCGTAAGAAATGTTTAGCTGATGTCACTGGAGATGTGTCCAAGATCATGCTCAACCACCAGGTTTTATCCCCAGTTTGTAGAGGCTGGGTGAGCCCTAGGAAGGTCTGCAGATCCCTCAGTCTTTCTATGGATGTTAACAGTCACACTCGGTTTCGGGCCTGGGATCTTCAGCGCCCTACACAGTGGCCTACCACGCTCCAAACTTTAAAAAATAACTGCTGTCATTAAATTTGATTATATTTATTCATTAAAAACATGATTTGCTTGAGTTGGAAGGAAAAGTATGTTAATTTATTCTTTACACACTACTCTCTTTATTCTTTCTGCCTTTTTCCTCATCCAACACATCTTATCGCAAGTAGATCATCTCCGCCTATGCTGCGCTATTTGTAATGCGATCGAATATTGAAAAGGTCTAGATTTTTCTTTAATTTTTTAATTAATAAGTACCAGTTTAATAATATTTCGGTGTCTTTATGAGAAAAAAAACCGATAAAAGAAAATGGATAATGGTTCTATAGAAATAATTTTCAACAATACAAATCTTAATACAATATTTTGTTTCATATTTTCTATTTTTACAACTTTCAATTACCTAGGGTAGGGGCGTAGCTCAATGTACAGAGCTGAAGATACCGGATTCATATCTTCTTAAAGTGGGTACCCTGAATCACGCTCGAACTACTTCCCTGCACAGCATTTTGCTTAAAAAATGTGTAGTCTCTATCATTTACCGAACCTTCGTACATTGTAGTGGTGCATTTTTTGTTTTATAATTATATACCTGGCTTAAAGGGAAATGAAGGAATTTTAAACGTAAATACACGTTCAAAAACCCCATGAGTACAGATAACCAAGTCTTGCAAATTTTACATCAATATCCTCCCATCCAAGCACTGTCCTCACTACGTACGCTGATGACACATGTGTGTTATCAGTAAATAAGGATCCATTTGTTGCATCCCAATCTCTTCAATCCCATATCTTAAACCTTCAAGAATGGTGTCAAAATTGGAGAATTAAAATAAATCCCATCAAATTACCTTCGCCCTTCGTCTTAAACCTACGAATTCCTTCCCCTACTGTATCCTTTAATAATATTCCACTGAACCCTGTCGAACAGATACGTTACCTAGGACTACATCTGGACAAATGTCTCACTTGGAATCCTCACACAAGACTGAAAAGACAAGAAACTGCTCGACGTTTTCGCCTACTTCAACATTTACTGGACAAACGCTCTAAGCTCCCAATTAATTACAAAAGAATCAGTTACATGGGCCACTAAGCCTCTTAATGTGGGTAGCCTTAATTAGGAGGAAAAACTGGCGGTTAAGGGTGACTTCGGTTAAATCGCTTTCCTGCAAAACCGTTGGTATAGGAACAGTACAATGTCTCTCATGTACTGAAATCAAGACCCTTCGTGGAGTTAAGTAGTATGGTTTTTATAGAAAGTGCAGAAGAATAAACAAAAATAATTGTACAATAAAAAAAAAAAAAAAAATTAAGATCGAGTTAAAATGCGTCCACTGAAGCCATATCGATACTAAAGGCACCGCCTGAGATTCTTAGTATTGATGAATAATACATGGAAGATCGCCCTTCAGGATCAATCAGAATGACAGTATTTGATAGGATTGATCGTGTAAACAGCATGTATGTTTAAGAGCAGTCAAACAGCATGCTAATTATCGATAATACTGTCTTTCGATTGATCGTGTAAGGAATTGAACCTCTGCCATCTGGATTTAGTATGCAGTAAGGGAGCTACTGCTACAGGGGGCGTCGACTCCATGATATTGCTAAATATTCATTCAGAATATTTTTATGGAATAAGCCGTAGCACTTGATATAATCGGCACATATAAAAGGGATATCTGATGAACATTCATTCATAAGTGCATATTGAAAGGCTATAAATATGCGCTTTTGAATTGCTTTTGTTTGTTTTTATTATCCATTTTATTTATTTCAATGTTTATTCAATCGTTCAATGTCTACGTTAACCACCTACCAGACCTATCTAATTTTAATTCCCTATATAATTAATTCTAATAGATATAAATCATAAAACAATCCATTAGTTTACCCTGGCAAAAAAAGAAGAAAAAAAGAAAGAGGGTGAGCCCCACCAGGTTCTCCAGATCCCATAGGGTACATCCGTGCCTGTTAAGAGATAAAGTAAGTAATATGGCACAACTGGGTTTGAACCCGGGACCTTCGACAAGGCAACTCAGCACTCTAATAATGAGCTACTTTTATCTTAAAAATCGTTTTAATTTTTAATCCTAAAGACTTTAATAGTAATTGTTTTAAATGATACTAGCTTTTGCCCACGGCTTCACTCTCGTGGAATTTGGTCAGCCACATAAAGTTTCGTGACAGATCATTTTAAATAAATAATTTAATTTTTTTTAACTATAAGTTACTCGTACATCTGAAATTTCAGATGTCTAACTTCAAAACTGATGAATTCCATACAATTATTGATACCCTATTATTAAGGGGGAACCCCTTGGGGGTGGAATTGTCCGAATTCCTTTATTAGTGCTCATTTAAGCTGTACAAAGAACCTATCTGCGAATTTCAAGATGCTAAGTTGAGCGGTCTCTGCTGTGCGTTGACCGCTGGGCGTGTTAGTCAATCAGGTTACAATTTAATATAAACTTCGCCTGTGTGGCGTGTTGATAAAAAGTAGCCTATGTCCTTCCCCAGGCTTGAGATTCACCAACTAACACCGGTCCAAAAATCCTTCGTAGGATACTGCGCTCAAATATGGCTAAATCCTTGTAAGCATGTTTGGCCATTGTCCAGGTCTCTGCTTCGTATGTAAGGACTGGGCGAATCAAGGTTTTATACAAAATGATTTTTGTCTTCCTTGTAACTACCCTACTTGCTATATGTTGCCTCAGTCCAAAGTAACATCGGTTTGCGGCCAATACCCTTCTTCTGGCCTCTGCTCCGATGTCATTATCGCATGTCACCTGAAATCCCAGATACGTGAACTCTGAAACCCTTTTTCACCCCCTTAGGGATAGAATTTCGGAAAATCCTTTCTTATGCCTACTTCATACAAAGAACACACCCTCCAAATTTCAGGTCTCTATGATCAGCGGTTTAGGCTGTGCTAGATTACTTGCATTGTTGATAATCTAGAGGGGAAAAAATTCTCTCATATGGAATGAATCTCAGCTTCATCACTCTGTTCAGAAAAGTATGGTAACTCATCGTCATGGTTTTCAGAATAGTACTTACGGCCATTATGGCGGAATAAAGAAATTGTTTTTTTAAATCTCCAAATTTAGATATTTTCGCGTTAGATCTGATAAGCGTCCAGCACACGTTTGAACAAGAGCTGTCCGTAGTGAAATTATTTGTCAGAAGGGATATATCAGTGCGTTATAAAAATTTTAAAAACAGCATTGGGCCTGAACAGACAGTGGTTTGTCGAGAGCACAGGTTTCTAAGTGGTTCGAGAGCATCTTCAGAAGGAGTAGAATCATTTAAAGTAAATGATCAAATGCATGATGATTTTATAAACAAGAAATCATTCATAATGAGTTTGTGCCTCAAGGCAAAATGGTTAATAACCATTTTTACTATTAGAGTCATCGAAAAAGGGTCACGCGTGTGAGACCTACTATCAAAAGCACGTGGGTGCTGCGTCACGGCAATGCTTCTAATCACACCGCGGTGTCTATCGATGAGTTTTGGGAAAACGAAAACATTCATGTGGTTCTTCATTTTCCACCTCAAGAACATCACCTCAAGATACGACATTTTGGAACAATTGAGAATATTCAAGCAGCCGTAACAGACCAATTGAAGACTTTTCTAGTATCCGAGTTCCAGCACAACAATGAGTAATGGAAGAATCGTTTTCAGCACTTTATGGCTTCCCAAGGTTTAAAGGAGACATTTGAGAATTTGTAGTTTTATTTAAACACAAAAATTAGAAAAAATCACCATCATTACTTGATTTACACACTTAGTACTTCACTAAAAAATAATTATTAGTATATAGTTATATTATTTATATCTTGTTTTTGAATTCACATAAATGTTAATGAACATTATTTCATTATTAGTAATATTATCATCTATCTATGATGAAGTTAACAACATTTGTACTTCAATCATTTCATAAAACAAGACATTTGCAAGACAAGAGATTTGCACTAGTAAACAGCCTTTTAGCTAAAGATAACTATTCTTATATCAATGGAATTCTAACCTTTAAACTAAAGTTGATTAAAACAAATTCTATAATTCATGTAAAGGCCACTAGGCGTCGTCACTCTCGTGGAATATGGACGAGCATACAGTGCATGTTGCTAAGGCGAGCCCGTAAGTTTTTCACCTACCGAAAATCTCTCAAAGCGGCTAAAGAAGTTTTCACTACAAAATTAGAAAAGACAGCATCATTACTAAATTTACATACATACTGTTACGGGCTACTGGGTGTAAAATGGACTAAACTATTACTTTATTCAAGATACTAATATTTATTAACAAATTAAAAAGACTACAAGGAAATTATTTAAAACAATTAAATTATTAAACTAATATAAATTTACAATAACAATATTCTACAGATTATAACCTAGGCCTGACTGTTATCTAATTTCAACTATCTAAGATAATATACAAATAATATAAGATATTGCTAATTCTAAAAAACTAAACTATTTATATAAATTTGTACAAATACAATAATATTACACTATAGTTAACAACTACAAATTAACACTTACAGTTCGCTAATTAAAGTCCACCGAGCGTAAGACTCTCCAAATATGACAAACTGACACACAGTTTATTACACGGGCACTAATTATCACTGTTACTATTCCTCACATGGACTATCACAACCGTATTATCACATCACTACTCACTTACTACAAACTGATACTAACTAACTGTAACTCACACGCACTGTCACTACTTAACGACTGCTTATTACTGACTGACTCGGCCGAAACAGCTGGCCTTTTTATATAGGCAAGGTAGGTCGGGGTGGGGCATTTCTCGGAACAAGACCGAGAACCGTCCAGGCCCCATCCAGGCCGATCCAGGTTGAACGAGATGGTCCTAGTCAACTTCTTTGATCCCTTCCGCTTAATCCCACAGCTCGTCTAATCCTCTCAGCCGGTCCTTCTTCCCTCTCTGACCGTAACAATACTATTAAAAAAAAATTCGGAAAACAAGTTGTGAAAAGAAAAAAACCATGTGAATGGTGTTTGAATCTCCCAAAAAACAAAATAAAAATGTATCTAAACCGGACTGGTATTAACAAAGATAAAGCTTATCAATGAAGTGCCACTTGAAATAATCAATTATTACACGAAACACGAGCAACAATGACATTATACCTCAACCTTGACAGAGTAAGATATTGACATTATGAAAAGGAAATTATAGATTAAATATGACAAATTACATTTTACATTTAATACTTAGACGCTGAGCATAACAAGCTATTTATTTAGGCAATAACTCCATGTCTCAGATAAATACTTGTGAATTATTTGTTACAGGTATGTCTTGTATTGTCAAAATTTTCGATTTTGAAACTATTTTATTCAAAACTACATAGGCATTACTTATTTACTAATTATACTTGCCAAATTAACAACTATGATTTAAAAAATATACATTTGAAAAATGCGAGAGTTTCAATAAGACTGATAAAGAATTATCACTTATCAAACAAGACCCTTCAAACCGACCTACATATTCGGATTGTAACGAATCACATTCGTATGAATTACAAACGGTTCCATGAAAATTACAAGTGCATATTAACAAATTTATACGAAAAATGTTAATGACTCATTAACCTAAGTAACCCTTAGTCATATAATTAAATAAGCTATGAAGAAAAAAAAAAAACCTGAACCCTGAAGTCCATGAATGTTCATGTGTTCAGTACTAACTAAAGATTGAACAATAGAGAGAAAATCGTTTACTGGAAGATCTAATGTAGGATGGAAATAGTTGGGGGTGCAGTCAATGTAAACAAAAAAGTTACATGCTTCGCCTAGCCGCGACTCCTTCGATTTGCCCTGAAGATGAGCTACAAAGTAGGTCGAAACGTGGGCACTATCAATAAATAACTCTCACTTATTAGTTGTTTACCTTGACTGTACCCCCAACTATTTCCATCCTACATAAAGACTTAATGGTTTTTAAACTAACAGTCGTACAGAGAGTTAAATTGGCGTTGATTGCACTCAACCACCAGGTTTTTTCAATTACTAGGACTTATTTTATAGAAACTGGGTGAGCCACAGAAGGTCCTCTATATCCCAAAGCGTCGATCCACGTCCCATAATGGAAAAAATAATTTATCAGACCGGCTGTGGATCTCAAACCCAATAGTTCCCTTAAACTGTTGGCTACCATTTTTCAGATATATTAAGCGTTATATATTTATAGATATACTATATTAGTTGTTTGAATAAAACTTTCATTTAGTAGGTCATTAGTAAATTGTGGGAATCTACTCAAATAAAGCAGCGCAAAACACAACTAGTGAAGTATAAAGAAATGAGCGATTCCCCTTTTTTCGTTGTTTTTGAACTATACAATAGAAAAACTCAGAGTTGCTGAGCAGTACGCCTCGAGTTCTGTAGGGGTGAACAGTTTATTGTTTTTTCTGTCCTAGTAAGAGGATTCCAAGTTGTCAAGGTGTAATCCAAAATATCCTATTTGTTCAACAGGAGTCAGTGGGATCTTATTAAAGGATACTGAAGGACAGGAAGTCATTGGTTTCCGAAGAAAGGTAAAACCGATTTGACGGGATATGTGGGAATTCATTGCAGTTTTTAAACGTGGATTTGTAGAGATACCTCAGGAGTGGCGCACCATAAACCAGAGTAGGCCTAATTACAGGCTAGTAAATCTTCATTTTTAGCCTTAGTGAGACTTGTGGCGAAGTAAAAAACCTGTAACCACTACGACCCGCGAACGAGTCTGGGGTTCAGTACATGGCAGAGACTGTACTGTTTCATGGACAGCGGTTCTGCAAGAAGGTCACGCTCAACCGTCAGGTTTTTCCCCCTTATTTTGGGTAACCTATTTTTGAAATATTTTATAGTGGCTGGGTGAGCCCCAGGAGGGTCCTAGATCCCATATGATCCATCTCCTGCCGCAAACAGACTAAATAAAAGTAACTACCTGCAGCGGGATTTGAACCAGGATTTCCGGCATGGCTACTCAGTGGTCTACCATTAAGCCACTCCACTCCCTGTGGCGAATTAAGCGAGTAGTATATCCTATGCTGCTTCATGGGAAGGTGAGGTGCCTGTCTAAAGTAAAGCCAAGGTAAAGGGTGGTATTCGATAGACACCCATCTTCAGTATCCGCTATGCTCGCGAACCTTCTAGTACATATAGTTTTTTTTTATAATTGAGAAATTAGGACATTTTAATTGAATATTGTATCATATACAATTGAAGGTAATCCAATGCGAAAGTTGACATGAGCTTGTAATGTTGTTGGGTTTGGTTACAAAGGAATTCCTAAAAAGCGTTGAGCAGACTGGTACGCCTGCAAGGGTATGTGGGAGAATTGCGTAATGGGTGGTCTTATCTTAATGAATGAAAATATAGGCTGCACTTGTCACTAAACCGGACGACATGTTGTCCTTACAAGGTTCGTCTGAGCATTGCGGAACACTAACTGTTCGCAAACCTCGTTCCCATCAACAGGGTTACTGGAGTGCGGAGACTCGTTGGTTCGCGAACATAGAGGAGACCATCCTTTAGGCAGCGGATTCTTTCATATCTTTAATGAGTCCACGAAGGCATCCGTTTTTAAAGCAATCATCGTGATGCTGCTTAACTTAAGGTCTTCTGGGACGGCATCCATGTTAAGGAATGACCAACGTTGGCATAAGAACTGTAAGGTGTTGTATAGAAACAATCAGGCTTATTGGTAGAGCGCTGAGAAGCCTGGGTTGAATCCCTCTTCCTGCCAGACTTTTATTTAATCAGTTAACGACCGTAGGTGGACCCTACATGATCTAGGACCCTAATCCCCTTAACCAGCCCCTATAAAGTGGCAAAACAGAAAAAATCTGTTGTTGAGTGTGACCTAGGACAAATCACCTCCTAGGACAACTGTAGTCCAAGAAACAGTACAGTCTCTACTATGTCCTGAATCCCAGACCCTTCGTGGGTTGTAGTGGTACAGGTTTTTTTGTTTGTTTTTGTTACAGTTAGTGTTGTAATTTAGGCAAACAGACTCGATACCATTGTGATGTTATTGTTAGTATTACAACGATGTTTTATAGTAGAAGACGATTGGTTTTCCTCGTGTTTACCTTCTATCGATTCCCACCCGGGCACAACTGTATTACTAACAACTTACAATATTTGCAAGCCATTATCGACGGTCGGGAAAGACCTTTTAGCAAGCACCAAATCACAATGCCTCCTTAATAGCCACCGCCTTCTATATATTATACATAATGCCTATATAATAATATGGACAGCCTGTATTATCAGACTATATGGTTGTTACGTCATCTTATATAAATAGGAGTGTTGTAAGTGAATTCTGTTAATTTTCGTCATAACGGCTATCTATCGGAAAAAAATTGTTTAATTTCGTTAAATGCGGACCCGCTTTAGAGGGAAGCCGACAATTGGTGCAATTAAGGATTAATATAATTTAGCAGTATCATTTTTATTAAATAATTAATTAATCACGTTGTGGGATAATACCCGACTTCCTTGAACTCCTATTAATCTATTAATCAGTGAATTAAAAAGTATATTCTATATTAAATCAGCGGGTCGACCATCAATTTTTTTCAATTACCTAATTTATTACTTATTGCAGAATATAAAATAAATAGTAATCATCACTATTACTAAAAAAGGAGTGGTAAATCGAGAGCGGAGTGGCTCAGTGGTAGAGCGTTGAGTCGCCATGCCGAAGTTTCCAGGTTCAAATCCCGCTGCTGGCAAGACTTTTATTTAATATGTTAGCGGTCGGAGGTAGATCAAATGGGATCTAGGAGACTCCTGGGGCTCACCCAGTCACTGTAAAGTGGATACCCAACATATGGGGGATAAATCTCGCTAGATCGAGATTTATCAAAATAGATCAAGGACAATTCACTTGTCTGCACATCCGTTGTCCAAGAAACATTACAGACTCTCTACCATGTACTGAACCGTGTTTTTTTTTATCAAAGTGGTTCATGGATAATAATTTTGATTATATATCTACAGCCCTGGTGAATAAGTGGTTAAGTCTAATGTTCTCCAAAATGAGTTTCCTGTACTTAAGTAAGCGGAATCGAGTTATTTTCGTTGTGAAAAGAGGGCTAAGTAAGACATTGGCTTGAAAAAGGAGTTATTGTTTATATTACAACTCCATTTCAAGCCAAAAACTAAGAGAATGATACGATCCCGGTTATCTGAAAGCAGTCAACTCTCCCTGGACCAAATCCGACTTACCTGCTTATTCACCGGGGCTGTAGATATGATCCATTCGTGAAAATACTAAAGATCCTATCCGTAATACGGATTATGTCTTATCTATAGAAATAATGTCCAGGCCTTGCTTAAAATTGGTAAACCAGACTTGAAGTGTTCAACTTGAAGCTCGGATTTTTGTTTATAAAAGATTCATACATAAATACTGTCATTGTAATTTTTTAGTTTTTTATGACATACTTTTCTATTCATCTATAGTATTTTTACTTGTATTATATATGTTCATAAATCATTTATTATATTGATTGATTTGAGAACAATTCTTTCTTTCAATAATAAATAATAAACAAATAGATATTTATTTTAAACGTTGTCATTATTATTATTATTAACTCTGCATAGCATATTTTATACAACCCACATTGAAGAGAAGGTGAAAACAGGGAAACATTGTTCTGCTGTCTTTTTTAAATGAAATAAACTAGTTGAATACATAATGGCCGACTGTATAGAAATTATGTAAGACTCTCTATATACATAACGCTGAATTTAGTGACCGTGTGTGACTGAACATTTTCGTCGTCATGCTGCCAGAGTTTCGCAACCAATATTCTTAGGTAGCGTGTACTCCAGATTTCATATTCGCCTACCTTAGGATTGATTTTTTTTTTCTATATGTTGATAGTTTCTTTAAGGTTGAAGTTTTCTCCAAACAGTTTTCAAGATATCATTTTTTTCTAGGTCTTCAAGAGAAAATTCTTCATTGAGACCGTATCCTCCCAGAACATAGTAGATAGACACCACCCTCTTTAGGCGCCCAAACCACTCTAACAGCTTAATGGTGATTTTTTCTGTGATGGTATTTTAAGCATCCATTATGCTCTTAACTACCTTACTTGGTATCGTGTCATGCCTAGGTTTTTCGTCTACTCTTTTCCAGATATCCATCTCAGTGATCCGTAACTTCTCTTTACCTCATTTCCCAATTTCCATGTTTCACAATATTAATAAATACACATACAAAATAATAAAGCCCCGGTGGCTCAAATGGTTAGAGCCTTGCCATGGTGAGGCGGAGATCCGGGTTCGAATCCTGGCTGGTGGCAAATCTTTTCTCTTCAAAATAAAAATATTTAAAAATTAAAGCAATGATTAAAAAATTATAATAAATAATATAATGACGTATGTCAAAAACATCCTAAAATAAAAAGTAATGTTCAATGGACATTCTTCCTAGTGTCTACATCGCAAAATTGCGAGAACACGGGGGATATGGGATCGGTAAAGAGAACAGATTTGTCCTAGGTATGGAGCGACCCCGGTGGCTCAAATGGTTAAAGCGTTGCCATGGCGGAGATTCGGGTTCGAATCCCGGCTTAGGGCAAATCTTTTCTCTTCAAAATAAAAATATATAAAAAATAATAATTTTTCATAATATGTAATGCCTATATTTTTAGTACTTTATTACTCCACAGGACTAACTTCAGCATATTAACAGCTTTTTATCCTTCTTTGGTCTTCGAACTACATCCCCTTCAGATGTTCCCTCTGTTTTCTCTTCTTCACACAGCGCTATGGTTCATGGAGGACCTGGACTCTTCTTTATGTACCCCCAGTATCCTAAGGTCTGCTTCAACATTGTCCTGTCATCGGAGTCTAGCCCACCCCTTCACACAGCGCTATGGTTCATGGAGGACCTGGACTCTTCTTTATGTACCCCCAGTATCCTAAGGTCTGCTTCAACATTGTCCTGTCATCGGAGTCTAGCCCACCCCTTTCTCTACCTAATTGCTTTTTTTATACAAGACACGATATCAGGTTCTCCATATAGGACCTTAAATCCATGATACTTTTTTATACGTAAACGATTTTCTTCTTTGATTGGGTCATACACTCTTCTAAGGATCTTTCTCTCGCAAGTATTCAATAATTTTCCATGCTGCTTGGATAGAGCCCACTCCTCCCTACTATACATGACAACCGAAGTTCCGTCTTACATACCATCATTTTGAGGCTTCGAAGTGCTGTACCCACTATGTTTTGGAACACTTTTTTCAGGGACCAATAACATTTGTTACTGTTCTCAAATTTCTAGCATTCGTTATCTTTGGTTATACCTGTTCCAAAGTACTAAAACGTTTTAACATTTTCAAAACTGCATCCCCCTTTTTTTTTTTTTTTTTATGGCTTGAAAATATATCGCTACATATTTCACAATAGTTTCCCTGTATATAGAAACATCAGATAGATATTCCCAGAAAAAAAGTATCGGCACTCTATATATTGACTTTACACTTAAACAGACTTTACAGTTGAAAGAATTATATCGATTTTAAAAAAATATATACATTTAACGTATACAATTTTTTTTTGTAATTTATTTTAATGATATTTACAACTATAATGCTATTATAACAAGTAAATGTGCTAAAATGTAGAATATGACATGAAAAACACTTGTGGAGAAACTACCCATCGGTAGCACTCCAATAAAGTTCTATAGTAGATGATCTCGAGGCCATCTTCTTTTCAGACGCCTCAGAGGGTTATCAGGAATAGTATGGGAAGCAAGCTGAGAGACTTCAAGTGCGTATGGAGCTTGTCATGGAAGGATAGGTATTTAGTTTGTGCCAAATAAGTAACATCTTCTTCTTCTTCCCATGGCTCTACAGCCCTTGCAGGGCCCTGGCCTCCGCAACAACGCCTCTCCAGTCCTCCCTGTCAGCAGCTCGACCTCTCCACTGTCTGATCCCCATCCTCTGCAGATCGCTCTCTACATCATCTAGCCATCGCAGCCTGGGCCTTACTCTTCTTCTTTTGCCTCCTGGTTTGCCATATAATAGCTTCTTTGGGTACCTATCTTCTCCCATTCTTTCTACGTGCCCAAGCCATCTTATACGTGTAGATTTGACATAGATGACTAGGTCTGGTTCATTGTATAGGTCCTGAAGCTCTCTATTATTTCTAGACCTCCATTGGCCTTCATTACATACTGGCCCAAATATCTGCCGAAGCACCTTCCTCTCCCAGATCTGCAGCATCTTTTCGCATTCCTGTGTCAGGACCCACGTTTCACAGGCGTATGTAACAATCGGTCTTAGGATTGTTTTATAAATCAATAATAAGTAACATATGGGATATTAAGATCATGATGGATGAGCTTGTTTATGACATACTAAGGAGCATTGAGGATTTTACGAAGGATTTTGGATTGTAAGGATTGGATACGAGATGAATTGGATGGTTTAGTAGAGCCCCAAAGCTCAACTCCGTATGTCCAAATAGGTCTGATAACTGTCATGTAAATGATTCTTTTGTAATTAATTGGGAGCTTAGAGCGTTTGTCCAGTAAATGTTGAAGTAGGCGAAAACGTCGAGCAGTTTCTTGTCTTTTCAGTCTTGTATGAGGATTCCAAGTGAGACGTTTATCCAGATGGAGTCCTAGGTAACGTATCTGTTCGACAGGATTCAGTGGAATATTATTAAAGGATACAGTAGGACAGGAATTCGTAGGTTTACGACGAAGGGTGAAGGTAATTTGATGTTTGTTAGGATTTATTTTAATCCTCCAATTTTGACACTATTCTTGAAGGTGTGAGATATGGGATTGAAGAGATTGGGATGCAACGTAAACAATTTAAATTGTGATCATCACTAAAGTATACTTTTTTCCTAATAAACAATTTAAAATAATAATAATTAGAAGTTTTATCTACCAAAGAAGTTGTTAGATGCGATTCACCAAGTTTACTGAAACATGAGGGAGAGAATAACACGGTATGTGAGCAGCTAGAAGGTCATGTATGCAGCTGTTACAAAGACACGTCAGGAAAATTGCATCAATTATATCAGACTACCTTTTCGCGTGCGAAATTTCAGTTCAATAATAATAACCTTAGAAGCCGAAGGCTCAATGCCGAAATAACCAATCGTTGCTTCCGATCTTCAAACTACGGATTACAACCCAAACCAAAACCCGTAAGATCAATCTTAATGCAATAATCCCACTTACGCCTCGGCCTACCCCTCGGATGTTTAACAGTCGGCTCAGTACTTATTAACATTTTAGAAATACTTTTGTAACTTTCCTTCAATCAACTATATTGTATGTTCCGCAATTTCGATACATGACTAATAATGGGATGTACTGTTATGGTATAATAGGGCGTTCAAACCTAAGTCACATCTTCCCAGCAAGCCTGGTGGATGGTTCTCATTGTTAGTCAGTGAGTATATCGGACTTAGCCGGGAGGTATTTCTAACGATGGCGAGATCCCCGTGAAGCAACTTTAGCACAAACTGCAGATTTATTTGCCATTTCAATATATTAGTATATACTCTACAACTTTTATAAGGCACTGGTAGTAGAATGTCGGTTTCAGCCATAGAGATAATGATGATGATGATGATGTATCTTCATTATCTTTGTTTTATTATCTTCTAGATTTCTTTCCATTCTTATTATTTCTCAATAGTTATTTCATAATTTCTCATTTAGTCTTTGTATTTCTTGTCATTCCTAACATTTCTGTTTATATATAACCTGTTACATCTTAAATACTTTCTTTTATTAATTGTTACTATTAATATTTTTAATACATTCATCATATCTGAGTCACAAAGCAAGCCCTGAAAAAGCTTACAGTATGGACAAAGAAACGTCGGCAAAAAATTTGACGACACGACCGGAACCAGAAGAAATACGTGATGGATGGATTAAATTACTGTTATATCTTATTTACCCTTAGGGGATGTTTTCAAAAGAAGATCAAAAATACAATATGTCCCAAATGGCATTTAATATTTATTTCTCATACAAATAAATATTTTTAATTATTTATTCCATCTATCTTTGGTAATGCAATGTTTATATATATATTTCTTTTATTCTCAGCTGTGATGATAACTAAACATTTGGCCGAAACGTAGGTACACATAAAATAAGTTTAGCTTATTTTGTTTAATTCATAGACTGCACCACCTGACCAGTTTACACTCTTCTAAGATATATCCAGTCAACCATTTCGTCATGAAAATAGTTTTAATGATTAAAAGAGAACAGATTTTGTTTTAAATCAAACATTATTGGTTGAATATTGCTGTTAAAACAAAAACGGAAGTAATTAAGTTTGGCATTGGCCACTGCCAGTAAAATTTCCGTTTCGGCCATATTGTTAATAATCTATATATATAGAAGGTTTTGTGCTGTGAATCCATCAAGGTCTAAAATGGCGAATGTGCTTACTGAAGAGAAAACAGTGCGCACTCTGGTCTATTGTGTAGCCTTTGTAGTTTCCTGGCTCTCTATCTCAATTATCGTTGTAATTACCGCCGTAGATTACAATATGCTGCCATTTTGTGTCCTATCGATATGCGCATGTGATGATTCAGCCAGCGAGATAATATAATCTCTGTAAAAAACATTTTCTATTTCGCATTTATATTAAATCTAGGGACTTATTTAATCTGTTAGCGGCCGGAGATGGGTCCTAAGGGATAGGACTCTCCCGGTCCTCACCCAGCCTCTATAAAGCGGGTACCCAAAATTAGGGGGAATCTGCCGGTTGAGCGTGTGATTTAGGACAAAGCACCTCCCTGCACAATCTTTGTCCATGAAACAGTACAGTCTTTACCATATAGTGAAACCCAGAGCCTGCTGTTTTTTATTTATTAAATCTAATAAAAAATAATAAAAGTTTAATAATAAAGTAATAATTATAAAGTTTAATAATAAAAGTTTATTGAACTGCAAACAAAATTATTTTTAAATAGGCAGTCATGAGGACTTCTATTTATTCTAGCTTCACCGCTATTCAATACAGTTAACTAAATCTGGAGAAAATTCGACTTATACACTGGGGCTGCAGATATAAACCACTATCTAACAAGAATCTTACATCAGCTGTTAAAATAAGAACATTTCCAGTCTGACCAACACAACGAAACAGAAAAAAAAAAGAGAGAAAAAGAAGGTGGTTTCTTGGTGAAACGACTATCAGCTGTAAGGACAGGTTTCACAATGGTAGTTACTATGGAGTCGAATATCATACTACAAAATACTAATAAATTAAAATTACTATAATCGATTATACCAGAATCGATAAAATAGTTGCTAGTAACTATAATGGGTTGTTATCAAGTTAACTGACTCATATAGACAATTGTCACACCTTTTTTGCTTATCAATTTAACCTTGTCTACTTATCAGCTTAAATTTGATTATATTGACTAGCTATAATTCTTGGAAAAGGAATAAAAATAAATAATTATCTTGTTTTAGTCTTTGCTATTAGTTAGTTAGTTGTTTATTTAACGTCACTTTATGGTGCTATGGCTAATCGAACGATGCTACAGTGCGAGCTATAAATTTTGCCTATCCAGGTTTAATTAGGATAGGGATTTTTAACTAGTACCTGACATCGTACAGGCTCGGGACCCCCGTTTAACGTCCCTTCCGAAGGGCGGCGTAACTAAGGATTTTTTACTCCCTTAAAAAAATCCTAGGGGCACCTGCCGGGCTACGAACCCGCAATCTTGGGCTTAGTAGTTTGTTACGCTAACCACTAGACCACAGGTGACCGTTTGCTATTACATTATGTACTATTATTATTAACATTGTTTTAAAATCACGTTTATGAACTTTTTTTTTTTAATCAAGTTATCTGTTATTTTTTTGTAGCTTTTTGTTGTCAGACCCTTACACATGTTACTGTTTTGTTGTCGCTAAGGGTTCTAAAAATCGATTCAATCAAGTATTTTTTTAAAATAACTTCACTCAGGTTTAAAACAAGGTGATTCACTTTTACCTAAACTATATATGATGAATACAGGTCAGGAAATAGATCTGGGAGTGAA
Organism: Troilus luridus; assembly: GCA_964056705.1. NCBI lineage: Eukaryota > Metazoa > Arthropoda > Insecta > Hemiptera > Pentatomidae > Troilus > Troilus luridus. The sequence goes on along the minus strand of OZ057416.1, from coordinate 12,121,323 downwards.
TTCGGATAAGACTAAGTATATGGTTAGTGACAGAAAGGGGCGAAGTTTTGGTCATATTGTTGTAGGAGGGAATTTTGAAAATGCCGAGAAGTTTAAGTAATTCTTACCGAGAAGAAATAAAAGCGTCAAGACATCATCATATTGGAATCCTCATATGAGACTGATAAGACAAGAAATTGCACACCGTCTTTACGTTACTTCGACACTAACTTGACAAACCCTCTAAGCTCCCAATTACAAAAGAATCATATGCATGATAGAACTATTATAAGTTCTATTTGGACTGTACAATCCAAAATCCTTAGTAAAATGAAAATCAAATACAATGAGCTTAGTGTCTCATTTGATTTGACACCAACCCGATACCAGTCCTTTCATTACAAACTTTATTCCCAATCAAACCCACTAGTTTCAAACATAGCTACTTCTTTTGTTTTTGATAATTCTCCGAGGGTTCTGAAAAGAAGTTAGCCTCGTGACCTTTTAATTTGAATTTGTTATTTGAGTATTACCTCGGTGTGGTTTCTCTGCTTGTCTTTATCCATGCCTCTATACATTATTCCTGCCATTTACTTGTTGTATTATTATAAAACAGTTGTAAATTTTAATATAATATATAAATATAGTTGTAAAATATATAAAATATAGTTGTAAATTTTATTAAAATATATTATTAAAAAAAATTCTAAAATAAATTTAGTGTACTTAAGAAACCAGAATTATGTTATTTTCGTAGTCAATGATGGGCTTAGTCAGGCATTGAATTAATATATTTATATAGCATATATACCAGTAGTATTTCTAACATGGCACAACTTAAAAATCGGCAGGTTTTTTTTCCGGTGGTGAGTTATCGACCATGAAGGAAATGGGTAAATATATCCTTACTTCCCATCAAAAGTGGACCAACCTAGCTTCAGAGCTTGTCTGCCAGGAGGTAATGCTACTCCAAGCTTAAATAGTTTTTCCAAAAGAGTATATTTTTGACTTATATCACTTTGGAAATGGGATATTACATTTCAAGTCAAGTGAATGACACGATTCCACTTCCTTCAGTAAAACTCGATTTATACACCGGTGCTGCAAATATATGTAGTAAGAATGTTTTTATTAGCGATGTGCCGGATCGTTAACAAAGTATATCCGCGGATACGGATCCGAATACGGATATTTGGCATCAAAATCCGCGGATACGGATCATAACTTTTTTGCTCAATCGATGTCGCCGCCGTTAACCTTGATAATTGTTGCCACTTGACACTTCGCGTGACAGACAAAACGGTACATGTTTCGAGTTTTCGACTTGCACTGCGCGGCTAAACACTTGTGTTTTGTAATAAGTTATAAAATTGTCAACAAAAAAAATTTTTTTAAACCTTCAATCAGAATTGCCTGAGTCAAATGTTAAATGTCAATAGTTTTTCACTGCTACTTAATAATCTTTATTCAGGGTTATTATAAATTTACTGAAAACTTCTTAGGTACGAGTTAGTAACACCATAAACTACAACTATTGTTCTGCACATAGATCAAAAACGAAAGAAAATTTCGTTTCACCATTCAAGCTAAGATCAGCTGATCGGTCATTTGAATGGAGGACTGAATTTTTTTTCATTTCAACATTGGCCAGTATAAAAGTTGCTGTTTATATGGTTACTAACACGTACCTAGTAGTTTTGCAGTGAATATTAAATAACCCTATATAAATTTTCATCTATTTATAGAAAATTAATAAGATAAAAAAGTCACGGATACGGATCTTTCTTCTGCCTCGTATATCCGCGGATACGGATACGGATATCCAATACATCTCTAATTTTTATGAGTGATTTTTTATTAGGGGTCATTAAAAACATTATAACCTATTAAAGTAGGCGGGGGGGGGGGGAGGGGTGTACATTTATTTCCATGTAAGCTAACAATGGGACGATCGTTAAGAGCTAAGGATAGAAGACTGGCTGTTACAAGTTGTACTCAATAATGACCTTGGGAACTATCATTAATCAATTTTATCGGCAACCTATCAAGTCTTTTTTATCATATTTACTCATTATTTTTCTCTCCGTATTCTATATATTTTCGGGGGGAGGGTGGTGTAGAGCGCTGAGTGGCTGTGCCGAATGTCCCGGGTTCAAAACCAGACAATTTAATCTGTCCACAGCCATGTTTGGTTATCTGAAAAATCTCCTAGGGCTCACCCAGCCTCAATAAAGTGGGTACCCTGGATTGGGCGAAAACCTGGCGCTTCAAACTCCCAGCATACAGAACATACTTTATGGTGTACTCAACCTAAGACTTACTCTTAGGACTCACCTAAGACTCTCAATGGGTTTAGTAGTACAATTTTTTTTTTAATTCTATGTATTTTATATTATATACTAGCGACCCACCCCAGCTTTGCTCGAGTAATAAGACATATTATTCCTACATAATTTTTCTTTGTAATGTTTTTTTTTTTTTATCATGTGCCGGCCACTAATGACCATGTGAATATCATCGGTTAGGGTTCTTTGGGAGTCTTGATTTTCTTTCTTCCCATCTCAGGTAATGTATTTTATTTTATAGAAATTATAAAAATAAAAACAAAACCAAATATTTGTTTATATACGAATTTAGATAATTGCATAATTGCAGTTAGACAATTGCACGAGATTAGGCAAGCAGCGTCTTCGGTGAAACCCATCGATATTCCGACCCATTTACACAAAACCTCGAAATTATATACCTAAACTTTCCTGGTGAATTACTCTATTGGTGAAAACCGCATGATAATCCGTGCAGTAGTTATTGAGTTTACCGCGAACAAATGCGGCCGAGGACTTTGTTTTATAATATGTATAGATTTCTATTAAATAGACGAATGCAACACTCTACCATTCAACCAAGAAGTACCATTCAACAGTAAGGATTGACAATAAATAAGGATTGAACAGTTTCTAAGACAACAGTCGTGCAGTGAGGTGATTTGTTTTTGATCACGCTCAACCACCGGATTTTTCCTTCTTATTTGGGTATCCGTTTTATAGAGGCTGGGTAAATCCCAGTAAGGTCATATTCGTGCGTAAATTTTCTCCTTGAACATTAAAATTTTCATCTTGAACACTTGGAGACACGGCACAAAATTCCAAGGTTATACCAAAAGGATGATCGGAAGCGAAATCACCATTTTCATTTTCATTTCAAGATGGTGTCTGATTATAGGTTTCTTACGGTCATGTCGTCAAATTTCAGTAATAACAAGTAAGTCCAACTTGTAGGCTTGGTTTTTTGGATTAATTGGCGGTGTCGAACATGTTAGTTGCCGCCATATTGTTGTGTCAACTCAAAGGTTTCAGGCGTTTATTGAATTCAGACAAGTTAAAAAGAATCATTGAACGGGAAATAAAATAGAGAAGAAAAAAAAAATAGAATAAGAAAGAAGGCTAAAAAAAATATGAATAGTCCTCTATAAGCTTATCCGCCGTTTCACCTTCGCATTACGAAATCAATAAAAAGAGTAAAGGCTTAAATAAACAAGGTTTGTAAAATAAAATAGTTAGACAATTTTATCACACTGTATTTATTTATACGCCAGTAATTCTATGTTAAATATGTATTTTAATCTTTCTAAAATGTTTTAGAATTATTACACTTTAGCATTAATAAGATTTTAAAATAATAAACAGAAAAAAAACCTGTACCACTACAACCAGGGTCTGGGTTTCAGTACATGGTAGCGACTGTACTGTTTCATGAACAACGGTTGTGAAGGTAGGTGATTTGCCCTAGATCACGCTCAACCACCAGATTTTCCCCCTTATTTTGGGTACCCTCTTTGTAGCCAAATGATCCATCTCCGACCGCTTACAGATTAAACACTAGTCTTACCAGCAGCGGATTCCGAACTAGGATTTTCATCATGGCAACTCAGTCCTCTACCAATGAGCCACTCCGCTCCCTAGAATAATAAGTGTATTATAATATTTAGTTCTTTTTAGTCTGTCATAGATCGAGCCAAACCGTGATTTACGGTCCCGAGAATGTTCGATGTAAGGTACTTGATAAAGTTATAATACTGGGTAAACTCCCAGTTGATGACATTTTTTATCCCATTTTTTTAAAGCCGTTCCAAGGTAGATTTTAAATAGGGAGGGTGACATATAGCAGCCTTGCAGTAAGCCTTTACTAGTCGAAAATTCTTGTAACGAATTCCTACATATTAATATTTGACACTGGTTGCTGCTATATATTCTTCTGATAAGGTTTATCAGCGGTCTGCTAATAGAATTCTTTTGAAGCGCTTCCCATAATAATTTTCTGGGCACATTATCGTATGCCTTTTCCAGGTCTACGAATACCAGATAAATTTCTTATGTCTATCGTATCTATCGATAGATACTTTGAAAAATAATTTCGTAATAAAAATTAAATAGAGCTATTCTAAACATGATTGAAGAATGGCTTCAATGTCGTTCACCTCGCTAGCTCAAGTCTGGTCGAATTATTGATTTAGTATGTATAACGCTTTCAGTTTGTATGAAAATAATAAATTGATCCGCACCTAACATAATTATCATAACACAACTTATGTATGTATTGAAAAATATACAAGTCATTAAATCAATATAAAGTTAAGTGCGTGAGACCTATATTCCGGAAATAAAATGGTCCGTGTAGAGTTTAAAAAAATAATTCCGTAAACAAGTGAAACTATTTATCAGCGGAACGTTGTTTGACAAATTACCAATGATACCTTGTGGAAGATGACGTTCTGGTCTGTGGCACCTAATGCTTTCATGTCAAAGAATATTTTTTAAACATATTTTGTGTATTTCAAGCAAGATAATTATAAAAAACTATTTCTGTACATTGCTTTGTTCCGAATGTACAGTTTGTAAATAAAACTTAGTATCGAGCCAGTGTTGTGTTTATACTTATGTGGGGTCTCTCCTTCTGGCGAGTAAACACCAGACTAAAACAGGACGTATTAAAGTTCCGGGCTTTTTCTATTTATATTCTTTAGTATGTATTAGGTTTAATTTATTTTTTATCTAATAAGAGTATATCTACAGCCCCGGTGAATAAGTGATTAAGTCGGATTTTGTCTAGAGAAAGTTAACTGATTTCAGATAACCGGAATCGTAATATTCTTGTAGTTTTTAGATTGTAATATTAACAATAACTCCTTTTCAAGCCAGTGCCTTACTTAGCCCTCTGTTCACTACGAAAATAACTCGATTCCGCTTTCTTAAGTCCAAGAAACTCATATTGGAGAAAATTAGACTTAACCACTGGGGCTGTAGATATAATAATAATAATTGCTGCAATGTGTACTCCACACGACTTTCCCTTATAACTTACCGTAATAATAAATGTATACACAACACCCTAAATAACACCTATAAGATGGTCGCCTATGGTATAGTGCAGTGGTTCCCAACCTTAAGGGCGTTTTTTTTTTCTAATTTCCCTGTTATATTTTATTATTTCTCTAATTTTTTAAGTGAAAACTTCTTCAGCCGCGTTTAGCGACTTTTGGTAGAGGATAGACTTGTAGGTTCGCGTTGGCAACATGCTCCAGACTGGTGATACCTAGCGGCCTGTGCATGAGTTAATCTCATACTTCAGTTAGATACATATTAGTCGACTTTAGTTTAAAGGTTACAATTCCATTTATATAAGAATAATTATATTTATCTAAAAAGTCATTTAATAGTTGTGCAATAAATAATAATTGTGCAATAATAAATGAAAACATTAATAATTGTTTGAATTATTTTCGTTTCCCTAAAGATTTTATCTATAGCAGTTAAATGCCTTGATTTATGAAATGATTGAAACTACAAAATGCTCTATGTATTGTTGAACTTAACGATAATAATGATAATACTATAAATTAAAAATAAACTATGTAAATACAAATACAAGGTAGAAATAATATAACTATATACTAATTATTATTTCAATTAATTGATATTTTGTATTGAGCTAGTACATCCCATCATATCTTATGACTAATAAATAAACTACTTGAAAATGTATATAATTATTGTTCGGATTTTCAATATATGTGAAAACCATAAAAAACGTTAAAAATTAAATATACAAATTTGAATTTTAAATAATTCAGGCTACAATTGATTTATAAATTAAAAAAAAAAAACAGTTATTCTTAGGTCTAAAGTTTCCACTTCTCTCAGCAGTCCTCATGACAGCCTATTTAAATTTTTCTTGTTAGTTCAATTCTTTATTTGAAAAAAAAAAGCTTCCGAAATTCAAATTCACTGCCTTAGAAACAGCTAGACGCTTCCGACTACTTCAACACATACTAGACAAACGCTCAAAGCTTCAGATCAATTACAAAAGACTTATTTATGTTACTGTTATAAGACCTATATGAACTTACGGAATTGAACTATGGGGCTCCACCAAACCATCAAATTCCTCTCGTATTCAATCCTTGCAATCCAAAATCCTTCGCAAAATCCTAAACGCTCCTTATTTTGTCACAAATAAAACCATCCATAGTGACCTGAACGTTCCATATGTTACCGATTTAGCCCATTCCGGATACCTATCATTCCATAATAAACTCCAGGCCCATCCAAACCCCACTAGTTTCCATCCTTGGATCCAATTCCATCCCGGACAATCCTCCTAGGCCTCGGGACCTTCTATAATAGAAATGTAATTAGTGAGTGCTGCCAATGGGTAGTGCCTCCACATGTCCTTTCATGTATTTATTTATTCATACAGCCCTTGTACTAGATGTATATATTACAGTTGTACAATTCAATAAAATAATTAAAAAAAAAAAATAATTGACTGTCTTAACTATTACCGATGGGTATATTAATTTGAAATTATCGTTCAAATATGTTACTTTTTTTTTTTTTCTTCGTTTCGTCCTGTTGTAAAACACATCATTAAAACCTTTTACATCTTTGAGCTTAAATTTTTCTCTATAATATTATGTATTCGAGTCCTGCAAGACTTCTTTCAGCAGCCCACTCCTTGTCTCCTTTCAACTTCGGATTCCTTGGAACCAATTGAAGTTTGTTTTGTTTTTGTGGAAAGGAGCATGGCATGTTCCTGGATGTCTTCTTGGCCGATTCCTGTTTCATCAAGATCTTTTTCAACATCGATGAATCAGGATCTCTTGTTTTGTTTTTTATTAACAGAGTAGTAAAAGGCATCTGGTTGGTCTGCCTCTGTGAGCTCATACATACGTGTTTGAAGGCAATCAAATCTTTATTCGAATCTTATCAGTTATCTTCTCATCATGCAAAAAACATTTAAGAGGGTTTAAAAAATTTAAATAACTACTTTAATTATTTTTTTCAATTATTCCTCTCCTTTCTTTCGGCCCAGTATTTTTTCATTGCCTCTAATCTCCTATTACTTTCTTCATGGGAGATTTCGATAGTCCGCTTCGTCCTTGCCTCAAACCTCATCCTATTGTCTCGGGTTCTGCTCTTGGCAGTTCCATCCAAAAGCATATCCTCCGTACCTTCGAGTCCTCTCATGTCCCTCTATGATTCCTTAACTAATTAGGTTTAGTTTTTTTTTTATTTCTAAGAAATTCAAATATTCTTTTTGATAGCCTATTTGCATTCATTCGCAGGATACGTAGATAAAAATTAATTCTCCTTTTCCTTGTGTCGTTGATTCTTTCTGAATCTAAAACTATAATTTTTTTATCTTTATCGTTATTAAATAGGAGCGGAGTGGCTCAGTGGTTGAGCGCTGAGATGTCGTGCCAAAGGCCCCGGGTTCGATTCCCGCTGCTTGACGGACTTTTATTTGATCTGTAAACAGCCGGACATGTATCCTATGGGATATAGCACCATCTTGGAGCTCACCCGACCTCTCTAAAGTGGGTACTTAAGTAAGTAGGTGGTCTTAAGGTTTTTTTAAAGGGAGTAAAAGATTCTTGTTTGTGGCGTCCTTCGGGAGGAACATAAGATGGGTCCCGAGCCTGTACAATGTCAGGTACTAGTTTAAGATCACTGGCAAAAAAACTAATCTTATTTAAAATATTTAATATTGAACGTGATCTCGGACCAATAACCTCCATGCACAACCCTTATCCAAGAAACAGTATAGTCTCTACCATGTACTGAACCCAAGACTTCATGAGTTGCAGTGGTACAGGTTTTTTTAAAAATATTAATGATAAACCATTCACTGTACAATTAAAGTTGATTTTCAAAATAAAAGTATGTTATTTAGTAATTTGTAGTGTCATAAAATATTGTTATTATTTATGTAAGTTAATTGTATAGTAAAATAAACTTTCGCACTGAGTATTATACATCAGGCATCACTATTCCCACAAATGACGCTCAAGGACGCCCATTCATCAATTGTAATTCCAACTAACTAACAATAACCCAGAATAACATAGTTGCCATTTTATTCATAACAATAATAACAAGGCCTTCTATATCATTATAGAGGGAGATATTTCCCACGAGGCTTTACCCCGGCCATTACAAGAGTCCCTTTTATAAATTTATCAAAAAACAATATGCACCGATATTCATAATTAGCAGTTTGGTATGCACTTTCGACGAAAACGTCTCCATTTCATGTTCTTGTCAAAATATATTTCATGAACTATTTCACATAGCTTCATCCTTCGAATTATTCTAAACTTCTGAAAGTAATTCACAGATTCTATTTCCGAAGACGCCAATTCCCAAAATGTCTTATAATTTTAAAGAATACCAATTACAAATAAACAATATACACAAATCACAAAAATATCTAATCAACAATAATAGATAATAAATTATATTCTCTTAAATTGCCACGGCCAATATTTTTAATCCATTCATCAAGTATTTCTCGTGGTTTTGATCGTGTTGTTAAATTAATTAAAATCATCAGAGCAGTCTCAGATTAAGCCCTGATGAAGCTTACAGTATGGCGGACGAAACGTCGGCAATGAATTTGACGACACGGTCGAAACCAGAAGATACGTGAAGAACGGATTAAAAACTATATTGACTAAATAACAATACAGAAAACAATTTAATAAAAAAAAAAGAAGGCGAAAACACTAAAAATCAATATGGAAAACTATTTAATAATAAATGAGTGATAGGAAGAGATTACAGGAATCAAGATATGATAATAGGATAAGGAGCACGGTTTCTTGCAGGCCGGCTGATATACAAGTATGTACCAACCGATTTATTAAAAGATAAAGCAAAATATTTTCGGGAGATTTTGAGATCAGATTCTAAAAAACAGACGAAAAATATCTCATTTAAAAAAATATAATGAATCGAAGATATCAGGAAGGACGTCGTCGTTAATATAACATTCTATTTCTACAAACAAGAGCTGTGAGGTGATTGGTCGAATAATTAGCGTAAAATTGCTTCTGATTGGCCTTCCGTGCTCAGTTTACAATGGCGGGGTCGATGTGTCGCCTGCTAATTGGAGGTCTTGCCCTCGACCGTCTAAATGATGCCTCTCCAATTGGTCGCTATATCTTCCAATCACCAATGGGACAATTCTTCCATCGTCTACATTTCTTTATGCAAGCGGTTTATGGCCATTTGACAGCCTCAATCACACTTCAAGGTCGAGGCACAAAGAGGCGAACTTTGGCATCGCTTCGAAAATCTCTTTTCCGACTTCAGGTGGTTTGGGGGGGAATGAGTGGGAGCTCATTAGACGATGAATTCAATTCCTAATTAATTGTGTGATCCTTAAAAAACTGGTTCACTTTTTGCATCACAATCTTTCAGGTAAAATAATTTAAGATCTTGCAGAGAAAATGGCCTCCTGACCTTCTAAGTTGAATTTGTTATTTGAATGCTACCACTGGGTAGTTTTTCTACTTGCCTTTATCTCGTCCCATTATATACCTTTCATTATATTCACTTGTTTGTTCATTTAACGTCACTTTATGCTGCTATGGCTAATCGGACGATGCTACAGTGGGAGCTCTAAATTTTGCCTACCCAGGTTTAATTAGGATAGGGATTTTTAACGAGTACCTGGCATCGTACAGGCTCGGGACCCCCGTTTATCGTCCCTTCCGAAGGACGGCGTAACTAAGGATTTTTTACTCCCTTAAAAAAATCCTAGCGCCAACTGCCGGGCTACGAACCCGCGATCTTGGGCTTAGTAGTTTGTTACGCTAACCACTAGACCACAGGTGACCTTGTTATATTCACTTGATATATTATATTATACAGTTGTAAATTTCAATAAAAAATGTATTAAAAAAAAATCATCTTGCAGCAGAAGGTGGACAATTCAACTGTTCCTATACCAGGAGTTCTCAGACACTCCAGGTAACATTCAGAATAGCTGTACAGAAAAGTTTAACATGGACAGAGGATAATCCAAGAATTGAAGGGTTGCTATTATAACCAAAGAACTAAGTTTGCCATGATAACATAAGATGTATCCACACAGAAACTCTTCGTATCAAGGGAATAATCCACCATATTAGATTTGATGGTTGAGATCGCTCACAGACTGCCCCAACCTGGACAGTATAGGCAAACAAGATCAAGGAGGATAGAGAATTAATTCGAAAGATATTTGCACATGGAACTGAATTCAGGAATATTTAAACTGTGGAAAAATTATATATTTAAAAAAAAAATATTAGGATAATAACTGATCCAAGTGAGATATGATTGACACTCAGAGTTGATTTCTTTTTTTTTGTATGAAAGGTACACTTGGTTTCCCTATCATAAAATATAGGAGGATCGAAATAGTTGGGGGAGCAGTCAAAAATTTACACAATTAATAAGTGAAAACTTATTTTTTATTTGTGCCGATGTTTCGACCAACTTTGTAGGCCATCTTCAGGGCTATGAGAAAAAACAGACAAAAACAAAAATGACTATAAAAATACATAACAGTACCAAGAATATAATAAAATAAAATAAAATCATATAGCCAGGAAACAAGGAGGAAGAGGTCTCACTAGTTTATTAAAATCGTGCAGAGAACAGGAAGCACAACTTAAGGCCTATGTCATGAGCAGTACTTCACCTGTATTATCTGCGATTACAAGGCTTGACCACGGATATATGGCACTAAACTTGCTTCGAGAGGAACAAAACGAGAACCTAACTGAACAGAGTCTTACTGAGTCATGGAAATGTAAACAACTTCACGGCAGATTTTACAACGCCTTAAAAACCTCTGGAATAAATTTAGCAGCATCTGTCCAATGGTTGAAAAATGGAACTATGTTTCCAGAGACGGAAGGATTCCTTTTAGCTATACAAGATCAAGTAATGGCAACGCGTTCGTATAGGAAGTATATCTTACAAGAGGCCATTGATGATAAGTATCGTCTTTGCAAATCAACAAATGAATCAATACAACATGTGACCTCAGGCTGTCAGGTACTAGTGGGAAAAGAATACCTCCAAAGACACAATAATGCAGCGAAGGTCATTCATCAAGCAGTTGCTAAAAGATGTGATCTAATTAAAGATCACCAACCTTTCTACAGATATCACCCTGAAGCATTATTAGAAAGTGGTAATGTTAAATTATATTGGGACCATACGATGATAACAGACCACCATATATCTCACAACAGACCTGACATCGTCCTTATTGACAAGGCAGCAAAGAAAGCACAGATTATTGAGATAGGAGTTCCTTCCGACGATAACGTGCACAAAACAATAGGAGAAAAAATTCGGAAATATCAGGAGCTTAGCGAAGAGTTGAAGCATCTTTATGGACTGGTGAGGGTTGAAGTACTGCCAATTGTAGTGTCTACGAATGGACTTATCCCAGAGGAAACAATAAGATCCTTGAAAATCCTTGAATTGAACAAGGAAGTTGAAATACTACAAAAAGCAGTGTTGTTGGGAACTGCTAGTATTGTACGGAAATTTCTAAATATCGATAAATAAGACGATTAAGCTTGACCTTGACCATGGTCCGGTTAAGACATATCAACCAGCAATGCTGAGAAGAAAAAGATTAAATAGGATATTATATAGAGATATAGAAAAATTGAGCGAAAAAAGTGAAGGATATATTATGAAAGGATGTATGAATAAAGATGATTACAGAATAGATGTATAGAAAGGTAATAATGCAAACAAAATACAAAGAGAGAAATCAAGGTAAACAGAAAGTTACGAAATTAAAAAGATATAAATATAAAGAGTGAGATATATAAGTATGGAAAACTTAGTTTAATAAAGATAAAATAAAAAATGTATGATAATAGACTCCTAGGGCCAACGAATTTCCTCTCTAACATGAATAATAAATTTTTGACTGCACCCCCAACTATTTTCATCCTCCATTAGTACTCACAGTCAACGAATTTCCTCTCTATCATAAAATATAATAATGAGAAGAAAATGGTACAAGAGGGGTTAAACATCGGTTGCTAATAAAACTATTTAAGGAGTTATGAAATATTATAGCAAAATATTATACCAATTAATTTTCTTTTATTTATCAGGTGGTGATGTTATTTTGTTATAACGTTGCACAGTATACTACAGTTTTTGAGCACTAGATCAATGAATTGTGAAGAGATGGTTAAAATAGTTTTAAAAAAATTAAAATCAAGTTTTCATAAAAGAAGGAAAAAAAACCATTATCCAGTACAAAATTCTTCAATTTATTAAGTCTTAAGAAGTTTCGACTACAGTCATTTTTAATCACATAATCTTGGTTTTATGCATCAAAAACCAAACTCTACATAAATACATGAGTTAAAGGTCAAAATTTTCTGTAAAAAAAAAAGCAAGACAAATAACAATCATATTAATTAAATTAAAAAATACAGATTTAAAAATATTTATTGTCCAAACAATAGTGATAAGGGATAGATACCTTCATAAAATTTTTCATAAAAATGACTGTAGTCGAAACGTCTTAAGACTTAATAAATTGAAAAAATTTGTGCTGGATAATGGTTTTTTCCTTCTCTTATGAAAACTTGAAGTAATTTAGTCCAAAATTTTAAATCATAAAAAGTAAGGATTTAAAAATAACAATGTTGTCTTAAAATAAGAAGTGTAACGTGGATAGAAGGGTCTATAATCAAAATGTTATCATTACATTTTATATATTTTAATTTCTATTAATATGAATGAGAAGGTATCAGAATTATCAGTGCTCAGGTTATAAACAATGGCGGATAACAGTCCCTGCAGACCGGCTAATACACAAGTACATTATATATTTCTTTAGGAAATCATTTGACTGATATTAAGAAGGATGTTCCATTTAAAATTTATCATTAAATTTTTATTTTAAGTGGAAATATGATCGCATGCAGTTTAATTAAAAATATTTTGCTCTCTGTTCAGAACGGAAAGATATCCTCCATGGGGTGAGCGGCAACTTCAGAGGCGGAGAGCTGACGGCCATAATGGGGCCCTCAGGCTCCGGAAAGTCAACTCTTCTCAACATACTTGCTGGTTTTAAGTGAGTTCTATTATAAAATAAAACATAATTGTATATTATTTCTTATTTACTTTTCCGCAGATGTCCGGTGTTACAAGTGTATTACTTAAAAGCAATCTGGGAATTCGGACAATTAAAAAAACTGTACCGCTATAACACATAGAGGTTCTTGGGTTCAGTACGTGGTAGAAACTGTACGGTTTCTTAGACAACGGTTGTGGTGGGATGTGATTCCTTGATCACACTCAACCGCCATGTTATGGTTATCCTTTATTATGGTTACCCCCTTTATAGAAACTCACCCAGGAGTGTGTTAGATCCCACAGGATCCATCTCCAGCTGCTAACTGATTAATTAACTAATAAAAGTCAACCCAGCAGTGAGATTTGAAGCCAGGACCTTCGGCCCAGAAACTCAGCACTCTACCACTGAGCCACTCCTCTCCATTTATACAAATTTACTTTTTTAAATATCTACACTTATTATTCATAATTGGTTTATGAGCTAGCTGTAAAACTCTTTTTTATTCTTCTTCTTCAGTGACATCACTAGGGGTTTGCTTCTGGCCCTTCTGATCCGCTGAAGATAGAAAATTCAGTGACGGTTCTTGGCGTCCTTCCAATGTGGCCAAACCACTTTAGCTGTCAGTTTTCTATTGAAATCTTTAGCTTCATTACTGTCAGTTCTTCTCTTACATATTCATTCCTGCCACGGTCGCTCCTTTTCTTTCCAATGACTCTTCGCAGGAAAATCATTTCAGCAGCTCAGCACCATTTCAAGACAAGTTATTTCGATCCCAAAGACATCTTATTTCTATTTTTCTTTTGTTATTAATGGGTTTCAGAATCACATCTTTGATTTTGTAAATCTTCTTTCTTTTGTGATGAATCAATATATTCAGATGTTTATACAGTACTCTAGGGCCTATAACTAATTTTTCATCCTAATAAACTTATGACCGGAGATGTACGATTACAAACCATAAAGGGTCTTGGTACAGGCCAGTACTGTTTCTAGGACAGCGGTTGTGCAGGAAGGTGATTTATCCGAGATCATGCTCAACCACCAGTTTGTTTATGCATTTAACCTAAACTTTTGCTACTACGGTTAATTGGATGATGGTACTGTGGGAGTATCCACTATCCAGGTTTAATTAGAATAGGGATTTTTAATGAGTACCTGACATCGTACAGGCTCAGGACCCCCATCTTAAGTCCCTTCAGAAGTGTGTCACAATCAAGGATTTTTTTACTACCTTTAAATAAACCATAAGGCCACCTGCTGGTTTATTTAAATATCTTGGGCACTGTCTTGGGCATAGTAGGTTGTTGTACTAACTACAACTGGTGACCCCCCTCTCAAATGTTTTCCCCCCAATTTAGGGAGGTTGGTTGAGTCAAAGGAAGGTTTGTAGATCCCACAAAGGCCATTGGTGGATGCTGATAATATTAAATAATTTATCTGCCACAGCTGGATTTAAATCCCGGAACCTTCAGGATAGCAACACAGAACTCTACACACTAAGCTACTCCCTCAATAAACCGATGCATCGTACAAAATTAACTATATATACTTAGGTGTCTATCGATAATAAGGTATCTCATCAAAGCCCAGTATCACCAATGTTTTTCATACATTTTTTATCTAATATCATTATTATTTTAACAATTTTTATGCCTAATCAAGTAATTTTGCATTTTTAATAGTTAATAATTAATTGTAATTGTTTCCCAATCCTCAACCATTCATCTAATAATTTACTTTCAATCTCAGGCAAAATCTCCCATTTAATTCTTTAACCTTCTATACGTTGGCCCTATTATTATTATTATTTATCTTTTTCTTTTTCTTGGCTTCTACCGGAGAATTCACCTACCCTGAGAGAAGTCAAGGGTGATGCTAGAAAAATTAATTTGTAATTTTTATTACTTTTCTAACAAAACTCGCAGTTCCGAGCAGCAATGCTTTCTGCATTTGTTTCAGAATATTATAATTTAAGTCTCATTCTTTTAAGCTGTTCATCGTCTTTTCCAGAATCAGTCCATTAGTAGATATGACTAACGGCAAAACTTTTGCTTTATCAAGTTTATATTAATTGCTTCAGTTCCTGCCAGGTCCTGATATTTTCTTGTTTTTTTAGAAACCACTTTGTGTATGTTGTAATGGATTAAATAAGCAAAACTTATTTTGTGTTATCTTTGACTGCAGCCCCTGACCAATTCAATCCATCATTATAATAAGGTCTTGTCCGCTGTTTTAAATATATAGAGCTCTCACTGTAGCATCATCCAATTAGCCATAGCAGTACAAAATGAACAAATAAGATCGGACAAATTAACAAGAAACCCTCTAATGATTCTTTAAAATTTCAGAAAAAAAGGTTTCACGGGAGATGTCTCTGTCGAAGGAGGCAGTGAGAGGAAGTGTTACATAATGCAAGAAGAAAGCCTTCATCCTCTTTTGACTGTGCGAGAAGCGATGAATATTGCTGCGTCACTGAAGCTTGGATCGTTGGTGACCGCAAAGCAACGAGCACACAGGGTGAGAATCAAAATATATGAAACTACTCGTAGATTCTTTTTGCATGAGAGCTAACAGTTTCTTTGTTTACTGTTAATTTTACTAGGTAAATGAAATCTTGGACTCGTTGGGTTTGAGCTCTCATGCTCTGACTCTTTCAGGACATCTTTCCGGAGGCCAGAAGAAAAGATTAGGAATCGCCTTAGAGCTTATTGATAATCCCAAAGTTATGTTTTTTGACGAACCGACGAGGTAAATGTATAGAATTATGACAGAAAATAGCTGATCAATCTGACATTATTTCTTTTACTTTAAGTGGGAATTTTCATTTTATTTTTCAGCGGTTTAGATAGCAGTACGACAAAACAATGCGTGAAACTTCTGAAAGATTTGTCGAGGGAAGGGAGGGCAGTGATCTGTACTCTCCATCAGCCTAGTGCCACCATCTTCAAAGTAATAGACCAAGTCTACTGCCTGGCGGGTGGCTGGTGTATATACAACGGAGCACCGAGTGGGCTCAATACGTATCTTGGAGAACATGGTCTCTGTTGTCCTCAGTACCATAATCCAGCAGATTTTTGTAAGTTATATCTTTTCTAAATAGCTTGTTAAATATCTAATTTTTTAATAGATTTTTTTAGTATTCATTAAATTTAAACATTAATAAATATGTTTAAGACAAATATTGCTAAAGTGTTCCCCATTGATCTTCTTCTTCATCTTTTCTTTTTTCTCTATGCTTCTCAGTAAAGAGGTTCATCCATCCATCGCAACTAGGCATCCCGGTCTCTCGTGATTGTCCTAACCTGGATATGAGGCCTCCATAGCACAGTTGAAGCCTTCCCTTAGGTCTTTTACCTGTCGGTCGGGCTTCATAGAATTTTCTGGGTTCTTTAAATCCTCCCATTATGCAGACATAGCACATACTTAAGCTGTCTTTTCTAGAGTATTTGTCCCAATGGCTCCAGTTCAAACTATTCTCTTCTTCTGTTGTTTCGTATGCAGTCTTGTCTAGTTTTTCTCGTCACTCTTTGGAGATATCTGATTTTAGCTGTGTTTGGACTATTTTTATGTCTGTCTATAGTTATCCAGCTTTCACTACCGTAGAGCAAAGTTGGCAGGTACATTACTTAATTTAACGCCTCTTCCAAAAGTGGATTATTGGATTTCCTGGTCATGTTGTTGACCTCATCATCGATTTTCTCATTCCTGCTTCATACAACACCAAGGTATGTATAGTCATCAGTTTGTTCAAATGACTGGCCGTTATATATCACAATGATTGCCAGTGTAGGTTCCCTTCTCAGATGTAGTATGTTACTTTTATTTGTATTAATATAGAGACCTGTTCACATTTAAGCACAGCTTCCTATAGGTTCTGCTGAGAGTCAGCCGCTAGGACTATGTCATCTGCGTACAATAGAGCTTGGACTTCAACATGCCTCATATCCATAGTCTCACTATGCTTCAGGCCATTCTCCTTTTGCAGATTTTATGTATTTCATCCATAAAATTTATCTTCTTCATTATGAAATCCATCTCCTTGCTCCACTCCTGGTTCCATGGCAAAATCAAGCAAAAGTTAGTAACATCACTGAAGTTTATAGAAATTTCACAGGAAATTGCACTAAGGGGGTTTCCTATTTTCACATTCACAAAAATATCATAGTTATTTTATAAATTTTAATTTCTTTTAATTAAAATATGTTATAAACATTGTTTATTTGATAAATGTGAAAAAAAATCAAAAAATAAAATAAAATATTAATTAGAATACAATAGGAAAAATCCCAAAAAGCATTTTAGTGACTTAAGGCTTTGCTTTATGGAATTTTTCCTATTGCACTCTAATTACTTTTTTTAATGAAGGTTTTATTAGATAATTATTTTTAATATAAAATGTAAATGGTGAATGTTGAGAAGTAAATTTTTATGTCTCAACATTCACCATTTACATTAACATAAACACTTTATCAGCAAAAATTTTTTTGTTTTAAAAACATAAAACGGTCTATACTAGAGAGAAGGGAAAGTTAGCTCTACTGTTTAAAACTGATAATTCAACACAACTGCCATTGTTTTCTGAGAAATTACAGAATATAACTTAGAAGGCCAAATAAAAAATGGTGGTGATTCATTTTTATTGTGGCCATCATGCATAATTCAATGGTCTGTTTTTAAATTATTTTTCCAACTTAAAAGGAATATTTGTCTTGTAATGATAAAATGTATTCATTAGGTTACATAATGGTACCTAAAGGTACAATCATAACCCATTCGATTATATAAATATTTATTTAAATGTTAATTTGTATGTCTGATTTTTAGTATAAAAAAAGAGTTTTTGCAAATAGGAAATTGACTTTATAATATTTTTTTTTAAATTATAGAACTACAAAATACCAAACGTAAAATACAAAAGATTGATATATTTTCATAATTTTATCTAACCTTTCCTATTTATAGTGCTTGAAATCTGCTGTGGAGAATATGGCGATCACGTTCCTGCCATGTCTGAAGCCTGCAACAATGGCAAAAGTGAAGATTGGGTTAAAAGGATAGACTCTAGTAGTGAAAATTTAAATTCTAGTAAGTTGATTTAACATATGGTCATCATATTAAAATAGGCTATCAAACTTGTATGATACAAAATGCTTAAATAAAGGTTACATCAGTAACCATGTTTAATCAAATTAATCCAAATAATAGTATCGAACCAAATATACAATTAGCTTAATATTTTCATGATGGTAGTGAAACATTGTTTCCATAAATAAAAAGATAGGTCCAGGAAAACGTATTTTTATCCAACAGCAGAAATAACTGATAAATTTTGAAAGGCTTTAAAAAATAAACCACTGTCTCAAGAAAAAAACAAAACAACTGTACTACTTCAGTCCAATAGTCTTGAGTTCAGTACATGTTAAGGACTGTACTGTTTCTGAGGAAATGGATGTGCAGGGAGGTTATTTGGTTGAGATCACACTTAACATCCTGGTTTTTCCCTTGATTAACCGTACACTCTTACTAAAGCTTCACTAGATTGACCTCCAAATCCCACTGAGATAATGCGTAATACATAGCTAACAGAATAAATAATATATGTGCCACAATCACACTCAAGTCATGCCACAAATAATTGTCTCTGAGTCCTCAAACATTTAGCTACTCCATCCCCTGTATCTATAAAAAAAAATTATTGAAAATAAACTTATTTAGTAGAGTTTCAAAAGGCACATTTTTCGAATGGCGCCCATTAATCAAGTTAATTTTCCATCATTCTTCTAGTCATTTCTAGTAGAACAGCACCAAAGACTTGTATGATTGATATTCTCTTTTGAATCATTCAAAAATGAAGTCGGTATTTAAGCATTGGGGGATCATTAAGTAAAACTACACATATTTAAGGCAGTATACCTCCCTGCACTCCTATATGGGGGTGAAATCTCGGTGCTGATGGACAAACTGGAGAGAAAAATCACTGCTGCAGAAATGAGGTTTCTCCGAAGGATCGTAGGGAAAACGAGACTTGACTGCATTCGTAATGAGAGAATCTGGGAGGAGTTGGGTATTCCCCCGATGAAGGATGTCCTTGAGACTCGACAGCTTAACTGGTTAGGACGTTTCATCAGAATGGAGGATCACAGGGATCTATTGAAGTCTATGTACTATGTCCCCCCTGGCAGACCGAGTGTATTACCGTGAATACGTCGACCGTCTGTGTAAAAAAAGAAACAAGAATATAAACCAAGCCAGAAATCTTGCAAGTAACAGGAAACATTGGAAAAAAAAAAAAAAACTGGTTAGACGATCCCCGACGCTGAAAGGCACTAAAGGGTGATGCAAAAGAAGAAGAAGGTATCATTTAGAAGTATCGATTCGTTTTTTTATAATCTTTCAAAATGTAATATAAATAGAGCAGGATGTGACTTGAATACAAAGAGAAATTTAATTATTTGGACATAACTGTGGTAAACAAAATTCAAAAATAAATAAAGGCCAAGTCAAATGTTGGTAACGCTCGGTGCAGGACTGATTTAATAGAGTATGTATATTTTTCGGAGCAGAGTGCCTCAGTGGTAGAGCAATAAGTTACCATACCGAAGGTCCTGGTTTCAAAACCCGCTCGTTAGCAGACTTTTACTTAATCTGTTAGTGGTCGGAGATGGACCCTATAGGATCTAGAATGACCCTACTGGCGCTGATCCAGCCTCTAAAAAGTGGGTACCCAAAATAAGGGGGGAAATTTGGTTGTTGAGTGTGATCTAGGATATATTACCTCCCTGAGCAACCTTTGCCCAAGAAACAGTACAATCTTTACCATGTACTGAACCCCAGTTTTTTTAATATATATACATATATCTTTAAATTATAACTTTATAAAAAAATGTAAATTTTTTAAATTTAAGTATATTGTGACAACCCTAAAATCAAATTATAAAATCTTATAGGTCAGATGGGTACTGTACAAGTAACGACTCCAGTCCATGTTCCTGATCTACCGCCGTTGGAATGCTTCCAGAAACAAGCTTATCCCGCCTCGTTCCCTAAGCAAGTTGTCGTTTTGGTTCGAAGGATAGGAATTCAACTGATAAGGGATCATGTAAGTAAACCTTATATAAACTGTGTATGATTATATCATAAGTTAAAGGTTATATATGTGGAAGAAAATGGTCCGGGTAGAGGTCAATAAATTTCTCCACATCTAAGAGAAACCCTGAGCATTTTCTTCCACCTATATTATCAAGGTCAACTATTATCATTCAAGATCAAGGTTATATATGTTATTTAACAGAGAATGAATAAATTTGCTTCATTAAGTAAAATTATTTTTATTCTTACTTAACTAAATATGAAATAAATAGTAAGGAAAAGTAATGTGATCTGAATTTTCAATGGATATACATATTTTTAGGTTCAAAATGATATTAATGTGTATATGATAGGTCAAGAACAGTTGTTAAAAAACTGAAATAGCGAATTTAAGATAGATATAAGCCTACTGGTTATAAAATAAATATATAACAGATAATTAATAAAATTAAAATCAAGGGATACTAATTAAACCAGTTTAATCCAAGCTGAAGTGACAAAATTAGGTGAGATTAATTTCATTATAAAGAAGTAAAGATAATTTTTCAATTGCATAAGGTAGTATATAATTACATTTTTTTCTCCTTGTATTGACCACTTCGGATCACCTTACAACTTAATTTTTTTTTATTCTGTTGGAGTTTTCTCTACTATTCCTTGATGTGTTCACTAGTAAGTTTCTTTTGATCCTCTGTCCAGCTTCGTCGAACCTTCTCTGGTTTTTCTCCATCCTGAAACGATTCCAGATTTTTCACTCTGCTTTCAAATTCACTTCCTTCTAGCATGTTATTTTATTTCTTTCACGGAACAGCCTATTTATTATTATTTACTATGTAAATAAGCCATAATATTATCAATTCCTTAAATATAGAAGGAATGTATATTTTTGTTCCGAATTCATAAAAAAAGTTAATATTAACAAAATTAAATTGCTTTCTTTCATTAGCAAATCTTACTTTTTAATTCTAATATGTTAATGCTATGTTTCAGTTTCTTATGCACTCACGTTTGATGATTCACGCAGCTATCGCTCTCCTCATCGGAGTATTCTTTTTCGATATAGGATGTGATGCAGGCATGGTTTTTAGTAACTATAATGTTCTGTTTTTCAGCGTTCTGTTTTTGGCATTCTCAGCCCTTCAGTCAATGGCTATTGCATGTAAGTTTACTATAATTATAAAATATTTATCCATATTTTAAAATTATTTTGTCTAGAAAATATTTACAGATTAGAAAATAGTAGAGTAGTATATTGGGGAAAGGTAAAGTATTTGAAACTATTAATAATGAAAGCCAATGTCTGTCCCACATTATAGGCATTCTTCGAAGCTATATAGACAACAAAGATGAGAATCAAAAACATTAATACATATATAATTTATTTTTTACTAATTGTAATAATTTTTAAATCTTTTCTCTTCAAAATAAAATATAAATAAATATAAGGTTAATGTGCTACATCTCAGTTAACATTGGTCAATTTTTTCTCTCTATGGAATAAAGAAAAAAAGTATTAGTAAAACATCAAATTTAGAGAGGGAGTTCAATTTTTTTTTCCTTTGCATATCAAAAAATTCACTATTTAAAATAATATACCAAAAGTATTTGTGTAGTTTTTACTTTTTTTTAAAGCCTATGGTAAACTGATTCTATAACAGTCATTTTATCCTCATAAATGACTGCGTTATAATTATTAATTATAAGCCACCATTATGAAACGAAAAGGCAAATAGAAATGTCAAGTTACAAAGCTTAGTAAGGGATAAACCCTTGAATTTTATTTCAGTAATTATTCCGCATGTTATACATACTTGAATCAATACATCACGACATAATAATGTTTTAATACATTAACACATAAACCATGAACATTTTCCATGTTGTATGGATCTAAAATATAACATTTAAGTAAAAAGGCAGTAATTATTCTGCAGGTTGTCGCTTCAAGTTTAGTCACAACATGTTTTAACTTTTCATTTGTTTCCCTTTTAATATTTTCCAAAAATATAATTCCATCATGAGCTTTTATATGTTAAAGAGAATTTAATTATGGTTTAAATATGTATACTTCGGTAATAATTTCATCAAGAAATGAACGTTTCAACAAACATGTACTATGAATATTAGTTGAAACTTTTATTTCTTGACGGAATGATTACCGAAATCTACTCATTACCCATAATTACATTTGCTTTTCCATAATAAAGCTCACGATAACTTGTATTTTTGGAAAATATTAAAAATGAAACAAACTCTCAAAAACAAACAAACTCATAAAAATGAATCAAACAAATATCACGACAACCTGCGGAACAGATACCTACTTTTTCTAGAGTATTGGTTAATTTTACTTAAATTATTTGGATTTTTTTTTCATTATTACAGTTCCTCTTGAGATGCCTATAATTAGAAAAGAACATTTTAATTGCTGGTACTCTATAAAGGCATATTATTTGGCCAACACCATTGCAGATCTCCCCATTCAGGTCAGTGTTTATGCATTGTAATAATAAAAATGATTTTATTTTCAATCATTAAAATACTTGGTTTCCGTTTCCCATGGGATAATAATTTGGTTTACCTTATAACAAAACAAAACTTTCTAGACATAATGTAGTGAATTACATGTCATTTGAGTTTTAAGACATCAGTTCTAAACATTAAATTCATCATAAAGATAAAAATAAAGGTGTTAATAATATTTATAAGTACAACTATGCTGGTAATGAATAAGATCTATAAATGGATAATATAAAACAAAACTTGCTATGTGTTACGCAGGTCGTTGCTTCAAACTGAGTTATACAACAAGTTTTAACTGTTTATTCGTTTTATTTTTAATATTTTCCAAAAATACAAGTTATCGTGAGCTTTATTATGGAAAAGCGGATGTAATTATGGGTAATGAGTAGATTTAGTAATCGTTTCATCAATAAATAAAAGTTTCAACCAACATTTTGAAGTATAAATGATATATGTTTGTTGAAACATTCATTTCTAGATGAAATAAGTACCGAAGTATACACAATTCTCATAATTACATTTCATTTTCCGTACTAAAGCTCATGATAACAAGTATTTCTGGAAAATTTTAAAAGAGAAGGAAAAAATATTGTAATTATTGGTAATGAGTAGATTTCAGTTAATCATTTCATCAATAAATAAAAGTTTCAACTAACATATATCATCCTACAACAAAACTTAAATCTAGTAGTAAATTTGTGATGACTTCTTAAGTATAAATACTAAAGACAATGATCATTTAATACTAGACCATTGTGGATAATGAGGTTATAATCAGAGAATAAAAACCTTCTCTTTTTACCTTCTCAAATACACCATCTTGATTTTTTTTTTTTTTTACATTCTTTCTGGTGCACTAATTAAAAATTTGCTAGTTGTTTCAATGTTGTTATTACAAATAAAACTGTTAGGAACATAATACACATTAGTAGCTAAAAATGAAATCTCAAATATTAAGGAAGTCAGTGTTACCAACATATTGATTGTTAATTTGAATTCAAGCATTTTTTTTATTACCTCATTAATTTTTTTATTCTCATCAATAAATAAAATAATTTTATGTTTCAGGTATCCTGTGCTGTTATATACTGTACCATTGTCTATTGGATGTCTGGGCAACCACCAGAATGGATCAGGTTTTTTATGTTCACCTTTATGGGAATTATAACTTCCCTCCTAGCACAAGCAATAGGCTATCTTGTAGGGGCTTCTATGAAAGTTATGGTAAGTATATACAATTTTATTAGCTGATAATATTAATTATTAAATTATTGTTATTTATAAAGAAATATTTATTTATTATTTCATTAATTAGTTATTTATTAATAAAGAATTTGAATAATGCTTTAATAATATAATTATTTAAAAGGCTTGAAAATGATAACAGTTCAATGAGTAATGATTACCTCAAAATGTATTTCCTTTACAAGGAGCTATTACAAAGAAAGAATTGAAAAACTTATTGAATATAAATGTACAGAAGCAAAGGAGAATATTTTCTTTAATTAACAAAATTTGATAGTTTTACTAATAATGTATAGTTGGGCCTATGTATCTTGAGCAAGGGCAGATCCAGGGGGGGGGCACGGGGAGCGTGGAGCGTGGACCCTCCAGACAGTTTTTTGTGTCCTGTGGAGAATCCATTATAGTGCATAATTATATGCAAATTACATGATCATAGTTGTTAAAATAACAGAAAGAACATGAGTGGAACTATTGTTTTGATATTTTAATAAACCTTTGAAACCTTTCTATAAATATGTACTACAAGTTAATTTGTAAGTTATTGTTGATTTTTTTCCCGTCTGCCCGTTGTGCCCCCCCAGAAAAAAATTCCTGGATCCGCCGTTGATCTTGAGCAATGTTGGAAATGGTCAGGTGGGAAGAAGATGGCCAATGAATTTTAAACAAATGAAAATGTAAAAAATAAATGTATTCTTATTCTGTTTTGTTTTTGATATCAGCAAGGGCGGATTTAGGGGGGGCACGGGAGCACGTAAATTTTCATCCGTTCCTCTTTAATATTCTTGAAAATAAGATTTTGGTAATCATTTCATCAAGAAATGAACATTTCAACAATCATATACCATCTATTCTTCGAAATGTTAGTTGAAACTTGATAAAAATGATTATTATGATGATTATGGGATAAACTATTTAATTTTATGTCAGTAATTATTCCGCAGGTTGTCGCTTCAAGTTTTAACTTTAAGTCACAACAAGTTTTAACTTTTCATTTGTTTCCCTTTTAATATTTTCCAAAAATATGATTCCATCATGAGCTTTAGTATGTTTAAGAGAATTTAATTTTGGGAAATGTGTATACTTCGGTAATAATTTCATCAAGAAATGAACGATTCAGCAAGTATATATCATCTATTCTACGAAATATTAGTTGAAACTTTTATTTCTTGATGAAACGATTACCGAAATCTACACATTTCCCATTTTTACGTTCTCTTTTCCATAATAAAGCTCATAATAATTTGTATTTTTGGAGAATATTAAAAAGGAAACGAATAAACAGTTAAAACTTGTTGTGACTCAACCTCGACAACCTGTGGAACTGATATCTTCTTTTTTTTCTTAGCCCTGATTATGACCTAAAAATTAGACCTAAACATTGGCACAAAATAAATAAGTTTTACTGATTTTTTTTTTTAAATTCATTGACCTCCCCCTCCCCCCCAAGACCATTTCATTCATTGCTTGGAATCTTACTTGCATAAAATCTTTTTTATCAATTATTGTTAAATATTTGGTATTTTAGTAGGATTATTCTTATCACTGTACAAAGTAATTATACAGGGCCCAAGGTTAAATTAACCATGCAGTGTTGGTTTGTTTTTTTGTATTAATATTTTATTTCTCATAACTTAATAATTAACATTTTACGTCGTACACCTAACAATAAAATAAATTTTGTTAATATTTACTTTTTTACAGAATGGTGTTATGCTTGGTCCATTGTCTATAACACCATGGGTACTGTTCTCGGGTTTTTTTCTTCAAGCTAGAGACTCTCCAGATTGGGCTCGTTGGCTCTATGCTATTTCTTGGCTGAGAAGATGTAAGCAAAATTATAATTAATAGTTATATTAAAACATTTTTTGTGCTCCAAGCCGTTATGAGAAACCAATTTAGTTTTATATTTTTAAAGGTTTATTATGTATCTATTGCCTCGACACTATGATAGAAATAGCTGTTTGAAAAATTTAAGTCAATTATTAACGATCAAATTTATGACCAATCCATCCGAAATATAACTTATTGAATTAATAAATTAGCTATATATTTTTTGCTATTGGAGTGGAGTGATTCAGTGGTAGAGCACCGAGTTGTCATGCTGAAAATCCTGGTTCAAATCCTGCTGTAGGATAGACTTTTATTTAATCTGTTAGTAGCTGGAGATGGATCATATGGGATCTAGGAACCTCCTGGGGCTCACCCAGCCTCTATAAAGTGGGTCCCCAAAATAAGGGGGAAAAATCTGGCGGTTGAGGGTGATCTAGGACAAATCACCTCCCTGCACAACCATTGTCCATGAAACAGTACAGTCTCTACCATGTCTTAAACCCCAGACCCTCCACTGGTTGTAGTGGTACAGATTTTTTTTCTATCATAATGAAAAACTTACTTTCTCAGTTTCACAAATCTTCATTTAAGCCACTTGACAGATAAACAAGCCTTAATAGTGGAAAATAAAAATAGAAATAGTAATTCTAAAGCAATATAATTTATCAAAAAGTCTATTAGGGTATTATTATTTGTCATATAATATTTATATCTTCATTTATTTCCAGCTCAAAACTGGAAATAATTGTAATTATTTCAAGCAATAAAAACAACTTTATGCATCGAACATCTTAAAATATATTTATGGGTCAAAATTTTTTAGTCCTAATTATATTTTTATGATAATAAAGTATCACTTCTATGAACCACCACTGAGAATGTTTAGCTCAATTATGGATCAAAGAAATAAGATTAGAAAAATAACTTGATGCATTAGCAATATAAATATATCCTCTTAAATAATCACAAAAGATTTACTTTAGAAACTATTGTATATTTGTTCAAAGTTATAATAGATGTAACTTACTCTTATTTTACTGATGTTTAACAGAAACTGATGGATAAATCGATGTTTTACTATTTTTATAATGACAATAGCATTGCTGTTATCCTTCTTCTTCTTTAATGGCACTACAAGCCGCGGGGGGTCAAGGCCTCCTGCAATAGATACCACCAGTCATCCCTGTTCAGAGCAGCCGCCTTTCAATTCCATATCCCAAGGATAGAACTAGCATCGGTAGCGACGCCTTCTGCCCAACGCAATTCGGGACGTACAACTGGTCTTGTTCCATGGATCTGTTCGTTGAGGAGCTTCTTAGGAATTTAGTCATCCGTCATCCTTGCCACATGTCCAGCCCAACGTAATCTCCCCACTTTTATAAATCTGATCAGGTCGGCTTCTTGGTACAACATTTGTAGTTCCGCATTGGTCCTTAGTCTCCATTCTTGATTTATACGTACTGGATCAAATATTCTTCGGAGGATACGCCGCTCAAACCTCAGTAAAGCCAGCTCTTGATTCTTGGATAGTGTCCACCATTTGGAGGCATGGCTGACGACAGACCTTATTAGTGTCTTGTAGAGCTGTAATTTAGTCCTTCAAGACCGAGATTTGCTCTTCATGTGCCGCAGCCGTCCAAAATTACTCCCGTTAGCAGCCACTAATCTTCTGTCTATCTCCAGCTGCATATCATTGTTTGCATTTACCAGCGTCCCTAGGTAGACAAATTCATCTACCCGTTCAAATGTAAATTCTCCAATTTGGTCCTCAGCTCCTCTTCTCGCTGCGCCTCGATCCCCCCCCCCATCATGTATTTTGTTTTATCCTGGTTTACAACCAGACCAATCTTTACTGCAGCTGCTTTAAGGGCAATAAAAGACTCCCTCGTGGCTACAAATGACCTACCTATAATATCTACATCGTCGGCAAAGCCCAGGATTTGTGTAGTCTTGTTGATAATGGTGCCTCCCATATACACTCCAGATCTCCTCACTGCAATCTCTAATGCAAAGTTTAATAGGAGACATGCCAGGCAATGACCCTGTCTAAGTCCCTTATGTGTTGTGAAGCACTCAGATACATCCCCCTGAATCTTTACCATGCATTGCACCCTTCTCATTGTCGCTTTAACGAGACAAACTAATTTTTCTGGAACATCTAACTCACATGGCCTTGAATATCATGCCTTGAATAGCTCGTCTCTTAGCACGCTGTCATAGTCTCCCTTAAAATCGATAAAAAGGTGGTGGGTTGGGATTGAGTGTTCCCTCGTTTTTTCAAGAATAGTCTGCAGAGAAAAGATCTGGTCGGTGGTAGCCTTTCTTTTCCTGGAGCCGGCTTGGTATGGGCCAATTTCTCTCTCCACAAAAGGAAGGAGCCTTTGGAAGAGAATTCTTGAGAGTATCTTGTATGCACATTAGATATTGCTGTAATCCTCTAATTTATAATATATCTAACTTTTCTTGTTTCAGGTATTGAAGGACTTGTCGCATCTGTTTATGGATATAAAAGACAGAGGCTGCCGTGTATTTCAGAAGATTACTGTCATTTTGTTTCTCCACTCAAGTTCCTTAAAGAACTCGACATGGCAGATCAGTCCTTCGGTTTTAATGTCGCATTTGTTCTCATTTTTTATTTGTTTTTAAAAATTTGTACATATTATATTCTTATTTACCAACTAAGATTAAAACGGTAACAAAGATTAGAGTTGTCAAAATAAAAAAAGGCCGATAATAGTGCCTTTTAAGTGAAATGGTGTATTTCACATACCTTGTCTCGTATATAATTGATTTAGATCAATTTTCACAAATATTTATTTTAGTTATTCACCTCGCTATGAATTTTAATTATATTTTAAAATAAGGAACATTCCTAATTAAGAATTTATATGTATGTATCTGTTTGATAAATATAATTTATTTACCAATATGCTACACTTATATATATTAGATATTAATATATATGAGACACTATATTATTTTATTTACTTTTATCTTGATTTTCCCTGAGAATCAATTTAATAAACAATAAATAAAAAATAGAAAAATTGTTTTATAAGACTTTTTATATATATATTTTATTACATTGGATTTATCTGTGATCATAATATGGTTTTCATGTAACTAGAAGCAAAAGGCAATTGCAGTTTTAGGGAAAATAGTATGTATTTATATAAAAGATAAGGGTATCATATATTTTGTTATACAAAAATATTGTAGAAAGTTATGAAAAAAAGTACAAATGGTTCTTATGTTGAAAAATAAGATTTAATAATTATAAATATAGTTGTATGATTTGAATATATCTCTACCAAGAGACCAATGAAGTTTAGTAAGAATCAAAACATCATGTCGTTCATTAAGTGCTTGAAGTATTATGTAAATAAAGAATTTATTGTTACTTGGAAGAAACAACTGTGATTTACGTATAAGTAAAATATCAAAAGATTTTTGAATTAGCGACTATAAAGTTTTCTGTCAATTAACAATTTGCCACCTCAAGTGCCGTGACTTTTTTATTTTTTCGAGGAGTTCCTTGTGCTTTGTATTAATTTGAAATAAAATTTATGTCGTACACTGCTGAAGTAGAAGAGTGTTTTAATTTTTTTTTTTCAAATAAACAAAATTTAAGGTATCTTGGAGAATTTTCCGAATCTGCAATTTGATTCAAATCGGGATATTTCAATGAGAATAAGACCTAGCTGAAATAAAAGATTTATTAATTTTGAATTGATACGACAAGTTTAATCAAAATTGTTATTTTTATAAAAATTGTTTCCTTATAAAGGAACTGGACTCATTTCTATAGGAATTTATAATGGGAAAGAGAAAACCATTTTCCAGTTAATTATATTTTCTTAATCCTTATTGACCATTTGAGACGTTTCGACACTGTGTCATTTTCAATCTTTTACATTTAGTTTTTTTGTAGGTGTTTAATTTTTAAGCATAATTTGATATATATATTTTTTTTAAATATTCAAAAATACTTAAAAGAAATATAGTCTTTCAAGGATCAAAGTTTGGTTTTAACGTGATATTACTTGACCATGGAGGATAAATGATCCTCTAGAGTTTTTATTATATTAATTAAATTACATAATTTAGTATAGTTATTATTATTTCCACAGAATGTTCGGACTTGTAAACTGTTATAAAGTTGTATAAATGATTGGTGCTGATGCAGAAACTAAATGTAAAAGATTGAAAATGACAGAGTGTTGTCGAAACGTCTCAAATGATCAATAAGGATTAAGAATATATAATGGCTGCAAAATGGTTTTCTGTTCCCCAATATACATTTCAAAATTGTTATTAATTTTTCAAATTTAGCCAATTTTGATAAAACTGTTGTAGAAATATCCAAGTTATACCCACGCTAAATAATTAATGTCAGTTTTTTACTAATTTTCATTTTTGAGAAAGATTTGTCAAATATACAAACAGAGGTATTTTTGCATTACTCTGTTAGTTGTACTCAGGGACCTTAAACGATTATTTACGCTGAAGACTAAGATTAAAATGTATCAGGATAGAAATACACTCCCTCACTATCTTTTACCATATATAGTTAAGGGAAAGTAAAATAAAAATAAAAATCATTGAAGAAATGTATTTATGTGTTAATTATAAAAAATACTTATGAAACATCATGCCGTATTAACTATTTTTGATCATTTGTACATATTCAAGAGCCATAATCTTCATTGAAATAGTGATGACAATAATTCACTCCAAATAATATGTTAGCTTTAATTATTTTTTTTCCTAATTTTTATATTTTTCAATAATCCTCTTTGTTTCCTTATCTTTTATTGTATTCTATTTATGCCATCTTCCACTGAATCGTTGTATTGTTATTTGAAGTCACCATGATTCTGTAAATATTTAGAGACTCACTTTGTCAAAGTGAAAAAACTTATTAAAGAGATCTTAAATAAGTTCTTTGAATTCTGTGATGCCGTTTTTTTTTAATATTGTTTATTAATAATTAATTTTTGTTTTTAATTTTGTAAAGTTTATTATTTGTCGGAGGCATATCAAGAAAAACTCAGCATTGATACAGTGACTTGCTTCCAGACCTTTTCTTCCTTATGCTAGGCTACTAATTAGAAAATACCTTTTTGTTATCTCAGCGGTCCCTTGAACTTATTAATTTATAATTTTCTGGCATCAATTAAAGTAATATAATAGTTTATTTATGAAATACCTACAATAAAATAAGGAAGATGTAATGTACATCAAATAAATAAGACCACCTTCATCTTTTAGTTGTTGATATAGCACTCAACCTGTTAAAGGCGCCCTTATTAAAAATTGAATGTTTTTATAGTTTTATATTAAGTTTATTGTTGTTTGTAAATAGTTGAATTTAAATTGATTTAAGATGCACATTTTTTTTTATATCACTTGTGATTGAGCATTTTGACAATTTAAAAAAAAAATTATAAAAAGGTTATTAAATTTGAAAATTGATTATTTTCTTATAAATAATTTTATTATTCTTGAATCTATAAGTAAGTAGATTCTTAGTAAAAACACTTCAAAAGGCTATTGGGTTGTTGTATTAGAAATACTATAAATAATCAAAGTTGAAACGTTACTTGTTTAGTAAAAAAATTTAATATTAACTGCATTTAATTTGTACATGTTTATGAGGTATTCTGGATCGAAAGCAGATAACTCCAAATTTTTATTTAAAATTGACTTTTTTATATGTAAGCCTTATATTATATGTAAAACTGTGAGAAATAAGGCAACAAAGAAAATAGTTAGACAAACTAGAGAAAAATGTGAAAAAGTCAATTTTTTATACACATATATCTTTGTTACTCCTGTTTATCCAAACTAAATCCTATAATAGAAATAATATATTTTGCCCTTACACATATATGGTATCTCCCTATGAGTGATAACAATTTGTGACAATATAAATTTATCTGTGATCACAAAATGATTTTCTTGCCATTACAAATGAAAAGTTAACACTTTGAAAAGAAAAAATGGATATGTAGAAAGAATGAAAACATAAAATTTCAAAACTCGAGAACAATTTAAATAATTAACTAAAATGACATTGGAATTTAGATAGGCACATTTTAATGTTAAATGTTATTTCAGATATTCCATGAAAAACAAAAAGCTCGTAAGAGATCTTAAATAGTCTATTTTTGAAGATGAAAGGTTAACTAGCTTTAATGAATTTAGGCCAGTCACTTTGTATTTTTATTTCTACCTGTAATAAATAAACATATACTTTTGTTATTTTTTTTTTTTACTATTTACCCATTTCTATTTCTGGAATTTGCTCTTCCACATAAAGTTTCATGACAGATCATTTTAAATAAATAATTTTATTTTTTTAACTATAAGTTATTTGTACATCCGAAATTTCAGATGTTTAACTTCAAAACTGACGGATTCCATACAATCTTTGACCCCCATTATATTAACGGGGAAAATCTGGCGGTTGACAGTGATCTAAGACATATCACCTCCCTGAACAACTGTAGTCAAAGAAACAGTACGGTCTCTAGCACATACTAAACCTGAGACCCTTCATTTGTTGGAGTGGTACAAGTTTTTATAAAAAGTATGGGGTAGGAGGTAATTTTATATTGGGTTACTAATTCCTAAAATCTATGTACTGGGAAATAACTTCATAATCTGTATCAATCACTTCCCTGTACCATCATTTGGTGGAGAAAGTGGAGTACATGTTATCTTTCATTGGTTGCTTTAGAACTGTTTTTTAATTTTCATAGACTCGGGACCACCATTTTACGTCCCCTCCGTAAAACGGAGAACTACAGATTTGTTAAATCTCTTGGTACTTGTGTGTTAACGCCACCGCAGTTATTTTTCCCTACTTGTTCGCATACGCGAGCGGTTACATTTTGTAACCGTTATATTTCTAAAACATTTATCTTGCATGTTTTTAAATCTATTTTTTGGGTTAGAATATTAAATAATCATCAACAATTACAAATCAAAATAATTTATTCACAAATGGAATATATCACGAACAATCAAAATAATGGATAATATAGAAATAAATAATGGAATATATCACGAACAATCAAAATAATGAAAAAATGGAAAATCCAAATAATTTATTAAAAAAGAAAGTGGTTAATCGGATTTCGGTGGAAAATTGGTAAAATATTTCGCTCCTGGAAAAATACAATTACTTCTTCGGTTTTTGTCAAATCCCAAAGACTCATTTTCGTAGCACAAAAATTGGCGAAATAAATAACAACAAATTTAATAATAATTAAATAAAATAATAACAACAATGAGTCTAGAACAAATCAGCAAACAAACAAAACTCAGCAAACAAGAACGAACATAGAAGAAATCAGGTGTTAGAAATATAACGGTTACAAAATGTAGAACAAGTAGGGGAAAATAACTGCGGTGGCGTTAAGACACAGGTACCAATCTCTTTTAAAAAAATCCTATGGCTACCTCCCGGTTTTCTAATCTAAAGTATAGAAGGACCGAAAGTTATGTTATGCGCCAGATTTTTTAAATTTATATTATTTAATTATAAAAGAAAAGAAAGGCCAGACGGACATTTCATATTCATTAAAAATAATCTACAAGCATTACTTACTTAAAATAAACAACTATCGGAACAGAAGATAGCATTTTTTTATTTTTTTTACAATCCCTGAGTTGAGTGCTTGATTTGAAAAATTCATAATTTAACTAAAATTAGTTCACGAAAATTTTTTTCATCCGATTAAAAAAAATAATAAACGAGAAAATCTGGTTGTGGTCCAAGAATTGCTAAGATATTAAGTTGTCTAAAAATTGCTAAGATATTAAGTTGTCCCCTTCCAAACAAGGGGATTATTTTACTGATGCCAGAAATAGATTATATGATGTTGACACTATTGAAAACATGGAAAGAAAACGAAACACACGTCGAATGTAAGTAGATTAGACAAAGTTAATTGAGCATAAATCTTATCTAAATTTTATTGCAGAGCATACAAAAATAATAGTTTTAAAATATGGTTGAAAATAACCTTGACTTCAAAATTGAGGAGTTGCTTAAGTAAATAAGCAGATAAACAGAGTGTTATCTGTGATTCACAGAACTGCAGTTGCGTATGGAGCCAAAGCAAGAATATGTTATTTATTCTTTGCTTAGTAATTCTCTTTTAAATTTGGCCTGTTTTCAAAATTTTAAATTATCCAAACATTATCGAAAACATTCAAAAATAAGATATTCAATTTTATGTTTTGATGGGTCTCCTCCCCACTCTCAAAAGCGCGTCTAGTTGTGGTGTCAAAACATGGAGAACTGTGGTGATCTGCGTCTGTTATGTTAGAATTGTTTATTGACGTATTAAATCGATCGATTTTATGAATTATTGAGCTCTATTGATTAATAATGCATTACGAAAGGTAAAGTTAATTTTATATAAATCTTTAGTGTTTATTTGTATAATAAAATTGGATAAACAAAAGATAAAAATATAGCTATTTATATCAAATATTTTTGTAGTATAATAAATAACATGTACAATTATTTATTGGTAAAGTAATTTCAGCTATTAATTTTTTAGCATTTTTTTTTTTAGTATTTTAAAATATTTTAACACCATTCTCCAATGGTTTATTGTAAAATTATCTAAATATCTGTTCTGCCGGTGGTTGCTTGAGTTTAGTTACAAGTTTTAACTGTTCATTCGTTTCATTTCTAATATTTTCCAAAAATACAAGTTATCATGAGCATTAGTATTGAAAAGTGAATGTAATTATGTGTAATGAGTAGATTTTTGTAATCATTTCATCTAGAAATAAAAGTTTCAACTAACTTTTCGAAGTATAAATGATATATGTTTGTTGAAACGTTCATTTCTAGATGAAATGAATACCGATAACTATACACATTTCTCATAATTACATTTCATTTTCCATTCTAAAGCTCATGATAACTTGTATTTTTGGAAAATGTTAAAAACGAAATGAGTGAGAAGTTAAGACTTGTTGTGACTCAACTCGAAGTGACAACCTGCAGAATAATTACTGTATTTTTAATTATATGTTATATTTTAGATCCATAAAACATGGCAAATGTTCATGGTATATGTGTTAATGTATTACAACATTATTATGTCGTATGTCGTATTAATGGTTAAGTTACGAATGCGGTCTCGTCTGGTTTTGCCTTCGTGGACCAGTATTAGCAAAGATACACTGTATGTTTTTTCATTTTATTTGTTACAAGCCAACTAAGGTCTTCACAAATAAAACTATTTTTCCTCTCTTCTGACCACATGGTTCCAGATCTTTTGTATGTTTGCTCTTTCTGAAAACATTTAAATTTCTCGACTGCTGCTCTATATTTATCTCTGTTGTGTATATTATCCTGATCAATAATCAATTCTTCCAAGTCTCTTTTCACAGCACACATCCAACCATCTATTTTGTCCCTTTTTCTATTTTGAAATAATGTATTAATCTTTTTTGAAAGTCAAATTTCATTCATTTTCTCTAGATTTCCGTAGAATGTTAATCGTCTCTGATGAAAATGAGGGCTGTAATTTTTGGGCAAAATTGATTGAGTTCCTTGTTTGATCTTAGAACCCAGTATGCATTCTTATGGGCCTTTTATTTTTCTTAATATTCTTATTGTTTTACAAAGTATTTTCTAAATCCATTTTTCATCCACCTAAAAAAGGTGTTTTTGTAACATTCTAATTTTCTTGTAAGGTCTTTTACATTTTTCAGTTCTATTTTTAATTGTTTTGTTTTTTTCATTTATAAGGTTCAAAGTTGCACCAATATTTTTTAAGTTATCTACTTTCTTGATACAGCCATATTCAGGTTTAAAATCTATTGAAGACTTTTTCTGCTGTTTTTTTTTTTTTTTTTACCGATTCTACTCTTCTTTTCATTCTTTTAGTTTTCATCTAGTATTACCAGGTCATCGAATATAGTGTGAAGATATATATATATATATACATATCTTCACACTATACATATACACATATACATTTTTTGTCAATTGTTCCATCTATGTTCCTCTGAAAAATGGTTTACTCTTTTTTTTAAACTTCATATTTATTCAAATGTAGGAACAAGATTCTCGTTAAAAAGATAGTCATTTTAAAAAGGATGTAAACTGGACCGAAATTTATCTAATATTTCATAACACAATAAAAAACCTTTATCCAGCCAAGTATGCTTTTAAGACGTTTCGAAATTAAATGTCATTTAATTTGAAAGTATGAAGATCGGAAATGTGATAATTTCCTTCATATTTTATAATTTATCTCCTTTCTCAAACTTTTTATCTCATATTTTATATATTTTTATCAAATTATTTCTTTTCTAATATTATAGATCTCTCTAATATTTTGTATTAATATAACTTCATTCTAATTATATACATTTATATTACATCCCTTACTAATATTTTCAATTTTATATTTATTTTTACTTCTCTACCTGTCATTCACGAGATTCCTTTCATTACTTTCTACATATTTCTTCTGTTTTCATTCATTACTTTCTACATATTTCTTCTGTAGTTATTCCCTGTATTAACGCTCATTAAACTAGTATCATTACTTTTTTCCCTCTATTTATCGTTATTTTCAAATTTAAATAAATTAGTTTCATTACTTTTTTATATATATATTTATGTTTAATTCTTTAGTTTGTAATTGGTTTTGATTATAATGAGCGAGAGAAAATATTGGAGTAATTGTACATATAACTTTATTTTGTAATTAGAATTTAGTAGATTATAGTTTATAGATAAATCGAAGCATCTATTCATATGTCGACAAAACATGACCGCTGATTGTTTTTGTGACAGCGGCGAGTCGCTTACAGTCATTTTTGTATTGGACTTCAATCAGTGAAGATCACTCATTATGAGTTCCTTTTAGTGTAGACTTGGTCTAGTCTAACATTACTCATTATGAGTTCCTTTGGTAGTTGCAATCACAGTGTTGAATTGAACTTCAGTCAATGTGAATCACTCTTTACGAGTTCTTTTGTGGCCAATTATATAACAGTATTGTACGTACTGTTCGCTCTTTATGAGCTCTGGAATCCTTCCAGTCATCAGCATCTTTCTGCTCATTGGTAGTCTTGACGATCGCCGATCGTATTGAGCTTATGCCGCCGGCCGCTCCGACGTATTGCTTCTAATCAGGTATCTCTATTTAATAATAATAATAAAGGCCTTGTTAAAGAGAAGCCGTTGGAGAGAATTTTTCGCTGTCACTTATGGACATTTAAATCTGTTATTGTTTTGTATTAAATTTAAATTAAGAGTTAATCTATTTCTTCATATTTTAATTATCCATTTAAATTCTAATTTTTAATATCAGGCCTGTGTAGTAATTGTTCATTAGTAATAGTTTATTCTTGCTTCTATATATTTCATTAATCATATGTTTTTTTTTGTTATCTATCACATGTATTTCTCTCATTCATTAAACTTAATTTTGTTCGTTTCAATATTTCTTATTTCAATCTTTTTTTTTTTTTCTAACAGCATATTAATCATTTTTTTTCTCATCCATAATTTCATTTACATCGTAAGTGGTCAAAATAACGGGCATTTATTGGCACGGGGCAGGAGATTTACATCTGTTGGCTTATTACCTTTAAGGTGTCGCTCTCTCCAACACCTTGCATAATATATTGTATCAATTTTTACAATATAAAAATGGTTTGACCTGGAGTGTGAAGTAGCGGTTAATCTGCGTAACGAAAAG
This sequence comes from Troilus luridus, assembly GCA_964056705.1. Lineage (NCBI taxonomy): Eukaryota > Metazoa > Arthropoda > Insecta > Hemiptera > Pentatomidae > Troilus > Troilus luridus. The sequence continues at coordinate 12,083,461 of OZ057416.1, read as the reverse complement.
AGAATGGAGAAAACAGAAAGGAGTACCAAGAAGCAAGAGCTGATGCAAAAAAGGTTTTGAGACAAAAGAAAAGATATGCATTACAGGACAACTTGCGTAAAATAGAAGAATACAGCAGGAATAATGAGGCCCGGAAGTATTTCGGTGAAGTAGGTAAAATAAAATCAGGCTTTATGAATGACTGTCCGATGATTAAGCGTTCAGATGGTAAAATGGTCTTCCTGGATCAGGATGTGCAGTGTAGATGGAAGGAGCATTTTCAGGAATTACTAAACCCCAGGGAAGACGAGGAGTACCTTGATGTGGAATCTCAAGAAAATTAAAGTGACCATGAAGTGAGCCCGCCAGATTCGGGGGAGGTTGGTCTGGTTTTGGACAACTTCATGAATAACAAGGCTCCAGGCTCAGATGGCATCCCAGCAGAGTTTTTGAAGATAGGTGGGTCAACACTGGCTGAGGAACTGACTCATCTGATAGTTAATATCTGGGAGACCGAAAAAATGCCGGATAGCTGGAAGGATTCAGTCATCATACCGTTATTCAAGAAGAAAGGTGTTTCCACAGAATGCAAGAATTACCGGGCAATCAGCCTCCTTAACACGTCTTACATGATATTCTCTGCTATCTTATACAACCGAATTGTGGAAGTTGTGGAACCTCGGCTGGGCGATTATCAGGGGGGTTTCAGAAAGAACAGATCGACTATTGACCAGATATTCAGCCTAAAGCAAATAATGGAAAAAACAAAGGAATTTAACAAGATTATATGGATTCTGTTTATCGATTTTAAAGCAGCTTATGATTCCATTATCAAAAAGAACTGTTCCTGGCAATGAAAGAGATGGGAATCCCACCGAAACTAATCCGACTTACAGCTTGTACTCTGAGAGGAAGCGTAAGTTGAGTGAAAATAAATGGGAAGCTGGGCCAACCTTTTGCGGTGAAGTCAGGAGTTAGACAGGGTGACCCCCTGTCCCCTCTTCTATTTAATATTTCCCTCCAAGCGATGGTGAACAGAGCCGAGCTTAATCAGTCAGGCACAATTTTAACTAAGACAACCCAAGTGCTTGGTTATGCAGATGATGTGGCACTGATTGTACTGTCCCTCAAAGCGATCAAGGAGGCCTGTGAAAGATTGCAAAGGGGAGCTGGAAGAATTGGACTAGCCATAAATGAGGATAAAATGAAACTTACGGTGCTTAGGAAGAAAACGCCTATAAACCCGCTGAAGCAATATGTTGTGCATTCCAATGCGTTTATAGTTTTAAATATCTCGGCTCCATAGTAAATAATCGGGTAGACGAAGAATAAGAAATTCAAAATCGCATAATGGGGGCTAACAAAGCATTTTTTGCCCTAAGATGTTTACTCTGTAGTAAACTACTAAGCCGGGGTACCAAAATGAAGCTCTATAAAGCAATCATCTGACCTGTACTGACCTATCTCTGTCCAACCTGGACCCTACGAAAGATCCTGGCTGAAAAGATTGATAGGTTTGAAAGGAAAGTATTGAGGCGCATCATGGGGTCTGTTAGAGAAAATGTTATATACCGTTTAAGAAAGAACAAAGAGACAATCTACGGCTTATACGACGATCTTCGAGTTTCCCATTTCGTGTGAATTCAGCGCTTCAAATGGCTGTGGCACCTTGTCAGAATGGATGATGGGAGAGCAGCAAAGAAATTATATTATGGAACCCCGGACGGAGCCAGGCCACGTGGAAGACTGGAAGGACGCAAAAGGAGCACGGTTTCTTGCAGGCCGGCTGATACACAAGTATGTACCAATCGATTTATTAAAAGTTAAAGCAAAATATTTTCGGGAGATTTTGAGATCAGATTCTAAAAAACAGACGAAAAATATCTCATTCAAAAAAATATAATGAATCGAAGATATCAGGAAGGACGTCGTCGTTAATATAACATTCTATTTCTACAAACAAGAGCTGTGAGGTGATTGGTCGAATAATTAGCGTAAAATTGCTTCTGATTGGCCTTCCGTGCTCAGTTTACAATGGCGGGGTCGATGTGTCGCCTGCTAATTGGAGGTCTTGCCCTCGACCGTCTAAATGATGCCTCTCCAATTGGTCGCTATATCTTCCAATCACCAATGGGACAATTCTTCCATCGTCTACATTTCTTTATGCAAGCGGTTTATGGCCATTTGACAGCCTCAATCACACTTCAAGGTCGAGGCACAAAGAGGCGAACTTTGGCATCGCTTCGAAAATCTCTTTTCCGACTTATAGTTGGTTTGGGGGGGGGGTGAATGAGTTGGAGCTCATTAGACGGTGAATTCAATTCCTGATTAATTTTGTGATTCTTAAAAAACTGGTTCACTTTTTGCATCACAATCTTTCAGGTAAAATAATTTAAGATCTTGCAGAGAAAATGGCCTCCTGACCTTTTAAGTTGAATTTGTTATTTGAATGCTACCACTGGGTAGTTTTTCTACTTGCCTTTATCTCGTCCCATTATATACCTTTCATTATATTCACTTGTTTGTTCATTTAACGTCACTTTATGCTGCTATGGCTAATCGGACGATGCTGCAGTGGGAGCTCTAAATTTTGCCTATCCAGGTTTAATTAGGATAGGGATTTTTAACGAGTACCTGACATTGTATAGGCTCAGGACCCCGGTTTAACATCCCTTCCAAAGGACGGCTTTACTAAGGATTTTTTACTCCATTTAAAACATCCTAAGGCCACCTGCCGGGCTACGAACCCGCGATCTTGAGCTTAGTAGTTTTTTATGCTATCCACTAGACCACAGGTCGCCCCCATTTAATCTTTTAACAGCCTGGGATGGACCCTGTGGGATCTGGAGATCCTAGGGCTCACCCTGCCCCTTAATTGGGGTGAAACCTGGAGATTGAGTGTGGTCTAGAACAAATTGCCTTCCTACAAGACCGTAGAAACAGTACAGTCTCTACTATTTACTGAACCCAAGACTCTTTATGGATTGTAGTGGTTGAGGTACAAGGTATACGGTGGTCTTTTTATTGATTCTTATAGACTTGTGTTTAATTATTTTAGGGATAAACCAGAATAGTTATTTTTGCATGAGATGAGTAAAGATAAAGTGGAGTAGCTAGTATAGCTTTTTAGTAGTTTATCACAAATTTTCTTTGTTATTTAAATTACCACAATGTTTTTTTGTTTTTGTTTTACAGGTCTTCAGATTCCTCCCCTCAAAGAATGGAATCTAATGAGATGACATTACGACAAACTGCAGAGCTTTTGGCTTCTGAAATTAGTATAAAAAGTTTATTATGTCTTTACAGTACTACTTCAGATTTGAATAAGATTACAAATATGTTGTTAAAAAGAAAATTAGAGTTACAACTGTTTTTCAAATCTGATTTAACTTCTGATTTAATCAACGTTTTGAGATCATTGATTCCTGTATACAATCTGCCGAGCGAGATGAGCGATCAAAAATCAGAAATATTATCGACAACGCACTGTGAAGAGTTTTTCAAATCTATCGGGTATTACCTTCTCGGAGTGAAAAAAAATCCAAGGGATAGAAATAAGTTGCTTGGAGAAATACATTTCATTATTCTATATTTTGATGTTAATGTCAGTCAAATACCACCGTCTAATATTCATTACAATAGATTCTGGTCTTCATTAAAACTCCTTCAAGATATTCTTTTGGATAGAGGTTTCCAAAATGAAAATTCAGTATTTTGGGTTAGTGAATTGATGGAACTTATTGAAAAAAAATCCCTTTATTTGAACAGGGGAAGTCTTAGTTGGAGGGAATGTTCCGTTTATCCACATCCGATTGATATATTTGAATGTAAGGATTTGATCCCAAACAAGACCTTCGGAGCTTATAAGGATTATACCGAATATCTGGATATCCATTTCAAACTATATAAAGAAGATTTCGAAAGTCTACTGAGGGAAGGGTTATTACAATATAAAGCAAAACTGAGAGGTGCAAGTTTCAAAGAAAACTTTGAACTTAATGTTTGTAACTCTGTGAGAGTGGTATCTTTAGAAGTTGACAAAAGTGCAAAGAATGGCGTTTTTCACAAAGTCATCATGACGATTGAAAATAAGGAGGAATCAAACGATGTCAATAAGTTTTACATGAATGGTTCTCTCTTGATATTTTCAGAATGCAGTCAGTTTTCTACTTTTATTCTTGCTATCCTTATCGATGTCTTAATGCTGCCAGAAGGACAAAGAAAGTGCTCTAAAGCCTTGAAGGTTTCTGTCATCGGCAACCCGTCATGGCTGAAAGTTGGCCATTCTTATACCATGATTGAGCCTAAAACGTTTTTTGAACCTTACCACAAAGTTCTGAAAGTATTGCAAATTTTGGATTCCCAAAATTTTCCCATGATGAAATACATTGTTCATGCTGATGTCACTCCTTGTATGCCTGGTTATATCAATTCCAATACTGAATATAATTTTGATGGTAATAGAATAAAGTTATTCGGTAGAGGCAAGTGGCCTGTAAATCTTTTAAAACTCAATTCGCAACAGATTGAGGCCCTTAGGGATTCGTTGACACAAGAGTTCGTTCTGATTCAGGGTCCACCAGGAACTGGCAAAACATACCTAGCCGAGAACATAATTAAGATTTTGATCTCAAACAGGCACTTATCCAAACCTGTATTGCTTATTTCGTCTAAAAACGATTCTGTCGACCGTATTCTGGAACCTTTAGCTATCTCGGGTAGAAAGGTTGTCAGACTGGGTGGTCAATCTAAAAGTGCTGTTCTGAAGAAATGTACCATATCTAATGTGATTAAAAATAGAGGAGGAGGTAGAGAAATGATAGAATCGGTAAATATGTTAAAAGAAGCGATGAAAAGAAAAATTGATGCAAATGAAAAAATAGATGAGGAATTGAATTGTTTTTCTAGAGAGCAAAAAAATTTCCTGGAATTTCGCGATAGGGAGGATGCTCGCCAATTATTATCTGCAAATGTTGAAATTATTGGAGGAACTACGGCAGGGTGTGCGAGGCTTAGATGTATGCTGGATAACTTGCAACCGGAAGTTAGTAAGTTTTGGATTCGTAAAAAATTATTGTTAATTTTTATTCTTACCATGATGATGATGAGTTAATTTCCAAGCAATTTTTATATTATATTAATTTTATTTTTTTGTTCTAGTTATTGTTGAAGACGCGAATGAGGTTCTTGAATCGCACGTTGTAGCTTCCCTTTCAAAAGGCTGTAAACATGTTATACTGTTAGGTTAGCATTTTATTCATTAAAATAGTAAATATAGTAAATATTCACTATATTTTTTAAATATAAGTCGACCTATTTTTAAAATAGTTTCTGGGGATAATACGGAAGAGGAAAGATTAAACCATGAATTGAGCTGTTCTATGCACAAATTGATTAATTCCATAAAACCAAAAGTGGAGAAATGCAAGAAAATAGTTTGCGTTGTTTTTTTTAAATTCAAATAAATATTGTAGAAGCATTAATAAAGATGTAGCTTTCATTTAAAAGTATATAAAATTAATAAGAAAGACTAACCAAAAAGCTATCGTCAGAAATGTTACAATTATGTGACCGGTGGAGTTAATCGGTTTGGCAAGTGAAAAAGGTAATAAATTTAAATTTTTAACTTTCTTATCTCAGAAAAAGTTAATTATTATTTATTTTTATTACAAATTTTCCATAAAAATTAATATTAACAGTTTTTAGTGTCATTTAATGGTGTTAACCTTAATTGTTTGGGAAAGATTTTATTAATATAAAAAATTATGACTGTACGAAGTCCTTTTAAACTTAAATTTAAGATTTTTCAAAAGTTAGTCAATGTGTGCAGTGAACGGTTCAATTATAAATCAACTTCTAAAAATTTTATAAACTATCACTCTTAGAAGTATGGATACCTTTAAAAAAATCTCAATAACTGTAATTTTCTCATTTAATGCTTTATTATACCCTTTATTAAATCTTGGATCGTCCCAATAGGATCTTCTAACCCTCCTCAGGCTCATCTCAGTCGGTACCCTTATTTGTGGGGGGAAAAACCTGCCAGTTGGGTGTGATCTTGCCCGAAATACTTGCCTGCACAACAGCTGGCTCAAAAATAGTACTGCAGTTTCTTTCTATCATGTACTGAACCCAAGAACCCTTCATGGATTGTAGTGGTCCCCTTTTTTTTAAATAATTATATTACGTATTGAAGAAATACATAAGAGTATCATTATTTAAGGAGCAGTGTAGGTCAGTTGGTAGAGTGCTAATGCCGAAAGTTCCGGGTTCAAGTCTGGCTATGACAGATAAATTATTTAATCATTTAATAGCCACGGACAGACTCAGTGGTATCTGGATATCCTCCTGGGGACCACCCGGCTTCTATAAAGTGGGTACCCAAAATAGGGGGGAAAATATGGGCAGTTAAGTGTGATCTTGAAGAACCGTTATCCTTGAAACCGTAAAGACTGCCCTATACAACCCAAGGACCTTCATGAGTTTTAATGTTTTGTTTTTTTTACTATTGTTGCAATATTATGGATTTAAAAAATTAGTAAATATAGTATTATGATAATAAAATGATTAATTAAGTATTATTCATAATTCTCAGATGACGTAGTGTTTATTGCACTAGTGCTATTTGTAACTGCAATGTTCTCCTCAGTTATGAATTTGTATTAATTGTAATTATTAATTTAGTTAAATATTGTTTAAAGTTATCAATGGATTCAATATCTGTTCAATAAAGAGATAAAGAAAACCCCAACAAATACTTTTAAGTTGAGGTCTGGATATTTCTGTAATTTTACTAGAACACAGCTGCCGTCTAGATTGACTAACTAAACAAACCAACTCATGAATTATTATTGCTTTAAGTAAAAGATTACCAGACCACTCAAAGTCAATAACGCTAATAATTTTGAATATTTAATTGAAGCAGTAATAATTCCAATGAATATGGATTCGGCAAGTGAATACACAGATGTTAGTATAAAAGGCGCTAGAGAGTACTTGTGTATCTGATAAGTTGTGTGGGCGATTTGTATCAGTTTCTATTCAAAGTAACTACTTTTTTTTATTAATCACAGGTGATCATAAACAACTTCAGCCGAATGTTGTTAGCAAAGATGGATCAGAAAAATATAGCTTGGATGTATCGTTGTTCGATCGTATGGCCAGATGTGGTGTGAAGTGTTCTATACTAACGGAACAGTGGAGAATGAGACCAGAAATCGCTTCCCTCTTGTCACCCGCAGTTTACCAAACCGTGCTAAACCATCCGAATGTGATCCGTTTACCAAATATTAAAGGAATGAACAAGAATGTATTTTTTATGGATCATGATGTCTGCGAAGAAAAAGTAAATATAAATTATTGCTCATTTTATTGATCAGTTAATTTAAGAATAAAACAAAACTTCTATACTAGAATGTTTGGGAGGAAAATAGTTGACTGGATAATTCTAATGATGGATTGAATTGGTGAGGAAGTGGAGTCAATGACAACACAAAAATAAGAAGAACATATTTTTGTGTTATCATTGACTGCACCCTCTGCCTGAGCCTCTATACTGGAAGTTTGTTTTATTTCATTCTCATCCCTGATGATATTCTTAAAATTAGGTCGAAATGTTGGCACAAATTAAAATTAAGTTTACTTAATTTATTTAAAATTTATTGACAGAATCCCCTGACCGTTTCCAACATTGTTCGCTATTCTATATGTTTTAATTTTTTATTATTACATATTGGGTTTTTTAGTATGATTATTTTTAGCATTTTGATTGAAAAATTATTTTTTTTCTGCTTTCGAAAAATATCAGTAAATTGTGTTGGTATATTGAACTACTATTCTGTATATTTAACAATTCTCAATAAGATATATAACACAGGTCTGCAAGTAAAAAACTGGATTGGTTTTTTATACATTTTCTTATAGATTTTGATGTCCTAAAACCGAAAAAAATATTTTAAAAATTCCATCACATCAATTTTTTTTTTTTACAATACTAATTTTTATATTTTATTTTGTGTAAAATTTTGGTTTATTAAAATTTTATATTTTATTTTTTAAGCTTCAAATTTAATTAAAATTAAGATTTCTTACCCTAATTTTAAGAGTATATTTATCTGGGAATAAAGAAAAAAATTAATGGACGTAAATAATTTAGTGAAGGGGGGGGGGATAAAGAATTTCTGGTGTTAAGCAGACGGTTGCATTATTATCGTGTGTAAACAGGTTAAATTAGATGATAATCAATGGTGAGTATCATATTACCAGTACGATTGAACATGTTTCAGCCTGTTATCAGAGGCAAACATGCAATTGGATTAATCATGTTCCAACAGGCTAAGTCCATTATCTTGCTGACGTAGTCTTGCCACATTCAGTTGGCATCCAGCATTCAAATGCTACTGTGCTCTTGTTTTTATATATGTGTTATGGCTCATAGAGGTTGTGTAATTTCTCCGGACAGCTTCTGTTATATTTGTGGTGAATATACAGTGAAAAGTCAACGCAGAAATATAAGTGATTTGTGCAGAAGGTTTATTGTGCTTACTTCAAATTAATACTTGTTGATCAAGACAAAGCATGGGCTTCTCATAAGGTGTGCAAAATATTTGAGGAAGCTCTGAAATATACCAGTTCCACACCCACCTCCTAACTTAGATGACATCCTGAGCTATGGAGAGGACTCAGAAACATTTGCTCCTCAGAACGAATCTAGCCCAGATTTTTCAGTTGATGAGGGACCTCAACTTTTTTTTCAGATTGAGCTCAATGAACTAGTCAGAGACTTGGGTCTTTCAAAAGATGGAGGCGAATTGCTAGGTTCAAGGCTAAAAAACAAAAACCTTTTATCATCTGGTACCTCATTTTCCTGGTACAGACATCGAGAGAGAGAATTTACTCAGTATTTTACTAAAGAGAGAAATCTGGTTTATTGTAGTGATGTTCGTGGGCTCATGAAATGCTTTGAAATAGAATATGATTCGTCAGAAAGGCCCTTATTCATTGATTCGTCCAAAACTAGCCTCAAAGCAGTCTTGCTCCATAATGGAAATGTATTTGCATCTCTTCCAATGGGACACTCAGTTCATATGAAAGAAAACTACAATGACTTAGCTACAATTCTTGAGAAAATCAAATATCAAGAACATCAATGGATGGTTTGTGGAGATTTTAAAATACCAACAATGTTGTTGGGTCAACAGTCAGGTTATATAAAATTCCCTTGTTTTCTATGTTTGTGGGATAGTTGAACCAGAGAGCTACACTGGACAAAAACTGACTGGCCACCATGACACGGTTTAACTCCTGGCGAGAAAAACGTTATCAATACCACTTTGGTTCCGCCAGAAAAGGTTTTACTGCTACCTCATCATATTAAGTTGGGGCTAATTAAGCAGTTTGTAAAATCACTACAAAAAGATGGGGATTGTTTTAGATATATATATTCCAAGTTCCCGAAATCGTCTGAAGCAAAGTTAAAAGAAAGAGTTTTCACTGGCCCTGACATAAGAAAACTTTTGCCTGATCCCCTCTTCCCTGAATCAATGGGAGAAATCGAAAAAGAAGATGGGATTCTTTCAAAAACATAGTGCAGAAGTTTTTGGGCAATACTAAGGATTCCCAAATATAGAATTAGTGTACAGCGATAAAGCTCCGGGTGCAAGATGAGCTTAAAATTTCACTTCTTACACTCCCATATTGAATATTTTCCTGAAAAATTAGGTGAAAGATTTCACCAGGATGTACGTGATATCGAGAGGAACCAAGGAAGATGGGATGTCAGTATGTTGGCGGGCTATTGTTGGGTGCTTAAGCGAGAAACCAAAAACGAGTTCGGATAAGCATCAAAGACAAGAAGAAGAAAAGGTTTCACAAGGAAAAAGAGTAAACATAAAGTTTTTTATAAATTTAAATAAGAAAATAATGGTTGCTAGGTTTTTGATAAATATTATGCGGTGTGTTTGTTGTAATAGGAGCCGAGAGGCTCAGTGTTAGAGCACGAGGTTTTCATTTAACAGGAGGGGACGTGGTTCAAAAAAGGTTGGGAACCACTGCTATAGACAGTAACAAGAACACACAACTTCACAATTTTGTTTGTTAAATCTCTTATTTATCATTTTTTTTTTTTTTTAAATTTCTAATTTTAAAGGACAATGCATATAATCAATTTATTTTTTTTTTTATTATTAGTTATTTATTGATATTTACAACTATATGTGGCAAATCGGCTGAGTGATACATAATGACATGATATAATGACAAGTAGAGAAACTACCCACTGGTAGTACTCAAATCGCATGTTCAACTAAGAAGGTCACGTGGCCATCTTCTTCTCAGACGCCTCGGAGGATTATTGGGAATTGAAGAGGAAGCTAGGTTTGAAACTAGAGGGTTTGAGTGGGAATGAAGTTAGTTATGAAAGGATAGATACCGGGTTCGGGCCAAATCAGCAACAAATGGGACATTAAGGTCGTTATGGATGACTATATTCTTAACAAAATAAGGAGCGTTGAGGATTTTACGAAGGATTTTGGATTGTAGGGATTGGATACAAGAGGAATTCGATGGCTTAGTGGAGCCCCAAAGCTCTACTCCGGAAGTCCAAATAGGTCGTATGATGGTCATGTAGGTTAGAGCGTATGTCTAGTAAGTGTTGAAGTAGCCTGAAACGTCAAGCAGTTTCTTATCTTTTCAGTCTTGTATGAGGATTCCAGGTTAATCGTTTGTCGAGATGCAACCCTAAGTATCAGATCTGTTCTACAGGCACAAGTGGGATATTATTAAAGGATACTGAAGGCCAGGAAGTCATTGGTTTACGACGTAAGGTAAAAGTGATTTGATGGGATTTTTGAGAATTTATTTTAATTCTCCATTTCTGACACTATTCTTCAAGATCAGTGATATGGGATTGTAGGCTTTGGGATACAATAACTGGATTGGTATTGACTGACAATACACATGTATTATCAGCATACGTGGTAAGGATAGTATTAGGATGAGTTGGGATGTCAGCTGTATAAACTGTACAAAGGATTGGGCCAAGGATACTACCTTGAGGAACACTAGCAGATTGGGAAAAGAGGGATGAATAGGCATTATTATGGTTTACTTGGAAAGTTCTGTTTGTGAGATAGGATTGAAGGACGAGAAAGTTGGTAGGCAGTAGAAATTAACGGAGTTTATAGAGCAATCCCGGATACCAGACTCGGTCGAAAGCCTGTTCCAAGTCAAGAAAGACGCCCGAACAATATGATCCACGTTCTAATGCAGAGGAGACTACATCCACCACACGATGACATTGCTGAATAGTGGAGTGGGATGCTCGGAATCCAAACTGGTGATCTGGAATTATGTGATTTGCATCAAGGATGGGGTACAATCGTTAGAGGATGCGTTTTTCTAGGATTTTACCCATGCAAGGTAGAAGAGCGATAGGACGATAAGAGGAAGGGTGTTCTGTTTTTTTTTTAGGTTTGGGTATCATTTTTACAATGGATAATTTCCAGAGGTCAGGAAAATATGTGGAGCGGTGTACAGCATTATATATATATAGGTGAGGAATAGAATGGCTTTTCTAGGAAGGTGTTTTAAGATATGAATTGTGATGAGGTCGTGCCCAGGAGCTTTGCGGGAAGGTAGTCCGTGAATAATGTTGGATATTTCTGTAGGATGGAATGCTTTGGGTGGAGGGGAACTTTTATACATTCAATGTGAGTTGGGTTAATGATTTCAGGATGTGGATGAAAGACTTTGGAAAGGTATTGACCAAATAACTGTGATTTTTCTCAGTCAGATCTTGTCCAGTTATTTGATTCAGTAAGGAGTGGATGATTAAATTCTTTGTGCTTTAGGAGTTTTTTGGTGGTAATCTATAATGTTTTGTCGGTGGTTCTAAGATTTTCAGTCCAGGTAATTAAATTTTGAATTTCTTGATTTCTGCTTTTAGTTTGTTAGTTAATTTTGAATAGATAGTTTTATCTGCTGGGTATCGAGTTCTATGCCACTTCGATCTTGCTCTGCGTTTTTCTCTTAATAAGATTCGTGTATGTTGTGGCAAATCAGTCTGTTGATAGTTAATAATTGTATGGTTTGTGATGTTATCATGTAAACTGCTTCTGATTGAAGTTGTAAGTTTTTCTATGGCTGTATCAATGTCTTGTTTTGTCTTAAGTGAAATTTTTAAGTCCAGTTTGTCCTCCAAGTCATAACAAAAATCATCCCAGTTGACACGTCCTGTAATCAGTGTGGGAGGGGAAGGCTTGGGAACGAAACTTGAGTGTAAGAAAAGGAGGACTGGACTATGATCTGATGACAGGTCATCCAAGGATTCAATGTTGGCATGTTCGGGGGAAATTTGGGATGTAACAAATATGTCAAGGATGTCGGGACGTTTTTTGAGTGATGTAGGATTTTTTGGGGCAAGGATAGAGTAGCTCTTTGAGGATGTGAGGGAAGATAGAATATTTCCACGGGAGTTGGATGTTCGACAACCCCATCGTTGGTGTTTAGCATTGTAGTCTCCTCCAGCAATGAAGCGTGGTCCAAATGATAGGAATAAGGAATCTAAAAGGTTATGGGAAATGGAACTAGCGGGAGCACAGTATACAGCTGAAAGTGTGAATAATCAATTTTTACCACTGATATTATGATGTATCGAAAAATACGTAGCAGGTAAGATAAAATGGTCAGGGTTTATATTTAAAAAAATATTTTTTTCCAACATCCTAATGCTCTCGTTACATCTTCATCATTTCTATTGTGCACCATTAGGTTAAAATACTTTAATCATCAAGTCATGAATGTTATAATAAATGTTATTGCGCATGGTATTTTATTATTTTTTTTAATAAGAAGCGAGGGATCGTTGACTGGATGATGTAAGGAAGAAAATAGTTGGGGGTGCAGTCAATTAAAACACTAAATAAGTGGATACTTATTTAATTAAGTGCCTACGTTTCGACCCACTTTGTGGGTCATCTTCAGGGCTAAGAAAGAAAAACAGACAACATGCAATGAATACAATAAAAATACATTGAGGACTAAGTATATGATAAATGAGAAAAAATATATATGTAGAGAGGTAGAAATTTGGAACAAAAGTGAGGGATATATATGAATACAAAAAATCACAGAGAAAATGTACAGAACGGTGGTGATGCCAAAAAAAATTTTTTTACAAAGATAAAAGACGGAAGTAAACAGAAAAATATTTAAAAAAGAAAGAAAAAGTATAAACATCAGAGGTGAGAAGCAAAATTATGGAAAAGGTAGTAGAATATATATAAAAACTATAAAATGTAAGATAATAGACTCCTAGGGAGTTTACATAAGTAAAATGAAAGAAGATATAACCAAAATGAAATTAAAGAGTAAATAAAGGAAAAATGACAGTAGAAAGTCAAGATATGAATATAGAGTATAACAGTTTTTTAAAAATCCATACCTATAGTATGAAGTGGTATAAATATATGATATAAATATACAAGGAACGTATAGAAATATAAGTAACAATATGGTATTAGCATGGAAATAGAGTAAAATATGATGAAATAGTGATGTTAAATGCTAATGAAATCTTAGATAATAATAACATATGATGGATGCCAAAAACTAATATGAGAAAATAAAAAGGTGTGTAATATGGAGAAGGAAAGGGGTGAGGAGAAGATATGAGTATTACAAAGGTTATTACCTATAGGACGCTCGCTGTAGTACGAGTAGACGCGGTCTGACAGGAAAATACGTTATGAAGGTGTTGCCAGCGAAATCTGACGGCCAAAAATATGACTAATTTTAAATTTTGAGATATATATTTTAAAAGTATATAAATAGTAATTTTTAATTGACATTTTTTCAAAATATTGACTATTTTATTATATTAAAATGTGTATCATGACTATTTTATAGAGAGCCACGAAAATTAAGTGGGTCGAAACGTAGGCACTTAATTAAATAAGTATCGACTTATTTAGTGTTTTAATTGACTGCACCCCCAACTATTTTTTTTAATAGTTTATTCATTGAAATTTACAACTGTATTTTTTTTTGTTGTTTTTTGTTGGCTAAAGACTTCCTTTGAAGTCCTATACAGCCCGAACTGTATTATAATGATACAACAAGTAAATGGCAGTAATGATGCATATTGCCATGAACAAAGACAAGTAGAGAAACTAACCAGTGATAGTGCTGAAATAACGAGTTTTTTAGTGATGATTTGAAATTACAACACAAGGCCATATTCTTTTCCAACGCCTCGGAGGATTGTTAGGAATTAAAGAGGTTGCTAGGTTTAAAACTAGTGGCCTTGAGGGGGAATAAAATTTGTCATGAAAAGATTGGTATCAGTTTCGGGCCAAATCAGCAACAAATAGGATATTAAGGTCATTATGGATTACTTCATTCGTACCAAAGTTAAAAGCATTGTGTATTTTACAAAAAAAATTTAGATTGTAAGGATTAAATACGAGAGTAATATGATGCCTTCTCGATGGTGATGCGAGAAGAAAAAGCTGAAGATGGCCGCTGCTAATACTCAGACTATCCTACTCAAAGGAAAAACTGATAGGAGACACCCTATTAACCTTGATGTTGGAGGCACGAGAATACTTCTAAGTGAGTCAGTCACCTACCTTGGAATAAGATTTAGTAGAGGATTTAATGTCACCCCTCACTTAGACTATCAAGGAAATAAGGTGGCTCAGGCCTTTAACAATCTTAGTCGCTTGGGGGGGGGGGGGGTGCTTTTTGGGGTATCAGATTCCCAAGCACAATCATCATTTATAAAGGAATGATTCTACGGTATGCGTTCTCTGCGTGGGTCCAACATCTTTCATGTCGGCATAAGCGCAGGTTGGCGAGGATTCAGCGGACGGCTCTTCTACGAGTCACTAGAGCGTATAGGAGTGTGTCTCACGAGGTGGTGCACATATTAGCAGTAGCTGTTCCTATCGACCTTCTCCTACGTGAAGATTTATACAAATTTAACCTTAAAAAGGAAGGCTCAGCAGGTCTACCGTACAATTTTCGTACAAAAATAGACGAAAACCCCATAGAATGGATAGAAATAATACCAGAAGAAACCATTGATGAGTGGGATCGGTGGTGTGTAACAACCACAAAAGGTGCTACATTGAGGAAATACTTTCCCACCGTCTGGTCACGACTAGCTGCAACATGGAGTCTCCCGGACTACTAGATTTCCCAATTCCTCACAGGTCATGGAGGCTTTCGGGCTAAACTTCATCAATGCCGAAGGGATATTGAACCTTTATGTCCTAGCAGCGACGTTCCAGAGTCGGTTGAGCACATTGTCACAAGTTGCACCGCCTTTGATTCACTAAGATCCAAATTGCTGAGGGGAACCGGACTTTACATCCTCACAGAGAATGAATTCCCTCAGTTAATGACTCGAGACAATTACCCGTACTTCAAAGAGTTTGTGTACGAGTAGAAAGCAGGATTGGGAATAGCACTCTTCAATCTTGGAAGGAGAACCCAAGGAAATGGCCTGTAGGAGACATAGGAAATTGGAGTGAAAAGTGAAAATAGACAATACAATTATTGTCAAAACCCGTGTTGCCGTAAGGCAAAGAAGGGTGTTTAACTAAATAATGATTGTCATGTATATGAGTCTTTTGTGATTAATTGGGAGGCTAGAGCGTTTGTCTAGTAAATGTTGAAGTTGCCTGAAACAGCAAGCTGTTTCTTGTCATTTCAGTCTAGTATGAGGATTCCAAGTCAAATCTTAGTCAAGGTGTAGTCCTAAGTACCAGACCTGTTCTACAGGAAACAGTGGGGTGTTATCAAACGATACAGGTTGTTTTGTTTTTTTATGTGTTAGATTTATCACTTTCTTTATTTATAAATTGTTCAACAAGATACTAACTATTATCTTAACACAAATTTTACTTTTTACCATACAATTTCTTAGGTTGTTGAATCTCAAGGCTACCGTAACACGCATGAGGGAGATTTGTTGTTAGCACTCGCAGGTTACCTACTCAAGCAAGGTTATTCCCATGATGATATTACCATCCTGTCACCTTACACTGCTCAGCAGAATTACATGAGAGAGGTAACGTACATGCTATTTTATTTTTATTTTTGTCATATGTAATGCATGGTATATTGTATAAAGTATCTGTAGTAATATATGCAAATTTAGCTATCTTAGCCCTTGACTTAGAAGAAGCTCGTGCCCAGATTACAAGTCTCCAAAAAAGTTGCCCTAAGAATAGGATTATAAATATCCTTTGAGAAAACTGAAATCATGCCCATGAAACCCATAACATTCAAATAATTAACATAGTTCTACTATTTAAATATCTTGGGGAAGTCATCACACACAACTTAAATGAGAAATAAATATGGATAAATAAAATTAACAAATTTAACCCTGGAGCGGGCCATTGACTGTAACAGCTAGTACCGCATCGCTTGTTTTTTATTATATGCCATAGGGAATTGAAATTTAGAATATACTCATTTAGAAATT
The DNA here is from genome assembly GCA_964056705.1 of Troilus luridus. NCBI lineage: Eukaryota > Metazoa > Arthropoda > Insecta > Hemiptera > Pentatomidae > Troilus > Troilus luridus. The sequence goes on along the minus strand of OZ057416.1, from coordinate 12,066,990 downwards.
AGTTTTATTAAGTAAAATACAATATAATTTTCGAATATAACGTCTTTCTAACCTCAATATACTTATTGGTAAATAGCACAAATATTTTCCCAACCCTTTTGATGAAAACATCTCCATTTCTATCCTTGTCTAAATTCATTTGATGACCTTTTTCACATAATTTCATATATGGAATTATTCTGAATTTCACATCTTCTTCTTTTAAAGATGTCTATTCACAAAGTGTTATTCTTTTCATTTTAAACCGGCAGTGACAAAAGGAATAAAACAAAAATACATAATTATATTTAATAAACAATATAGAAAAAAATAGCGCACACACAAAAAACTCAAATGAGAAAAGAAAAGGTTATAGGAGATAAGGAGGAAGGTTTCATGGAGACTGGCTAATATACATGTACCCATATATTATTATTATTTTTATTTACATATTAATTGTTTTTAAATCACTTTTTTTATCATTTTTAGAAGGCCAAAAGTAATCATGCTCTTAATAAATTAGGAATTCATATGATCGACTCGTATTCCGGTCAAGAAAACATGATCATTCTCCTGTCTCTTGTACGAAGCCAGTCCTCTGCGATTGGCTTCTTATCAAATAACAACAGAATTACTGTCGCTCTCTCGAGAGCTAAATGTGGACTTTATATGATAGGAAATATGAAGACCCTGATAAACGGTTCTCAGTTATGGTCATCAATAAACCAAGTTTTGAAACAACAAAATGGAATAGGTAATATAAATTAAATTAATGTTTTTTGTTTTTTTTAATTTAATGATATTTACAACTATAATGGTATTATAACAAGTAAACTGTAGAATATGACATGAAAAACACTTGTGGAGAAACTACCCATCGGTAGCACTCCAATAAAGTTTTATAGTAGACGATCTCGAGGCCATCTTCTTTTCAGACGCCTCGGAGGGTTATCAGGAATAGTATGGGAAGCAAGCTGAGAGACTAGCGGATTCAAGTGCGTATGGAGCTTGTCATGGAAGGATAGGTATCTAGTTTGGGCCAAATCAGTAACATATGGGATATTAAGATCATGATGGATGAGTTTGTTTGTGACATAATAAAGAGCATTGAGGATTTTACGAAGGATTTTGGATTGTAAGGATTGGATACGAGATGAATTGGATGGTTTAGTAGAGCCCCAAAGCTCAACTCCGTATGTCCAAATAGGTCTGATAACTGTCATGTAAATGAGTCTTTTGTAATTAATTGGGAGCTTAGAGCGTCTGTCCAGTAAATGTTGAAGTAGGCGAAAACGTCGAGTAGTTTCTTGTCTTTTCAGTCTTGTATGAGGATTCCAAGTGAGACGTTTGTCCAGATGGAGTCCTATGTAACGTATCTGCTCGACAGGGTTCAGTGGAATATTATTAAAGGATACAGTAGGGCAGGAATTTGGAGGTTTACGACGGAGGGTGAAGGTAATTTGATGGGATTTGTTAGGATTTATTTTAATCCTCCAATTTTGACACCATTCTTTAAATTAATTTGTTATAATTCAAGTTCATTATTTTTAGTTAATTTACCAAAAACATTGAAAGTAATCTCACGCCTGAAATTTACGCCAATTTTTGACACAAATGTGACACATTGTACAGAAACACCAAAAAAATGAACTTTTTAAGAACTGTAAACCTAATTAGGTAATTTCATTTGTTTCTCTGAATCCCTTCCTCTTCATTTGGTTGGCATTTATTTTTTAGTGGATTTCGATTATCCAAATTTTTAATTATCAGAACCACCCCTGACAACATCAGTTCTCAGTAACAAAAAACCATATGAAAAAATGAAAGTAAAAGTCCAAGAAAAAAAAATAAGAGTATTTGTTGTTATTCTGTTTCTGCCCTGAGGATGCCTCAATAGGCCAAATATTGGACAGCTATTTTCAATTTCCTGTTTTAGTTTAGAGACTTAAGGTTTTTAGTTGGAATTTTTCCACTTATGTATTAATGTTTATCCTAAACTTCAGCCAATTTTAAATCTTTTTTTTTTTTTTATTGATTATATATCTTATTTAGAGGGGGAAGAAAATGGTCTGGGTAGAGGTAAATAAATTCTCTTATCTTGGGAGAACTGTTTATTTGGACCGACGTTTCGACCCACATTGCAGGTCTTCTCCAGGGCTATTATAGTAAAATGACACTTGACACTAAAATTTTAAAAAATAGGTAGGGATGATTTGTTACAATGATGAATAACTTAAAATTTAATGAGCTATGTTAAAATTCAGGGAAACGGAGTGTCTCAGTGGTAGAGCACTGATCCCACCCACTGGCAGACTTTTATGTAATCTGTCAGCTACTGGAGATGGATCCTATCGTATCTAGGACCCTCCTGGAGCTCTTCCAGCCTCTAGTTGGTACCCAAAATAGGCAAAAAATCTAAGACAGATCACCTCCCTGAACAACCGTTGTTCAAGAAACAATATAGTCTTTGCCACCTACTGAACCTCTGATCCTTCACAGGTTGTAGTGTTACGGGTTTTTTTTTTATTGTTAAAATTCATATTTGTTATTTTTTAGGTAAAAGTATTGAGTTGAAATGTCAGAATCATCAAACTATCACAACTGTTACCAAAGTGGAGGATTTCAAAAATGATCACTGTAATGTTCCATGCAAAGCGAAGCTTGAATGTGGCCACTTTTGTGAACTTCCTTGTCATTCACTAGCGGATATGCATAAGAACTACAAATGCGAAAATCCATGTTCGAGGTATTTTATTTTAGTTTTTTATCTTTATGTATGTTCTAGTGACATTTGAGTAAGCATCTCAAAATATATATACACACTATATATCAAACATAAATAGCACAAAATATATCAAAAGAAATATACTTACATTTTCTTGAAATATCCACCTAGGAATATACCTAAATTTTCTTGAAATATCCATCTAGATATATACCTATGAAATAGCATCTAGAATATACCTGTACATTGTACATTTTCTTGATGTTTAAACCTTCTAGGAAGTATTTTTTTTTTAAACTGTAGTAGCTGAGCCTTCCTTTGAATGAAGATATGTGATTTTTGACACATTTCACACACCAATCTGGAATTTTCCACTGTCGATTTGAATGTCTGTCTCGTCCATCTTTTGGGGCATAACCACCAATTAACTAATCTAAGTGGGTTGCTCCTAATCCACCATCCACTAGCTCTTGTGACTGATTGCTTTGATCGGCACTAAGCACGTGACCTTGCCGATCATTTACGAACAACATGGGATCCACCTGCGTGTGTATAAGGCTTAGCATGGCTGAACGCTCGATGCTGATACCCCCAATCTCTGCTTACAAACACAGACCACTACCCAAACCCAAATCTGACAGATCATTCTTAACACAATCCTCCTACCAACACCTCAGACGCTTCCCAGTCGGCATAGGGTTTATTAACATCTTAGGAATTTGTTCGTTACTAAGCAAAGCAACTTTACAGGCCCATTTTAATCTTTGTGACGCTACCACTTGAATAATATTTACTGGATGCATGCTTCCCAATTCGGCATTATGTAATCTCCTATATTCCCCTAATGTCTCATCCTTTTTTGGATTGAATAACACTTGACACTTATTATATTTTTTAATTCTAGAATATCGTACTCGCTTCGGCGGTACATATACTAAAATTGGAACGATACAGAGAAGATTAGCATGGCCCCTGCGCAAGGATGAACGGAGTAGAGCTTTGGGGCTCCACTAAGCCATCAAATTCTTCTCGTATCCAATCCCTACAATCCAAAATCCTTCGTAAAATCCTCAACGCTCCTTATTTTGTTAAGAATATAGTCATCCATAACGACCTTAATGTCCCATTTGTTGCTGATTTGGCCCGAACCCGGTATCTATCCTTTCATAACAAACTTCATTTCCACTCAAACCCTCTAGTTTCAAACTTAGCTTCCTCTTCAATTCCCGATAATCCTCCGAGACGTCTGAGAAGAAGATGGCCACGTGACCTTCTTAGTTGAACATGCGATTTGAGTACTACCAGTGGGTAGTTTCTCTACATGTCATTATATCATATCATTATGTATCACTCAGCCAATTTACTTGTTATATTATTGTAATATAGTTGTAAATATCAATAAATAAATAATAAAAAAAAAAAAAAAAAAAATTCTAGAATATCTATTCTTTACAGGTTTTGCCCAAGGCAACTTCATAGGTGTAAGAAGAAGTGTTATGAAACGTGCGGTCCTTGCAGAGAAGTATCTGAAAGACAGCTGCCTTGTAATCATCATGTGCAGATCTCTTGTTGTGAAAACGATTTCGATTACATCTGTGTTTATCCTACAGAGGTGATATTTTGCTGTTTTGGTCGACAAACCGTGCCATGCTTCGAATCAAACTCTTGCTTTTATACGCGAGTTGAAGTATAAGATAAACAAATTTTTAACTTTGTGGCGACACTTTTACACCATCTGGTAGCAGTCCCTATAACCATCCATTCATTAATTAATTTTTTTATTGAATTGTTACAAGATACCCGACCTGATCTGAACAAGTGACTGTTTTAAACTTAACCTTCTCCCCTGGGCCACCCTTATGTGGGGATTTATAAACAAGAGTAATTATCTATAAATGTACTTTCATTTAACCTTTTTTTCTTTATAATAAAGAGTAAAATCTTTGTTATGTACGGTAATTAATGTTCCTCTACTTTATTAATTGTAAATAATTAGTTATGTTTGAGGCAAAAGATTTTCAGAACTTTTTCAATCCATTTTCAAAAATTTTAGAGAAGATAAGGAAAACAGACCTCGACTTTATTCCTGGATAGTGACCTTTAAAATAATCAAAAACATTCACGTTGTTTGTTCTTAACCGAGCACTTCAACAAACCAAGAGGGTGTAAATATCTACAGCCCTGTTGGATAAGTGGTCAAGTTTAATTTTCTCAAAAGTAAGTTTCTTGTACTTAAGTAAGCGGAATCGAGTTATTTTCATAGTGAATAAAGAGCTAAGTAACGCATTGGCTTGAAAAGGAGTTATTGTTTATATTACAAATACATTTCAAATCAAAAACTACGAGAATGATATGATTCTGGTTATCTGAAAGCAGTTAACTCTCTCTGGACAAAATCCGATTTAACCACTTATTCAAGGCTGTGGATATATATATAGAGAGAGATGAAAACTTGTGAAGAATAAAACAGATGTATATATATTTTTAATTAGGATTGTATTGGTTTTGAAAGTAATCGCCTAGTTTGTATTATTTTATATTGTATATAAATTATCTTAAATTGTTTACCATGTGATTGAAACAATCGTTGAGGCTGAAAAATGTAATTAGTATATTAAACTATTATTATTGTTTTATATAAATATTTGTTAATATTTTATCACCTTTATATATAATTACTATATAGCAATATTTTATATAAACCACTATCATGAAGATAAATATCGCTCTACTTTTCTAGACTGTTATTAATAATTTTTACTTATGGTTCTCGAGATGCAGTTCTTTCAACTTCTTTTTGGCAACGTTTCAAGACTATGTTGGTCTCATAATCATGGCAAATTGAATAGATATTAAAACATTAATCAGCTGAATACCTTTTCAATACTTGCATGCCTATGTAAATATTGTTAAGAGTGTTATGATCAATGAAATTAATAATGCTTTTGATAACTCATTTCATTGATCATAACACTTTACAATATTTACATTTACATGCAAGTATTGAAAAGGTATTCAGCTGATTAATGTTTTAATATATATTTGGCATGATAATGAGAGTAACATAGTATCGAAATGTCGCCAAAAAGAAGTTTTAATTGACTGAATCTCGAGAACCATTAGTAATTTAGTTACCATTATTAAATATTGTTTTGTTTTTTAATATAAAATTATAATTTAAGGTTTGAATCAATTGGTCTTTATTAAATGATAAAGCATTATTCAATAAATTATTACATATTATTATTGATTTTGTTATTTTTAAAATAAATACTATTCTTGATACTTTAGTTCTACTGTTTTTTTTTAGAGTTAATTCAACCATTTTTAGTCAACAGACACAATTTGTTCCGAGCAAATTGTTAGTGCTCTGTGCCTAAATACTTTTGGAAGGCCTCTCATTATTTTTTTTTTGGTGGGCCTATTTAAGTATCACTTCTTTTTGAACTGATCTTGACTAAGAGGGTGGTTTGAAAAGTTCTCGGAATGTACTAGAAAGAAGTGTCTTACCTCGGTGGAACTGCTTTTATTTTTCAAAAACAACAACAAAAAGACTTCACTCACTAAGGATGTGTGATTATTGCGCGGGAACTCGTTACTCTAGCACTGACGTGTAGCGATGATTCCGAGAACTTTTCAAACCACCCTCGTATATTTAAACATACTAAATCTAAAACATTGATAAAGGGGTTTTTAATAAATAACAACAGATTACAATTAAGTGAAGATTTATTTCAGTATAAAGCAAAAAAAAACAAGCTATTAAAATTTTATTTAATTTTGATCATTGTTATAGTATTTTATCATTGTTATGAAAACTGTAAATCTTGTCATGATCTTGATACACTTTCACAAAGTAAATAAATATAATAAATAGGTGTCTGAACAAAAAAAAAAAAAAAATGATTTAGTTATCAGCTGTTTGTTATGTTTAAGGATTTGAAAATATTCAATTTCTATTTAAGTTATGCATCTATTTATATTACATTTATTTCTATTATAAAAGTAAGCATTAGATTTACAAAAAAATTTTTTTTTAAAGATGTCTCAAGCATTGAGCATAAGTCATGTAATCTAAATATATCACAACTTCACTCACTTTTTGATTCCATGTAGTTTTTTGGAAAATTTTTTGACAGTTCTAACAATCAATCAAATTTTGTGTCATATGAAACAAATTCACCCAATCATGTCAACATTACACTGATAATTACATTCAGTGCAATTATCAATCACTATGACGACACGTTTTGAGTTTGACAACTTCATTCCAAATAAATTTCAAAATGTCACGTTTTGGCAATGCGAATGTTCAAAGTATAAATGTGCTAATCAAAGAAAAAATTCCCAGAAATACAACCTACATGAAGATATTTGGGGAATTTTGATGCGAATGAGAATATGAATTAAATGAACATAGAAGATTAGAAGAATTGGCGTTGATACTAAAAGATTGGGCGGTCAATATAAATGTTTTGTAGCAATTTTGTTGAGTTATAAATTTTTTGTCAAAAAATTTTCCGCTGTATCTTGACAAATGCCTCATAATTTTATGACAAAATTCACCTTTGGCTTCGGGCTGTTACCAAGGAACGATCTTTCGATTGTCAAAAAATTATCTTGTCTATTATCAATGTCCTAGAATATTACTACTGATAATAAAGCTTTTTAATATTGAAAAAAAAAGTACAACTATAATTGATAAAAAAAGAAATATATGATTCTAATAATCTAGAACAGGTGTGGGTAAAACGGAGGCATTTGTTCTGCTTAGAATAATACCTTCTTATCAATCCTAATTCGGACGAGGACGTGGTCAAGCAGAAAAGCTGGTCAATTCAATGTTTACCGAAGAAAAGAAAAAATTCTAATATTAATTGAACTTGTATGTTTGTAGCAAATCAAAATACAACACAAAAATTATCATAATGATATATATCTATATATATTAGTATGTATACATAAAAAAAAACATTGGGCTCAGTACATGGTAGAGACTGTACTGTTTCCATCACACTCAAGCAGGTTTTTCCCACTAGGAATGTCGACAGATACAACAGGGTCTGTTTATACCTGTTTAAATAATTTATCTGCTACTGCCAGATTTGAACCCAAGACCTTCAGCACAGTAGCTCATTGCTCTACAAACTGAGCTACTTCTATCCCTATATCATGAAGTTAAATTTATTAGATCAATCAATTGTAACTTTGAATAAAGGTTTATTTTTAGTGAAAAAACATTCCTTTTATTTATTTATTTTTAATTTCAGTTATTACTTAGTTTTACATAAATATCTTAGTCTCCTCACAGTTTTTTGTCTTTATGCTAACATAAATAATTGGGATGAAATTATTTTATTTTTATCATAAAATAAATAGGAAATCTGTCAAAGGGCATCATTTAAGCAGGTTTCTACTGTACATAAAATAAATTGTGGGTAATAATAAAATATCAATTACATATTTAGTATTTTTTATTTTCACAGTGATTTTCATTATTATTAATTTTTTTTTTCTCTAAAAACTGATATCGTTGAAATCTGTATGTTAATTATTCTGGCTAAGTTAAATAAATTTTAATGTATCAATATCAGTTTTAAAATTAAATTGTTTATAATGTATTTATTTTTTAAACTCTGCTTAACAAATAAAAATACCCACTCCTGTTCCAGAAAAGTATCAACAATTGAATGCTCATTTTAAAGACAGAGTTGAGCTTATCGTAATTTTGAATAAACAATTGCGATTACTTACCATGTATGTAATTTTGTAGAATGGGTATTATACTGGTATTGTGGATGGTCATCGTTTTTACAAAAATATTATCTAAGTAATCACAATTTTTCTCAAAATTACATTTTGCCCAACTTTGCCTGAAGAAATTTAATCAAGTCAACTGATAAATGTTAAATTTATAATTACAAATTGAATCTCCATTTACATATAAAATATCAAATCCTAATTTAAAAATAATTATGTGTTGAAATTTAATAGCGAAACTTGCGACATTATCATTTTTGAAAGTATGCTCCTCGCATGTAGTAGGGCAGTGTGAGGCCTGATGAGGTTCCTGTTACGGTTTCCTTCAGCAGTTCAGATCTGTGAAGGTTTCTAGCATCTCGTCGGCGATTGCTTTGTAGCGTTGTTTTTCTGAGACCAAATCATCTGGAATATATATTTTTCATTTTGTTCAATCATTTATTCAAGGGAATAACAGTAAATTATTTTTGGACATACACAAAAAAAACAACAACATTAATATATTGAATTAAGTAGGTATTGGTTCAGTAAAAGTACTATTTAAAACTACTAAATTAAACTGTAATGAATATATGTTAAATAATATTAATTGACCTTGGATATATGAGGAAGAAAATGGTCCGGGTAGAGGTCAAGAAAATTCTCTTAAATAGGGAGAACTCTTCACTGCTAAGCCAGTCTATCATTTTATTTGTTACTTGGTTGGATTTAAACAATACCTCTTTGTTATTCTATAATTCAATCCCCTCTGACTTTTATTTCTACTACTTACTATATTCCATCAATATACTATAGATAGGTTATTCCTTAACCTGTATTATTTTAATTTATTTGTATCTTGTATATTTAGCCCTGAAGAAGACCTGCAATGCGGGTCGAAACGTTGGCTTACCAATAAACAGTTCTCCCTTTATAAGAGAATTTTCTTGTAATGAATATAGTTTTCAATCATTCATTGTAATGATGATATGTTTTTTTATTAATCCACAAAGATCTGTTTTAAAGTTCAAATAACCTTTAAAGTTTTCAATAAGAGAAAAATTAATTTGTAAGAATTTTTTTAATAGTGATCATGATTATCATAATTAATTTAATTTATTTTTAACAAAGATTGGTTTCTCCCATCAAATTAGGTTTTTATTATTACTAATTACTACCATTTATTGTTTATATAAATTAATATTTCTTGAACAATATTAGTTAACCTTATATATATGAGGAAGAAAATTCTCTTATATAGGGAGAACTGTTTATTGGTAAGCCGACGTTTCGGCCCACATTGCAGGTCTTCTTTAGGGCTAAGATGAGATTGGTAGTTGACAATATTGACATTGACTTCCGAATGGCCTATGACAGTATAAAGAGGAACAAGCTGTACAAGGAGCTGCTGGATATGGGAATACCACCGAAGCTGATACGACTGATTAGGGGTACGATGAAGAAGGTGCAATGCACAGTGCGTGTTCAAGGTGACCTGACTGAAAGCTTCGAAACTCACAAAGGGCTGAGACAGAGTGATTCCCTCGCATGCCTTCTCTTCAATTTGGCCCTCGAAAGTGCAGTGCGGAAATCTGGAATACAAATTGGGGGAACTATATTCAATAGATCTATGATTTTGGCCATAGCCGATGACTTAGATATTGTGGCAAGAACCCCAACAGATTTACAAAATGCTTTTGTCAGTCTCCAGATAGCAGCAGCTAGATTGGGTTTAGAGGTCAATGAATCAAAAACCAATTATATGCATGCACCCCCACAACTGAACGTGCATGAACCATCGCATTTTAAGGCTCGAGGCATTAAATTTGAAAGGGTGAAGAAATTTGTGTAATCTTGGATCGCAGGTGAACGCGGATAATGACATAAACGCAGAATTGTCTTCAAATAAATGTTATTTCGGGCTACTAAAGCATTTTAGAAGCAGGGCTATTTCACAAATCACGAAGGTGCATTGTATAAGACCAGTTATTATTTATGCCTCCGAATGCTGGACATTGCCCGGTTCACAGGAAGCCCTTCTCTTAAGGTTCGAGAGGAGAATTTATGGCCCAGTTTGCACCAATGGGATCTGGAGGATAAGGAAGAACGCTGAGCTAACAAGACTCAACAGGAGCCCAGATATTTTAAGGGTAATCAAAGTAGGCCGGCTTCGATGGGCAGGTCATATAATTAGAATGTCCAAGGTTCAAATTCCTAATATGTTCCTAGACGAAAGGATTTATGGGACAAGAAGAGTGGGAAGATCTCGGCTCCGATGGATCGATGGAGTGGCGGCGGATGCCAGGTCCATCTTGGGAATCCGCAATTGGAGAGCAGTGGCAACCAATAGAGAAGACTGGCGAACCAAGCTGCAGGGGGGGCCTTGAGCGCCACGAATGATGATGATGAAGTTGACGCTAGACCAAGAAAGTTTTTTTTAGTTTTCTGACTATATAAGATAATTTTCTTGACTTCCACCAGGACCATTTTCTTCCTAATATTTATACAGGTTAATTTGTGTAGATCTAATAGCAATAAAAATTATATTATAGGATAGATAATGATTTTATTTTTATTATTCATTAGACATGATGATTAAGATTAATAATGATTTAAATGTATCTAATAATTGTAATTATACAAGTTATATTTTTATTATTATATCAAAAGTTTATAGTTTACTGCTATTTCCAGCTAGTTATTAGACTTTTGGTATATTATGGTAATACAATTATTATTAGACCTTATCTATTTATAACTAAGATTTATATAGGTTAATAGATATAAATCAAACAATATTATTAGATTAAAGTGGTGGGATATTATATAATGGTATGAAGAACAGAAGATAAAGTGATATTTTATTTTTGTTACCAATTAAATCTACTAAACACACTTGTTGATTTGTTATGATTAATAAATTATTTATCTTTTTTTTTTTTATGATATATGAAATAAGAGACTGTCCCATGTAATGAGGACTTCTGGTCAACTTATATTAAATGCTATTAAGTAAGTTGGCCTATCATATTTTATTTTAATATTGTATTTCATATTTTATGTTAATATTATATTTCACAGTTGACGATATTATATTCCCAGATGGTTATTACAATAGGTTATTTATTATTTATTGTGATTAGGAAAGAGAATAGGGAGATGTTTAAGCCATTGATTCAAACAATTATCAGCCAGTCTTTGTAAGCACAGCCTGTTAAATCTACCTCCGTTCAATTGTATTATTCTCAGGGATACAAATATATCCCAGAATATGAATATTTATTAATTTGATCAATCAATTATTTATATTTTCACATAGAAGAATCCTTCTAAAAATAAAAAAATCAGCTGTATTCTGTTAAATTTACATTGTCACTGAAATTCAAAATTGATTTAGCTAAAATTATTAATGGAAGCATTTAAAATGTCTATTTTGGACATTTGTTTACAGTAACTCTTGACTAGAATCTATATTAAACAAATGTAATAATGATCCGATGAGAAAGCTGAGTGCTTAGCAAAATAGCAGGTATGACTAAAGCAAATAGATTTCTGTAAACAACAATGTAATACAGCCTACTCCAATTAAGCGTACATGCTTGATCACCATGAAACCATGCTATTTAAACATAAAATTGTAGAAAATAAAAAATAATATAACAGGAGAAAATAAATAAATAAATTAAATAAAAGGAAGTGCAAAAACTAAAAAACATTAAATATATTCGTGTATTTGAGCCTTAAATTATACAAGTATGTGGTAGAACAATGAACATTTATCCTGTATAAAAAATATACAGCCACATAATTTTTCAAAGCTATTTAAAATATAATATGCTCAGAATAATATGTGTTACAAAAAATTATCGCAAACTTAACGAGTAGCTTTTCAAATATTAAATAATCCAAACAGAACAATGAGCAACAATACAGATTTTTTTTTTAAATTTTAAACATGTACATAATGTTACATAACAATTAGATAATATATATCAGAAAATACACTTGGCAATCTGCTGGAACAAAAGGCTGGCATGTAAAATTGTATCTCTTGAAGACATAAAAATAATTTTAACCGACGAGTTCTGAGAAGGTCTGGTCGAGGTCGTCGCAGATGTATTTGTACTTCTCCTTTTCGTGGACAAGTTCGTCTGTAATTGGCAAAATAATTTAAACAAAATTTAAAATTATATAAAATAAAATCAATAAACAAAAAACCTAGTCGCCCTTCTGGAATGAAGTGTGTATTTGAAATATGACTATCAGAGCACATGGTTGGTTTTTGCCAATTGTTGTTATCAGCAGTTGCTTTCCAGCTCTCTTTATTTCAGCAGGTTAAAGTTAGCGATGAAGCAATTTTAAACAATGGTTAAATATTTAATGATAAAAAATAAATGAAGCATCAGTTACTTGTCATTGTAGCTTAGTTCAGCTGCTACGACAAACTCCATCTTAATTGTGTTTATAATGTATGCTAAATTTTTATGTTTAAAATGTATTTGTACTAAATAATAATAACATAAGTGTAAAAATAATAACTAGTTCATTTGTAACAGTATATTTTAGCATTCATAATTCTATGTGGTAAGCTTTCTGGAAAAAAATGTAGTCATCGTGATTAGTAGAAGCAAAAAATACACACAAATTCAAACAAGCAATGTCATTGATTTGATGAGGCTTGTTTTTCCAAGGTAGTTTCTATTTCACATAACACTAGTCAGAAAGTGATTAAAAATAATAACGACAAGCAATATTAACATAATAATTTAACTGCTATAATGAATTTCTTCTTTTATCAGCTTAAAATGATTGTGCAGTATGGTGTAAATACGAAAATCAAAGTTTACAGTAAAAAGTATGTTTACATTATAGTTTAACATTCATTGTTCTTTAAGGTTATAATTAATTTTGTATTTCTTCTTTGAATAGCTGTCAGTTGTAACAAAAAATAATAAATAAAAACAAAACTAGATTTGTATTACACTATCAGCTAGATTTCCTAATTTTTATAATGTAATTTATATTTCATGTAACAGCTTTAAATAAATATATATATACATATACATACATTATTTAGCCATACATAAAGTAAATTAGTTAAAATAACTTAGAAAATCAATGTGATTGGTGCTGACTAGAACTATTCTTTTGATTAAAAAAAAATATTAATGTTACTCTTTTATAACAATTACTTAAACTATTATTTCAAAGTCTTGAAAATATATTTTTTTAATAAGTCAATAATTATATTTTTTAATAGTAAGTTACTTTTTGTTTTCTTTATCTGAATTAGAATAGTTTTGACTTATGAAAATGATTTTAACAGATATAATTTTTGACAAATTTATTTATCTGTGTATCTAATTATTAAAACATCTTTTCTTTACTTATTAAACTAATGAACTAGGAAAATATAATAATGAAAATTAAAACATAAAAAAAATAGTAATTTAAAATACAAGTAACATGTTTTTCTTTTAACACTATTGAAGATGGTCCAAGGAAGGGGCTAACATTTCTCAAAACTTTAGTTCAGTATCATTTAGTTTTTTGAAGAATGAAGTTACTCTGATTTCCAAATTTGTTGTAAGTATTGCCGCATTTCTATATAAATACATTTTTACAATAACTTTTTCTTTTGAAAAGACTAACTTTTTTTTCAGTTACATTTAGCAGTTTTTCCTCAGTAACATTTACCCATTGCATTTGTTGTTGTTACAATTTTTTTATTAATGTTAAATTGTATACAATATTTTTAAAACTCTAAATAGGTACTGAGATGGGATCATGAATTTCTGCAGATACAAATGAGTCATAAATTTCATTTGAGATATTTACAGTCTTCATGACAATTTTGATTATGTTTTATTCCTCAGCCATGACTTTTGGGTGATAATATAAGTAATTCTAGAAGTTCAGATTCTATGGTATTGATTACATATGAGTACACTTAGAGGAAGCAGCATTGTATCTTTATTGGAATGGTTTAGTTAAATTCAAAATTTTCCTGTTTTTTTCCTAATGTAGGTAGATTAAACCGTTGTCCATGAAACAGTAGTCTCTATCATGTATTGAACCCCAGTACAGGTTTTTTTTTTTTAGTTAGATTAAGATTAATATGTGCTTGGAATAAATCATATTTAATGCAGAAACAGAAATATTCAAATTTCTAGACACATTGAACTAAATTATGATGCTTGGTAATAAATGAATGCTCTTTGATTTAATAAACAATATTTTTTTTGTTTATGCCTGAATTTCACCCGGTGGGGCAGGAAGATTTATCAACCTTAATCGTACCTAATAAGGACTAAATATCTATCCTTAAGAGAGATCATTTATATTCATTAGTGATCCTCTGCTGAATAAACACCTCAATGGCTCCTAGGCCTATAACTATGACTAAACTATTCAGGCCACCATATCATTCTCTTAACCCTTAAAGTGCGGGCGACTCTCGGCCAATATGTCCCAGAGGGACTGCTGAGAGCGCTGAGCGCTTAACATCGCTGTGGACTGAATACTTTCCACTCCTGTCAGCTCTATTGGTTGATTAAAATATCAAGGTGTGACTAATAAATTATTGTAGTGTTTCTTTTGCACCAGATTGTATAAAAACAGAACGTTATTTTCAAGCATCAATCATAAGCTTAATATTGAAATGAGTAAAATTTATATTTTTACAACATAAAAATTAGAAAATAAATCTGGGATGCCTTTGTAGCTATTTAGGATCTCGGATGATTACAATAAATTTATCGATATATAAAAATACCAAAAATATAATTAATTTAAAATATCAGGGTATTTTAATTAATTTAATTAATTAACTGAAGCCATGGGAAAACCATGTCACACGAGCACGAGCACAAACATGCTAAATTCTGATAAAAGCAACACTCTCAGTTATCAGATTATATCTCATTATTCAGATTCTTCATAACTAATACATTGTCCTTCTGTATTCTTTTTCGAGTGTTATCATAGCTATGTTATACATATATTGCAGAAAATGACAGATAAGTTAGACACACACACAAACACAAAGGAAACATTATAAGAAAAAAAAGAAAAAAAAAAAAAAAGAAATACAATGGCAGTTTTTATTGGTCTTACAATATAGTAAAGAATAATAATATAATAATCATAATAAAATATATAATCTAAAGAATTTATAAGGAACCTACGAAGGGAGCTGTACAAAAAAACATAAATAATGGATTGGTTGTCACTTTCTTACGAAAGTGTAATCTAATGGGAAAATTAACTAAATAAAATTTTTTTAACAGTTAAGAAAAAATGAATCTAACAATTTTCTTAATATTTTATACAATAAATTACTATTCTGTAATGAAAAGAAAAAAAACACAATATATATATAAGATTTATAATTAAATTCAAAAAATTATTTTCGCACCATGTTTTAAGTAAGAATAATTAATATTTTTTTAAATATTAACTTAAACATTTTTTTAAAATTATTATTATATATTTATACACACACATATATATATATATAGAATTTTGAATGAATTCAACAAATAAATAAAAGATTTTTTGAGAGAAAAACGGTAATACCATATAATTAATTGTAATCATAACACCTTTCATTAATTAAAAGTTAAATAAAGCAATCTGGTTAGTCATAGGCTGTACATTCAAGCTCGGCTACAATTAACTGAGCTGATATATAAATTAAAAAAAAAAGTAAAAAAAAATATATATTTATAAAATAAATAAAGAAAAAATAAGTTTGAGCCCTGAATACACAAATATTATCAGATGAAGCAATAAAAAAAAAAAGAAAGCGTGGAAATCGTGTTTAATAGAAATGTGCCCATGAAGAGATGTGCGTGTGTAATTATACTTATTTATGTCATGTGTTCAATAAGAAAAAATAAATTAAATAAATTCAAAAGCTACTATTAATGGCACACACACATACACACAAAAGTTAAATTATAAAAAATGAAAAAAAAAATTGATTTTACGAGGGCAGTTTTAAATAGTTTTAAAATGTACTTTAATATGATAATTTATAACGGTAAAGTACTCTCTCTGTGACCGAATGCATGTTTTAATATCATATTTGTTTTTTGTATGTTTTTCCTTTTTTTTCTTCTTTTTTTTTAAAACAATAATAAACTGATTTTGTTGTGTTTCAATTTTGTTATTAGATTCCGTACAGCTCTACAAAGGCGAGGTCGAGGCCATCCCCAATGTCCCTGTACTTTTCCTTCTCGACAACTATTTCATCTGTAAAATAATATAAACAGATAAGAGTTTGTTTAGGGGAAGGGAATGGGGTAGGATGTAAGAAAACAAAATAACAAAAAAAAAATTAAATAAATGTCAATAAAGGATTTTAAATTTAATTTGTGTTATTAGCACAAATTAGTCTTAGTCTTAGTGGATGTAGATTTTATTTTATTTGAGCCTAAGTAGTAAACATTTTTAGAATAGAAAAGTGACTTTATTCTGGGACTAAGTCCCTTTTGAATAACAAACATGAACAGAAAAAGAAACGTAATATTTATCTGGCCAGAAGGATTATTATACAAATCATCAAGATTTTGATTTGTCTGATGTCAATGACTTTTTTTTTTGTTCTTTTAACAATTTCTTTTACTTTTTGAAGTTCCAAATCATTACTTATAGCTTTTATTTTTAATTCAGGCTTTGATCTTTAAAAGAACGATAAAAGAAAAAAGTGTAAAAATCCAAAAACAAAGCCTTTAACCCCTAAAATATTGGAAAAACTAACCAGCAGATGTTTGTCAATACCAGCATCATCAGGGCATACACCAGAATAAAGTTAAGATCCATGATTAAACGCAGCACATCTCACATCAACAGCCCAAAAAGATTCACCAGAAATAGAAATCTCACCATCGCCAAAAAACTAACCCATTAATTGATATGAATTTTATTTCGGTGTGTCTGATGATTATGCGGCTGAACTGGCAAAACGTTGACAGGTTTATTCACCCCCCTCCCCCTCCAGTATTTCAGAGAATAAAAACTTTCTTTTTTGGATTTTTTCAATTTCTTTCATATGATAGTATAGTATTTGTTGTTTTTTGAAATAATGACATTATAAGTAACTTATGACAAAAAGCATTTAAGCAATTTGATTTTTTTATCTGTAAGGTTTAATGATCAAACTAAAATGGGAATTTTATTACAAGTAATTTAATTAAAATTTATAAAAATCAAATAATGAAAAAATTAAGTTATATTACTGTTAAGGGGGGGGGGAGGCGTGTTTACATAATCTAAAACATATTAGGTCCAATGAATTTTAAAAATTATCCAGTATTGACATTCAGGATGGCTTATTAAAAAATAAACTAAAAACTAAAATGGTTTCAGATATTAATTGTTAATTAACTATTCAGTATTTTATAATATTAACAACTTAATCATATCTGAACCCATTACTGAATAAAAATTATAAAAGAAGCAAAGGAAAGGAAGAAAATAAAATGAAAAAAAAAAGAAACATGCACAAAAAGGAAAAAGAAATATTCAAAAGTTCCCGACATTACTACTATCTAATGAAGAACTAAAGCACCATATATATATATATATTTATAAATCAATTGAAAAAAAATTATATACAAAATATTTTCCAAAAATAGATCCCATGGTTCTACAGATAGCAAAATCCTTAAATACCCTTAATTCCACAATTCCAAAATAGTGAATATTCAAAGTGTATCCAGAAAAGAACTTAAAATATATAAAGTAGAGATCTGCTTATATATTGTATACTAACTTTTGCCCACAGCTTTGCTCGCATGGAATTTGGTCTCCAACTTAAAGTTTCGTGACAGATCATTTTAAGTAAAAAAATTTATTTTTTTAAACTGTAAGTTACTCGTACATCCGAAATTTCAGATGTCTAACTTCAAGACTGACGGATTTCCTACAACCTTCGAACCCCTATTATATTACAGGGAAAACCCTTGGGGGTGGAATTGTCCAAATTCCTTTCTTAGTGCTCATGTAAGCTATACAAAGAACCTATATGCAAATTTCAAGATGCTAAGTTCAGTGGTTTCTGCAGTGCGTTGACCGCCGGGTGTGTTAATAAAAAGTAGCCTATGTCCTTCCCCAGGCTTGAGATTATCCATATCAAATTTCATCACAGATAGATCAGTGAAACATGCATTGACACTGATTAACAAACGGGACGGACAGAAGTTTACTGTTGTTCATGGCAGTAAAGGATTAGTATGTAATGTTACGGCAGGAGCGAGAAGTGAACTATGTTACTTGATTTGTTTTGTTCAGCAAAAATATTTAGATTTTGCAAGTAAATTACTTTGTTCAGCAAAAATATTTAGATATTGCGAGTACGAAACTTTGCCCCCATTTTTCACCCCCTTAGGGGTAGAATTTCGGAAAATCATTTCTTATCGGATGCCTACGTCATACAAAGAACAAACCCATCAAGTTTCAAGTCTATACGATCAGCGGTTTTAGGCTGTGGTTTGAACTGTCAGTCAGTCAATCAGTCATTCAAGACAAAGCATTTTATATGTATAGATATGCAATTTCCCTATACAATTTTTTTTTTAAACAAATTTAAAAGTTTAAGACATAATTAAAGGATATGTCTTGGGTTATCAGAATTTCTGTTATCACTGAAAAATGCATAGGCTTATTGGACACCGGGCTAATGAACAAATTATGAGAATTAATCACATACGATGAATACCTGTAGCATATAATTCTCCTCCATATACAGCATATAATTTATTATTTAACTGTACATAAGCTATAAAACTTTAATTACAACAGTTTCCAAATTATTCTGCAACGATATTGCAAAGCTATAAAACATAAGTGGACCCTGGGGCGACCTGTGGTCTAGTGGTTAGAATAACAAATTACTCAGCCCGGCAGGTGGCCCTAGGATTTTTTAAAGGGAGTAAAAAATCCTTGGTTATGCCGCCCTTCAGAAGGGACTTTAAACGGGGATCCCGACCCTGTACCATGTCAGGTACTCGTTAAAAATCCCTATTCTAAAAATTTTACCTGGATAGGTAAAATTTAGAACTCCCACTGTAGCATCGTCAGATTAGCTATAGCAGCATAAAGTGACGTTAAATGTAGAAACAACTAACAACATAAGTGGACTCACCTTATGTGAGTACCAGCTTAAAAAATAAATAATTAAAAATACACCTTGAATATTTCACGTTCAGAATATTATTGTATTTAAAAATTAGCGAATAATTAAAAAATAAATTAAAATAATTATAGAAGAAAATAAACCATTTTCCGGAGTAAAAAAAAAAAAAAAAAGATTCAAGACTGCAAAGTTTCCCAATTGAAGACAAATTAGAAGAGAAAAAAAAATTAAATGGTGCAAAATCAAACCTGGACATAAAAGGCTGTGTGCGTTGTTCTATGTAAAACAAAATTTCAAAAAATTAAAAGTAAAATGAAATAAAAAAATAATGGATGTGGAAGGAGAAAGGAGAAAAAGGTTGTGATAGGCGTCAAGGAATCAGTAAATATTTTTTCGCCTTCGTCCTACTGCGATATTTATTCTTTTAATTTTCATTTTAAATCTAGAGATTGTTGGTTTTTCCATACGAATCAGATGAAAATTACAAAAGCGTTAGATCAAAGGTGAAAGAGACATTTACTAAACCTCAACTTGCAGTGACTAGAAACTTGCAGGGATCCTTCCTTCGGGAGTGATAGTTATAAAACCTAATTATTATATTTTTTAAAGACGCGATTGACTGTTATTTTATGAAACAAGTTAACAATACAACACAAAAAACTAAAAATTATTTATTACAATAATTGATATTTTAATAACTAATAAATTAACGAATACACTTAATTTTCCTACAGACAGACAATACTGTAAAAATTTAACAATTTATTTTAATAACAATACAAAATTTAAACTAGTAACAAATTCCTTAGTTTAATATAGTGTATTATTTACTGTAATTATATTGATATTCAATGACTACAGGGAATGACGTTTCTACATATTGATTTTTGTTTACTCCAGAAAAATCAATCTAACTAAAAATAAAAATAAAAATTAAGAATCAAGATTAAAAAGTAGTAACTCTACGAATCGAGTTAGATGCGATTACTTTTAATTTCATTGGAAGTAAACATATCAAAGTTAATTTGAACAAGATTCTTGTACTTCTTTCACGTGAATATCTATCCATCTATAAATTTAAGAAAATATATAAACAAATGCCAAATAAAAATTGAACGCCTACATATCAAAAAGTAAATCAAAAAATAAAATTGGCTATAGTTTCTTCTCTTGTTTCATATAACATTAAATCGTTTCAAAAAAATTTAAACTATCGAATCCCAAGAGGAAGGATCAACCTTCAGTAAAAAAAAATAATAATAATAATAAAAACAAAAAAATAAAATAAAATAAAGAAAGGTGAGGTGGTTAATTATTGAAGGAAGAGGAATGTGCGGAAGGAGGCTAAGTCTTGGTTACATGTTCTGAATGTCATGGAGGGTGGCTTCCATCTCTTCTTGCAGCAGTTTGTTCTTCTCCTTTTCGACGACAAGGTCATCTGCATCCGCAAAACACGCAACACAAAAAACAACAAATCATGCAAGGGAAATCAAATTAAGTAAAGAAAAAAATTAAAAAATTGAGGTATCTGTTCTGCAGGTTATCGCTTCCAATTGAGTTAAAAAAAGTTAAAACTGTTTATTCATTTTATTTTTAATATTTTCCAAACATACACGCTATCGTGACCGTTAGTATAGAAAAGAGATTGTAACTAATGAGTAGATTATGGTAAATCATTTCATCAAGAAATAAAAGTTTCAACTAACATTTTAGAATACAAATGATATATATTTGTTGAAGCATTCAATTCTAGATGAAATGGTCACTTAAGTATACCCCTTAATTACATTCTCTTTTCCATACTAAAGCTCGTGATAAATTGTATTTTGGCAAAATATTAAAAGGGAAACGAATGAAAAGTTAAAACTCGTGACTCAACTCAAAGCGGCAACATGTGGAATAATTACCAAAATTAATTAAGAAAGAAAAGAAATCAGGCTGTTATTAAGAAACTGAGGCAGTAGATTTACATTAATAAAACTAATATTGATTCAAGTTAAAACAAAATAATTTAGCCTTTCTCCATAAAACCTACTTCAGCTTATCTTGTGTATTCTCTTATAACTCGTCGCATTTGAGTTATTTGTGTGTGCATTATTAAATTGTTTTTTAGTGTTTTTGTCTTTTTAATCGTCTATTTAAATTTCTATATCGTTTAATAAATCTAGTTAGTTTTTTGCATATTTAAAATGAATACAATAACACTTTGGAATTCATCAAGGACAAAATTATGTGAAAAGGTCATCAAATGGATTTAGACAAGGATAGAAATGGAGATGTTTTCGTCGAAACTGTAGGGAAATCATTCATGTAAGAATAGCAATATAGCAAGAGCATTATAGAATTAGCATTTTATTGTTACATTTTGTAAATTTCACTTTCCATTAATATAAAAAAGAAGATAAGTCTTATCAGTATCTGAATTATCAGTGTTCAGGTTATAAACAATGGTCGATAACAGTCCATGCAGACCGGATAATACACAAATACTGAAAATTTAAACAAATTGTCTCTCAAATAGCAGCATATTAACCAAACAATCAATATCAATTTTGATCAATGAAATATCAATTTTGATTTTCGGTGTTTAAGCCTATTAAAAAAAAACAAAAAAAAAACTATAGTAGCATAAATGCAGACCATAAATAGCAACTTACATCAGCGATTTAAATAAAAGATTGACCGAATTGAGATTGTACATCAGGCCGTTCAAAATACATATCATTTCCTTTCAGTATATGTTAAAATGCCTTGAAATAATCTACTATGCATATTTGTGTTGATTTTTTTTTTTTTTGGTGTGTAAGATGTTCAGTCACTCATCTCTTAATGTGATGTTAAAGTTTTCTGTACTGATAATATGATAAATCATTGAAATATTGACAAGATAATTACTTACTGCCGTTTGAGGAACTTAAAATATTTGTTTTGAAAAATAATCAAAAGGTTAAATATAAAACTGCCTCAGTTAAATTAAAAAACAACAACAGAACAAACCAAAATAAAATATATAGTAACTTATTAGGAAAAAAAAATTAAAAATAAAACAAATTAGAATTGTTACTAAAATGATAATTAAATTAAAACAAAGGCTAGAGCATTCTCAAAGCCACTCAGCACTCTTTATAAAAAAACAACAAAAAAATCAAAACTAATAAAACGTAATCATGTGCTCTGAACTACTTACATTTACTCAAGGTTCAACCAAACAAATACAATAAATTCAACATCTTTACTAATGGAATGGGCAATACGGAACGCATGGGTATGCATTACAATACATCTACCTTCATGCTCAGTCGTCACATATTTTATAACAATAAGAAATATTATTAAAGTCAATTTTATTAAAAAAATTACTTCACTAAATATTTAAGGAATAAAAAAAACTATATATTAAAAAAATTAATTGAAATTGTATACCCATATTAAACACCCCTTGAGAGATATTAACAAAACGCTCAAAGTTTAAACATAATATTTTGTTATAAGAATGACCAACCAAGAAAGAAACGCACATTCTAAGAAAAGTTCCCAACCTATTAATTGTGGAAGAAATTAAAATCTGATGAAAAAAACAAAAAAAAAAAAATGTATAACTACAACCCATGAAGGGTCTTGGGTTCATTACATTATAAAGACTGCACTGATTCTAGGACAACGGCTGTGCAGGGAGGTGATTTGTTTGAGATCACGCTCAACCGCCAAATTTCTTCCCCTCAATTAAGGGTGCCCATTTTATAGAGGCTGGATGACCCCCAGGAGGTTCTATACATCCCACTATCCGTGGAGGATGTATAGACATAAACAGGGGCCATCCATGGCTGTTGACAGATTAAATAATTTATCTGCAACAGCCGGAATTGAATTCGGTATCTTTAACCCGGCAACTCAGCACTCCTATTCCACAATATCATGAAATTTAAATTCATATTTCAAAGTATATTGCAGGAACAGGAATGGGGCGCGAAAGTAATAATATGATTACCTAAAACAATTAATGCTCACGTAACCCATGAAGGGCCTTGAGTTTAATATTTGATAAAAATATACTGTTTACGGGGGTTATTTTCCCCATTAAAGGGTACTCACTATAAAAAGGCTATCTTCAGCACCAGGAAGATCTTCCGAACCCACAAGTTACATAACAGAATAAATAATAATCTATCATAGATAGACTCGAAGCCAGGTCAGGGATATAAATAGCATAATGACATGACTTAGTCACTAAGGGTTTTCTCTCCTTCATGAGAACATGAAGTAAGGCAAACATCGAGAATCATTTAATGTAAAAAACTTAATCTCAGATAAAGAAAAAAACATCAAACATAATATGCAACTAAATGCGCTAAAAGATATCTTGACCTATCAATATTCCACCTAGCAGGCTAAACAGAAAAATAATAATGATAAAATGGTATTTAAATTCAAAGTAGACAATACATAGACAATCTTTCGAAAATTTGCATTTAGCAAATACAAAAGTAGTAACATCATCCATATTATTCATGGATATAAATTTCTTATGAAACAAGATATTAATTATTTAACGGGCCTGAAAATGGTACAAGTACCTAAAACATAATTGGTTGGCCATTCTTTTTTTTCACTCTCTCTTTTATTATCAATAAAATTTTAATATTGCTTGAATAAAAATTAATGATCTCATCAGATAAAAAAAAAGTATAATAATTTAATATTATAACTCAATTTGAAATTAAATTTATTATCAACATAAAAAGTTTGCTCACCCTCCAGCCTGTCAACCTCCTTCTGTAATTTCTGAACGGAACGTTCAGCGAATTCAGCACGAGCTTCAGCCTAGAGTAAAAACAGAGATATAACATGTTATTATTGGCATAAAATTGTATGAATTGTTAATGTTATTTGGAAAAAACCATTCTATTTTTTTTAATTATTAAAGAAAAGGTTTATGAGCACTCGGTTATATTCAATAAAATTAAAATATAAAAAGATCAGAAACATTTACAGGAACAGAATTATTTTTATTCTGAATAATTATTATTTGAGCTTAGAAAAAATATCATGGATGAGAAAATGTTCCAGGTAAAGGTTAGAAATAAATTCTTAAATAGTGAGCAGCTGTTCATTAGAAACGGCCATGAATTCATCAGAGCTTAATCATCACAAGTACGGCAGCGCCTTTTTTCAAGACCTCTAATGTTAGTCAAAACCTTGGTTTATGATATTAACAACAGTTGCTCACTATTCAATAATTTATTTTTGGACTCCACCCGTACGATTTAATACAAAAAGGTTAGAAAAATATAAGTGTTAAGTAATTATTTTTAATCTGAATAATTATTATTTGAGCTTAGACAAAATATCATGGATGAGAAAATGTTCCTGGTAAAGGTTAGAAATAAATTATTAAATAGTGAACAGGTCTTCATTATAAACCAACATTTCACGTCTCCATCAGACCTTAATCATCACAATTATGACAGCGCCTTTTTCAAGACCTATAATGTTAGTCAAAACGTTTGGTTTATGATATTAACAACAGTCGCTCACCAAAAATTAATTTTTTTCACCATTTTTGGACCATTTTCTCCTCCAAAGTAAACTTTAATAGTTGAAAATACACGAGAATGCCAAACATTAAACAGTATTGGAAATGACTAAAAGGTCATTTTTTATGTTAAAAAAACAATAAATATAACAAATCATATTTAAAAAATAAAACCATGCTCTTTATTTAAATGTTAACAAGGTATTTATATTTGATTATACACAACTCAAAATTTAAACAGAAGTATTTAAAAATGCTTTCTCAGACACAAATGCACATTATTTTTTAAAGAAATTTAAAAATTATTGAAATTCAGAAAAAATAAATAAAGAAAATATAATACTTCTATTTAAATTTTTGATATTTGAAAGTATAGCAACTCATCAAACATCAGATCAGCAAATGATGAAATATGTTAAAAAATAAAAACAAAATGTCAAAAACAATTTCTCAAAACATGGCAAATAACACCAACACAAACTTACTTGCTTGTATGATATACTATTCACTGGATGGAATTTCAAAATTAAACGCCATATAATAGACAGAAAAAATTAATTAATTTTTTTTTTAAAGAATAAAATAAAAAAAATTATTAGAAGGTTATAGTGAAATATTAAGTTTAAAGAGAATATTTCTGTATTATTTGAAGTAATGAGAAGCTTAAGCAGGTAATTTTGTCACAATCAAGGAAAAATAAATCTAAATTAATTTTTTTTTAAAAACAATTATAATCTTTAAATAGGAATTAATTTAACTGTATTTCGCCAGTTGATGGATTCAGTTTTAATATTATTGAAGCCAGAGAGTAAGAAATATCCGTTAACAGTTTCATGGAAAAGGCTTTAATACAATTTTTTTTAGATCTATTTAAACGATAAAATAAGCGTTTAAGAATTTGGTCCAGTGAGAGTTAATTGTATAGAAATTGACAGAAGCGGAATTGTGCCATTCTCGAAGTCTTTGGCTTCCAATGGATTTATAATATAAACAATAAATCCATTTCAAACCAAAGCCTGACTTAGCTCCTCATACACTAGAAAAATAACACGATTCTGCTTCCGTAAGTACAAGAAACTCATTTTGGAAAAAATTAAAATCTACCACTTATTCGGCGGGATTATAGATATAATCGGGTGTCCACACTTAACAAGAATTGATTTGAGAATTATCGCTTCCAAATATTTTTTAAAAGAATATGAAATTTTTCTGTTATTTTAAAACATAACTAGGTTATCTAATGAAGAAAAATTAAGTGGAAACTTACAAAGTCTATTTCTTTTATTTAGGGTTTATAAATGCCATAAAATGATTGAAAAAAGAACAAACAATTAAAAATTACCACTTTTTCTTTTCTCAATATATTGTATTTTAAAAAGTATTCCTCGATTGATAATTTATTAATTTTTTTCTTTTAAATAGAACGGATATACTTTACCTCTTTTAATTGCGCCGATAGAGTTTTAACTTGTTCCTCAAAGTTCTCTTCCCTCTGTGTCGCCTTTTTTTATGTTAACAGAACATAATACACACAATGATTATAAAAACAGCAAGCAGTAAATAAAAAGTATTAATTAAAAAACAAAAAAAACAAACAATAATAATAATAATAATTAAAGGAATGTTAATGTAGAAGCAGTTAAGGGTACAGGCCTAAATCAGTAAAATAAGGAAAAAATAAAATGGGCATAAAACAACAAAAAAATAAATCCACACAATGCCCTTTTCTTTTTTTAAGCCACGACTGTACCTCCTTAAGTCTGTTTGTAAGGGTCTTAATTTGGTTCTTGTACTCTTCTTCTCTCTGGTTAGCCTGTGGAACATTTAATATTTCATATAATATTAAATTTAAGTAATATTCGATACGTTTTTAATACCCAAAACATCTTTTTACTCAGACGAAAAACAAATATTAAACTCTAATCATAGCGTTATTTTATGAAAAAACAAAACAAAAAACTTTACCACTACAACCCATAAAGGGTCTTGGGTTCAGTACATGGTGGAGACTGTAATGCAGTGGATCTCAAACTGGGGGGCGCGAGAAAAATTGAAAATAAAAAAAATCCTCACTTAGTTTTGGTACTTGTTTACCAGTACTTCTTTATCTTAAATTGAAACCTATAAGGTTGTACCTAGTGAAAGTAAAACTTTTCATATGTCCATAAAAATTTTGTGCAAGGGAGCCGTGGTACAAAAAAAAAGCTTTATAACCATTGCTGTACTGTTTGTAGGACAATGGTTGTGCAGGAAGGTCAATTGTACTAGATCATGCACAACCACCAGGTTTTCCCCCCAATTTAGGGTACCTACTTTACAGAGGCTGGGTGAGGCCTAGGAGAGTCAGTAGATCCCACAGGGTCTACCCGTGGATGTTAACAGATCCTGGGCTACCTCTTTCCCAATTTCATTAATGAAAAATGAAAATAATAATTTAGAATTATGCGAACATTTTTTTATTAACATAATCATTTTCGGAAGATGATCACCAAAAAAGAAAACGTTTTCATGTACCCACTGTATTTCAAATATGTTGGATCGATACATCTTTTTTTTTATAATCTTCAGTTACAAATTCAATTTGAAGCAACCATTCAATCTTGATAAATGATCAAGATGGCGGATTATCAGACTACTGAATGTATCATAATAAACAATGAAAAAATACTGTCAAAGAGCCAGTAGTATTAAATATGGGCATCTCCACTTGTGAGCATCGTAACTAAAATTTAAATGTAATAACTTTTCGTAACTAAACTCCACTTCTATGAAAATGTTTTAAAAATAAATCAATAAATTATAAGTAAATAAATAATTATTTCCTCAAACAAACTGGAAATCCCCAAATGAGGAACAGATTAGGTTTTTCTATCACTTATTAAAAAAAAAAGTGGTTGCAGAGATGTTTATAGTAGGTCAAAAGAACAATGTCATAACTCGTAAAGCATTCCTATTGTAATGATGGTCTTGAAATTCTTTTATTAACCATTAGAAAATTTTTAAAAGCTTTTTTACTTTTTTTTTTTTATTAGTAAACTAGTCATTATTCAAGTTTAAACATGTTACAACTCAAAATATGACTTAATTAAAAAAAACATGTTGGGAATGGAATATCAGATATGTCGTTCCTGAATTAAAAAGTTTCAGCCAATACAATTGCTACTGAAGGCTTAGCTCAAAAAATGCCAATTATTGAGTTATGTCATTGTTATTTTGAAGGAGCGATAAGTAAAACCTCTTATATCAGTGAAATCGTATTCATTGCATTTGAGACATTTCAAGAGTATTCAAAAATATATTGTTTTCAGGATTTAATGTTTAAACGTAAATGAAATTATAATAATCAATAAACGGTGTTATAAAATATTAATTAATTTGATTAAGAGGCATCAAATTTATTTCAATAAATTTGATCCCATTGCATTAAAAAAATGTCTTCCAATAAAAAAAAACTTAAAACTAACAATTTTAAAATTATAATTGTCTTGTTGAATGCTTGAATGAGTATCTTGATTTGAATTGAATGAATATCTTCACAATTAACACTAAATAACCAAAATACATAACTTTGACAATTCTCGAACTTGAATATTATATTTAAATCTATTGATTCAACAGTACAAATACCTATTCTTATTCATGTTCAACCATTTTAATTAGTTTGGGATAAATTTTAAATATATCTATTTTTTTTTTATAAATCTAGCCTATTTTCTTCATAAATGATTCATTACCTTTTCTTCTGACACTTCCAATGATTTCAAGTTATTACCAACCACGCGGAGTTCTTCTTCAAGCTCTACAATTTTTCTGGAAAAATAAAAGAGAAACATCAAAGATTGGAATTCCAATAACAAGGAATTATCTCATACCAAATATGATTAAGCTATTCTTTGAAGTTTCTATTAAAATTTAATGAAAATCGTAAACAATAAATAATTAATATTGTCAGTCCAAAGCCAAAGGTGAGGGGTGACCTGTGGTCTAGTGGTTAGTATAAAAAAACTAATAACCCCAAGATCGCGGGTTCGTAGCCTGGCAGGTGGCCCTAGGATTTTTTTAAGGAAGTAAAAAATCCTTGGTTATGCTGTCCTTTGGGGGTCCCGAGCCTGTACGATGTCAGGTACTCGTTAAAAATCCCTACCCTAATTAAACCTGGATATGCAAAATTTAGAGCTCCCAATATAGCAGCGTCCGATTAGCCATAGCAGCATAATGTGATGTTAAATTAATAAACAAACAAAGCTAAGGGCATATCTGCAAACATGTTGGAGCTATGTTGTATTTTAATGAGGAGTTATCTATTCTCTCTATAATATCCAAAAATAACTAACTGAATATGTTTTATCGTCAAGTTTATAAAGAAACAAGCCATGTATCTTCTGCAACCATAATTTAAACCCAGTGTATCTATTTTAACCAATTTTCAGATTTCATTAACCACCTTTTGACTTTGGAATGACTAAATATATAGAAATAGATTTCATTTATAAGCATATTGCCAAGCTATCGAAAGATTCCTATGTGTACATTACTTCTAATTTAGCATTTAGTAAAGTAAAAACAAAAATAATAAAAAACAATATTGACTGCGAATATTACAATTTGAAATACAAAATTTGAGCAGTACTTAACAGAAACCTCTATTTATTTTTTTGATCTTACAACTAAAAGATAAAAATGATTTAACTTTAATTGTGATAATTTCTAGGAGCAATCAAAAACAAAACCAATCCTAACTATTAACAGAAAAAGCATTGATTGATCCAATAGGGAAGAAAAAATTGATTATATTAAATATTATTTTAATATTCAATATTTAAGTTTGATAAACAAAGTTTTTGAGATGGGTAAATTTATTTTATGGGCTGAAATTTAAAAATGATTTAATTTAGAAACATGAATTTAATTATTTGCCATTGTCAATGATGATTATTTTTATCAATGAATCAAACATTAGTCATATTTTTTAAATTATGTGGCAATGATTGTGAATGCTAAGCATTATGTGCTAGATTAATTATGATAAATCCTAAGTCTTTTCCATAAAATATTCATAGGGTGAAGTGGAATAAATATAAATAAATAGAGTAAAAAAACCAAAACAATGGAGTACACTTAAAAAAAAGAAAAAAAAAAGGGAGGAATAATTTAATGGCTGCTTTCTAGTAATGTAGCTTAATGAGCACTATTTGTTAATGTCATCATATTTTCGTGTTTTTTAAAAAAATAGTACACATTTATTCCAAATTCACTCAACAAACAAAACACAATTAAAAATGCAAACAAAGCTTGTTTATGAAAAAACAAACAGTAAACATGCAAAAAACAATTCAAATAAATACAATAATATACTATTCAATCATTACTGGAAAAAATGATATTACTTGGATTTATGACAATTATTTTAATGTTTATCATTTAATTATTGAATGCTTATTATTTAAAAAAAATAATTGTTTTTACCCTGATACTTGACACAAAAATAAAATCTACTTGGTATTTACACATTTCATGTCATACCTTCTTCCGCTGTTATTTTATTTAAAGTATCAATAATTTTTTTTGTTAACAACCGTGTACTTATTAATAAACGTGATTACTTTTCAAATTTATATCTTAAACTCATCACAAATTTTCAGATAGTTTCATTGAACAAAGTCTGAGCATATTTGAAATATGTGTGAATTAAGGTATGGCATCAACCTTAACTGAAAAGGATCTGTTAGGCCTTTTTATATCTCTTTATAATAAAACGAGAGTTGTGATATAATTGAAGTTATGATAGCAATTATTTCTTTTTAGTACTACCTATTTCGAACTCATTTAGTCTCTCACCAATGACATGGTATTTATTATATTTTTTGTTAAAAAAATCATTTCTCAAGAAATTTTACTATGTTTTACTAGATTTCCTTCCGTTCTTGTTATTTCTTGTCAACTATTTCATAATTTATCATTTACTCTTTGTGTTTCTTTTTAGTCATTTTGATCATTTCTGTTTATATAACCTGTTATATTTTACTGACTGCATTTTTAATATAGTTATTTTGGTTTTTTTAATTCTCAGCCCTGATGGGCTAAAAAATTAGGCCGAGAAGTAGGATTAGAACCCACGGCTTGGCAACTCAGCGCTCTACCACTGAGCCACTACACCCCCTTTTATTTGTTTTGTAATTATTTTATTTCTCTTCTACATTTATTAATGAAATGCCAATAAAATTTAATTCTTTAATAACATAACATAACATTACACCTTATGATTAAGGAAAAAATATTGTTTAGAGCTTCAGACTAAACAAGGCCGACTTGCTCGACTATGAAATATGTAAATACCAATTACTTGGATAAATGGGCTGTTTCAAGGATATTTATTTTAAAAAATAAATAGTCGTATTTTAAATTTTAATCTCATTTACGAGGTCGTAAACTCACAGGTCGCTCTGTTCGGCTCTTTCTTCCGCCCTTTCTAAGTCCTGTTCCATCATGACAAGCTTCCGCGCAACCTGTTAACGTGCGCACGAGGCAAACAAACACATGCTCTGTTAGCGAAAATATTTAAAAAAGCATCTAGCAGCAAAAGATTAGAGAGCAAAGGTGCTACACAAAACTATTGACATTTATGTCTACAATAACGTCAGCGAAGTAAATGAAACTATGATAATATAATAGCAGTTTAGATATATATTTTTATAATTATTTAATTTATTTTCTGAACTATAAATAGGTATTTGTTGTAACTGCTATCAAATCCTCATCAAATGAGATGTGCAATATTTTATCAATTTACTTAAATTTTTCTAGTGCAGAAATAAGTCAGTAATAATTTAATATTATATAATTTCTTTCTGTGTTCTTTATAAAATTTAAAATAATTCCTATTTCATGTTGTTTTTCATTTATGTTATGTTTTTATAGATACGAGATAGTTTGATAATAAGAATGGTAATCTAAACTGCAAAATCAATTTAAATGTTATGTTAAATTCATGAGAAAACAAAAATATTATCTTTTAGTAATGCGAGCACCAAAGCTTTCACTTTTGCTTAAAATAAATAATTAATAAAAATAAACTAAATAAAACTAAAAAAAAAACTGGGTAGTTATACGGCACACACTCTCAAATCAAAATCAGGTGACTGAAAAAAATAAATAAAAATGCATTCCAAAACTATTTGAGCGTATAATTATTAATCTTACGATTCACCACTCTCGGCTCTTTCTTCTGCTCTCTCCAAATCAGCCTCAACCATAGCCAATTTACGAGCGACCTTTATTGAAAATTTAAACAATTATTAATTGATTTTTAAATGTATACATATAATTTTGTTTTAGAAAAATACACACACAAGCATAAATAAAGAAAATAATATAAATAAATGAATATATAGTCGTTGATCTCGGAGAGCATCAGTTAAAATATAATAACAGCCATCTTCTGGTAATTTTCTTCATCAGAAAAATTATTTACATTCACATTATTATATTTTTAAAAAATTCAATTTTCTTCTTTTATGAATAAAAGATTAGTAATTAAATGATATAGTTACAAATCAATCAAGATATTAATTATATTTTCCAAAAATACTTTTATGATTATATCTGCAGCACAGGTAAATAAATGGTTAATTCGAATTTTGTCCAGAATGAGTTAATTGTTTTGAAGTAAGCGAAATTGTGTTAATCTCAATGTCCATAAGTGGCTAAGTCAGGGCTTGGATGGAGTTATTGCTAATATTATAACTCTGAATCAAGTCAAAGACTACGAGAATGACACGATTACGATCAGTAAAATTAACTCATTCCGGGCAAAATTATACTTAATCAATCTTTCACTGGGGCTGCAGATTTATAAATTTCCTTTCTTTTTAAAATAATAATAACTAAACTGTGTGAGTAGCTAACCACTGGTGTAATAATATATTTTCTTTTTTCAGATTCTTTTTTTTTCTTCAAGTCATTAATAAATTAAAACCATTTACCAGACAAATTAATTATTTTTCTTCCAAGCATATAAGCAATAAATTGTTTTACCAATCTAAGATTTTTTACTTTCAAACTTGATTTTTCTAAAAATATTTTCATGAGAAGCGAGGAGATAGTTGATGGTTGTCTGGAAGATCTGAGTAAGGTAGGAAATAGTTGGGGGTGCAGTCAAATAAAGCACTAAATAACTGGGTACTTATTTATTCTGTGCCGACGTTTGAGGCTAGCCTGAGCTTCCACTAGCCCTGAAGATGACCCACAAAGTGGGTCGAAATGCCGGCACATAATAAATAAGTACCCACTTATTCAGTGTTTTATTTTACTGCACCCCCAACTATTTCCTACCTTACTAAAAATATTTTCCTTAATTTGTTCTTTTAATACCAAACTGGAGTTTTTTGTTTCATGAAGACATAATTTTTCTCATTAAAATGAGGAAGAATTAGTGAATTAGGGATTTCAAATATAAATCTGAGTTTTATTTAATATTATAATTAAAAAACAATTATAATATAATAAACATTTAGTTTTAATTTGCAGCATAAAATTTATTACTATAGTTTATTTCATTTAAGTATTAACCCTTAGAGCGCGAACCGTCGATAAATCAACTCTCTATTATTGCGTAAAAATTGCGGAGCGTCGAAATATCGACTATTGCAGAGTTTGATTTTAGGTATCATCTGTGCGGACGTGTCGTAGCGGGCGCATTTATTTATAGCTTTTATAGATAATTAATTATATGAAGTTTTTTAATAATTATACAATACAAAACATTTTAAATAAATATCATCTAATTTTGTATTATCAATCCCTATCCCTGAATTAAAGCAATTAGGGAGATGCTTACCGAATTATTTATTTTTTTTGTTATTAAATCTATAATTATTTATTAAAGACAAAGAATTTAGTGAAGTTCTTTACGTTAATTTTGAATCATTAAACTATTTACTTTGTGTCCAACATTTTAAGGGCCTCTGCCTTATCTTCACGGTCTATAAACTAAAATTAAAACTCCTCGTTCTTTTCTAAAAGATTTTAATTTTGATAATAAATAATAAGACAAAAAACATTTCTATATAAGACAAATAATTACAAAGATTAAAAAAATTAAGCAGGGGGCCTCAAAACATTGAAATTGATCCAATAAATTTAAAATAATCTCTATGTAAGGTCGAAGAGATTATAGAAAAAAAATTTATAATTTTAAATTAAAATGAAGTTATAATTCTCAATTACTTCAAAATGATCATTGCATTTAAAAAAAAAGGTTGATTATAATTTAATGAATGCCTAGTTTTAATAAATTTAAAAAAAATTTAACAAATTCAAAATAATACTGTGAAATAATTTTCTCAGGTGATTTTTAAGTTGATCAGTTTAATAAGACCGGAAAAATCCTCAATTACTCTGGCAAATGGTTTAAAGTGTAATAAAAAAAACAAATCTTATTCATATCTCTGACCTAATATTTTTTAGTTAGAATGACTTGTAAAAAATGATTTAACTATTCAAAATAACTAAAAAATATATATAAAAACTATTTGAAGTGTCTTCTCACAATGTCGACAAGCAGTATTTTTAAAAAGTATAAAACAATAAAATAATTCAATTTAAATGATAAACAAAATTATAATTTAAAAAAAAAAGTTTTTTTTTTAAAATAATCTGAAAATCTGTAGTTTTCCATGAGAAATCATATTCCACCTATTCTTCATACTTACCATGTAAGATGGGTTCAATGATGCCTTATTCGGAGGATTCCTTTACAATTAATAAAACTTATATATTTAAAAATTGAAAAAAAAATTTAACTTCAATATATGATTTATTTCGTACAATAAATATTAGAAACAAAGAAAGCTTTTAACACAATAAGAAATATGATAAAATAAATATCAATAAATGAACATGATATCCAATGAAATAAAAAAAAATTTGCAAGTTATAAGAAAAAAACAATATTAAAGTCTTTGGCATAATATACATTAACTATAGAACAACCTCATTGTAAACAAAAGCTAATATAAAAAAATTATCACCTGATTCGAAATTGACAGAACATATAAAAAATTTATGTCGTAAAATCAAGAGTTTATTGCTATCTATAAAAATATTTCTCATGGTTAATTTACTCTTGACTGATTCTTTAGACTAAAAATTAATTATTCATTAATATTAAAAAAATATTTTTATAAATTTTCGATCCAAAATAAAAAAAAATGTGGAGGAAGCTATCAACCCATCCTTATACAACTTTTTTAAAAAGAAATTTTGAAAATAGTCAAGGCCTTTTTTTTGTTTAAAGATATAAAATCCTCAATGTCAATTCCTCGTTACCTCATAAAGTTTTAATATAATAAAGAGATTTGTGCATACTGCACTTTTTAAAAATAATTGAAACCACAATAAGATTTTTACGGGGTAATAGTCTCAGTTGAATAATATACATTTTAAATGTGGATGCATCTATTTAAAGAGCTGAGAAGTAAATGTGGAAATATTGCGGAAGGAAGGAAGATGACGAACTAGAACTAGAAATGGGAAGATGAAGTAATGAAAGACTTCTAGAAAAATGAAGACATTGAAGGCAACTTGTGGAAGACTCACGGAGCAAGAAAGAGCTCGGCAACACGTCCTCCAGATAGAGGAGGAACTATAAATACGTTCCAAAGAGGATTGAACACGATAATATATTTAATATTATTAATGTTTAATAAACAAGATTACATAATCTTAATTTTTGTATATAAATTAAAATTATCAATACAGAAGCATTTAGCATAAGCAGAGAGATTTAAGTATTTAAAAAAAATCAGTATACAGTATTTAATCAGTTGTAGTTAATTTTTAGAAAATGATTTTTTTTTTTTTATCAGGTGATACAATTTATGCAAGTAAAATGAATGCAATTAATTATAACCATTTTTTTTTTCTAAATATATAACATAAGCAATAAAAACGTGTTTTTTTTTGTTTTGACAAAAAGTAATTTAAGCAAAATAATAAAAAGAAATAATTAGTATTGCATCAAATTCATCATAGGAATAAATATTTTGATTATATTTAACAGTCAATTAGTTAAGGAATTTAAAAATAATATGATTTTTTTTTTGTTTGTTTTATATAAATCATAATTAATTCCACACAAATTATTTAGAAACTCATTATAGCAATAATAGCTAAATAGCATTCTTAATGCAGGGACTAAATCATACATAATATATTAATGAAAAGTATATGAGAAGAAATAAACCAAAGCGATAAAAAAAAAAAAAAATTATAACAATATTAATAATCAGTGCCTTGGGTAGGAAATCTAAGTCAACGGTTGGTATATACTTTAGGCCAAGATAACAAACCAAAAATATAATAAATATAATTAAAACCAATTAATGAAAACAATTTTCAAAAATTGAATTGGCTATCACGCTAAATTTGGTAGAAGATAACTGTACTAAATGTCGAATGACAAAATTATTCACTGCTTATTTTAGACTATTTCATAGTATTAAACAAAATTTATGTAGGAATTTTATTAGATTTCGCTTTGATTTATGAAGTCAGTAAATACCATAATATAAACAATACATATCTACAAATCTATATCACAATACATATTAACAATTATCAAAAGTGATTGGTACAATAATAAACATATATAAATCATAAAAAAAATTTATCATTATATATGAGAAAATTAAAAAAAAAGCAATGTTTAAGCTTTCGTTTAGAGAATTTCGATAAATTCAAAGACCATCTTCTAAATATGAACTTTATGCCCATAACTTACTGTATAGGCAAATTTTTCAGAAATAAAAATAACAAACAGTAATGTACAAAAGTACAAAATTGTAAAAAGTTGAGCTTTGAATTTTATAATAAGGCATAATGAAGAAGTCATGATTTCAAATTGATGATTTAAATTTTAAAATTAACCAATATTTGGTCTCTTGATGCCTTAAATTTGGTCTAACCAACACAAATGGTCTCAATGCTACCAGCTCTTTAAATTGCTTTTGGCATTCGCCTATATCAAATATATAAATGTAATTTATAATCGCACTTGTTGGAATTTATTAACACACACTAATAATTTTATTTAGTAATTTTTATTTGTTTTAAAACCATGACTTCAACACTTTTATTACAGTGTTAATTACATTAGGAAAGATAAAACGTTTTAATAAATAATTCAATCCTATAACTACAAGGAAACATTTATTGACTCTGTGTAATACATGCCTTTTGTCATAAAAAAATAAAATAAAATAAATCAATCATAAAACTTACTAAACAAAAATACATTTAATATAAACAAATTTTAAGCTCTTTAGTTATTTTTTTTTGTAATTAAAAATTATGAATCGAT
The DNA here is from genome assembly GCA_964056705.1 of Troilus luridus. Lineage (NCBI taxonomy): Eukaryota > Metazoa > Arthropoda > Insecta > Hemiptera > Pentatomidae > Troilus > Troilus luridus. The sequence continues at coordinate 12,029,516 of OZ057416.1, read as the reverse complement.
AGATGTAAATAATTTCAAACGGCCTCAAAAATGTACTCGTATTAGGAATGTAACATATATATATATATTCAGACGTTATTCAGTGCTTTTTCGAGTATCAAATAGAAAGAAAATAATTAAAAATTTAATTAAATTGATAACTTAAATTTTAAAGTAATAGCAAATCTAACTAGTAGATCCCATTATAAATAAACCTTGAATTTACATAATTTCTCCCGATTTTTTTTTCTTAAATGTAACAATTACCTAAAATAATAATAATTATTATTACTTCACAAGGGAATAAAAAATAATTTGATACTGTGCAGTAAGTATCAAGCTACAATTATTATAAATTTGTCATGTTAAAACAATATTATTTTGCAGGATTAATTATAATTTTCTCGAGATTCGTTCATAAAATTTTTTTTTTTTTCTTCACAACTGAGATTCATCCCATTTTGATAAACGAATCTTATATGAATTGACACTTTCATTTACATTAAACAGTTGATTTTACAAAAATAATAATGTAAAAAAAGCATATATTACACAAAATAACAAATATAAATTATGATATTAGTAGAAAACAGTATAAAAATATATATCATATACACATATATGTAAACAATGTGCACAGAAATAATTAGCTATATTATTCTGTACACAAAGTTTCAATTTTCAAGGAATAAAACAACAAATAACAATATATATTTCACTTTTCCACCCTCTCCTATATAAACTTGCCCATCACAATAACTCACTTATGCACTTCACAATTTGCACAACACTAATAAACACTCAAAACTATTCGAGGAATCGTAGGCACTGTTAGAAAAACAGAAGAGAAAAAAAGACATAATGATAAGTAAAAATACATAAATGTTATAATAAAAAATGAAAACAACAAAACAATGTATAACCGACGGTCGCTGAAAAAGAAAATATTACAAAATAAACAAATAAATATAAAGTTAAATTATGTTATGATGTTATTCTCACACAAAGTAGAGCTACAAATAAAAATTTTTAAGATTATACTGTCTTCTTCATTTGTTATCAGCTGTGGCAACCACAATTTTAAAACAATAATTAACCATCATCTATTTTCTTAATTATCAGATATTAGTGGAATTTAATAACTTTAATGAATACATTTAAAAAAGAAAATCAAAGACGGGATATATTTCTCAATATATGCCTACTGAATTGGGAGAATGAAATTCCTTATAATTATATTTTATTTTAATAAGGTTTAAGCTAATTAAAAAAAAACTATTGGATAAAAAAAAAAAGACCAGCAAATGTAATAAAAAATATTAGGCAGTTCTATACCACAAATTTTCCATGCAAAAAAAAATAAATAAAACATCCGAAAGAAACACTCAACCATTTTCGAACACTTTAGTCGTAATACAAGCTAGTAAGTTTTTTTTGCATCACAACTAAATAAATTCAGTTCATTTGGAAATTTATTATTACATTGAAAACAATTCACATTGAAAACAATTCACATTGAAAAATAAAATGACAGCTGAGTATTAAAAAAAAAAAAGATGTTAGATTAAAAAAAAATCAATTAATATGAGAAAAAAAATCATAATAAGATGCAAAATGTACAATTAGGTTATTAGCGGAAGATCCCCAAGTTCCTTAAACAGCAGTGAATAACTTGCTAGATATCGTTTTTCCAACTATTGATTAGAAGTTACTTTAATTAAAATTAAAATAACAATATTTTTCTCGATATCCCAAAAAACAAATAACCCATGACTGCCTGGCCCACACTTTCCAAAAAAAAACTGACACACCTAGGCCAGAGCAAGGTACTCCAAGATGTAGTGGTTTGTATAACAACCTCCTGTGCCCAAGATTGTGGGTTCGCAGCCGAATAGGGGTCCAGAGCCTGCACAATGTCAGGTACTCGTGTTTAAAATGCATATCATAATTAAACCTAGATAGGCAAAATTCAGGGCTCCGACTGTAGCATCGTCCGATTAGCAATAGCAGTATAAACTGACATGTCACATTAAATAAAAATACGAACTCTAAGATTTTTTAACAAAAACTATTGGTGTAAGATGTACTACATTTTTTAAATTTAATTTCCTTATAAATCGGTGAGTTTAACTGATAATTCTAGTATCTATGTTTCTGGCTTGATTTTTATTTTTATTTTTTTATTGTAATACTAAGTTGTTTGACTAAAGAGACCTTGCCACAGAATAAAGTTTCTTTTCTATTCTCTTTTTTAGTTCTTATGAAGCCTAGATTAGTAAAACATTACCCAGTAATTTATTTACTGCTGTTTAAGATACTAGAGATGTCGTATTGTAATAATAGAGGCTTCCAATTATAGACAAACATAGAAAATTATAATCCTATAATAGTACCCTAGTCTATAAAAATAATTTTGGTATATATATATATTATATTTAAATAATGCCAATAAAATAGAAAAAAGATTATTTATGGAGTTATTTGGACCAAAAAACATTACTAATTATTTTTATTATTAAAATAATTTAGTCGCAAAAAAAACAAAAAAAAACGACACAACAAAGGACATGTTAATTCATCACACGCTTCTGATAATTAATCACCTCATCATATTTCTTATCAGCTTCTTCAGCCAGAAATCTGGCTTCTTTCAGCTGATTCTCAAGTGCATCCATGCGCTCTTCATCAGCCAAGCTGCGGTTCTCAAGAACCTTTCTCTGCCTGATAGTTTCAGAATAAAATTGCACTCAAATTGTATTTAAATAGAAAAAGATTATTTTTTTCAAAGATATTATATAAATATATATCTAAAAAAGTAAAAATTATGTTGCCGTATAACCCAGATTTTAATAATGCCTGAAAAGAAAGATGATAAGTTTTTTTTATTTTTTTATTTCGATGAATAGAAATATTTAATTATTACAACCTGGTTAAGTAAACTACCTACATACATAAATTTCTGCTGCTATAATTCGTTGTCTTTGACAGAAATTCTACAAGTAAGATATGCAGTGTTGTAAGTCTAAAGAAAATATTGAATACAAATAATCATTTAAAATAACATGAAAAATGGCTTAAAGTAAATATAAAACATTCAGAACCAGGCGATAACTAAATATTTCTATCCGTCAATGATTAAATCTTACCTCTTCATATTTTTTGTCGCTCTCTTCAGCGATCAGTTTTGCTTGGGCGAGTTGTGCTTCTAAGCTACCCACCCTGTCGTCTTCCATATTTGTCCTGTTCTCCAATGCTTTCCGTATCCTTTCATTTAATTAAAATGTTAATAAATCGAACACATCAATCAAAAAATACAATTTTTTTTTTGTAAGATCACTTATCTGTATATAATTAAATAAAGAAAAAAAAAACTGGACACTGGATATAATTAAGTGCTTCTGGTGTCTCGGATTATTCTGCATTAATTTAGATAACTGATAATATGTCAAAAACCGAATAAATCTGCTGAAACCATGTTTATGGAAGGTCACCTGTGGCGTAGTAGTCAGCATAATAACCTACTATACCCAAGATCATGGGTCCTCGCCCAGCAGGTGGCCTTAGGATTTTTGAAAGGGAGTTAAAAATCTTTAGTTATTATTATAGCCATTCTTCAGAGGAGACATAAAAATGATGGTCCCAAGCCTGTCCGATGTCAGGCACTCATTGAAAATCCCTATCATAATTATGCATAGATAAGCAAAATTTAAGACTCCCACTGTAGCATCGTCTGATTAGCCATACCAGCATAAAGGACGTTAAATAAATAATCAACCCTGTTTATGGTTGATAAAAGGAGGTTATGTGTTCATGTCACATAATTGCAATAAGCCTTAAAAAGTTAAGGAGATTATAGATTCAAAACACTCTAGAAATAAATGAAGTTTTGGATAAGTACTGTCTTCATGGATTTTAATTTTGAATTTTTAAATCAAAGAAAAATTTCTATACTCCAATTTTATATATAGCTATATTAATAAAGGGATTTAAATAATCTTAAATTTAAATCCATGCAGTTGGAAAAACTGCTGGGTTTTTTGTTTGTTTTGTTTTTCTTTATATCATAATGATTAATTTAATCATTAATAAAAAAAATAAATAATAAAAAGTTGAGAGCGATGGAGTGATTGGCGTTTCTTAACAACAATCACTCAATACACCATTATTCAGTTTACCGAGTTACTACAAATACATCTTCCAGTAATTTTCCTAGTGGTTATTTGTAATATAATTGATCACATGTTACAAAACAAAATAAGTGATCTTACTTATAAATTAATTAATTTTAATTTAATCAACATGCAAAGAAGTACAAAATATTTTTAATTTGAAATTTACAAAATTAATAAGGTTAATAAAATGGAGATTAATGGAGAATCAATGTGTATGATGGAATTTTATTTTTGGAATAATGGAATTGGAAAAAAAAAATTTTGGAATTTTAATTTGGAATTATGTCACACACAAATTAGTTTTTAAATAAATTTAAAAAAAAAAAAAAAAAAGCACTAGTTTTAGTTGCCAGTATAGGGGCCTAGAGCTGGGAATAAATCCTATAAAACTCAAGATACTATTCATGTACATAACTACACTTTAGTTTTTTACATACCATACTATGTATTTGTTTTCCAAATAATGTTATAGTATTATTATGACGTGCTAATAGCAGCACTTATAATTTATACTTCATCCCTGTAACCTCATGAAAAAAAAGAATGAATCCTCAGCGCAATAATTATTTAATTATAGTAATAATAATAAAGCTTAGCAAACAACAAATCTCTGCTAATAAACTTCCGTCCATGGATCACTAACCAAACCCAAAACCACTAGATCACGCTAAAAGGAATCCTCCCACCTACGCTTCAGTCTACCCCTCAGATATTTACCAGTCGGCACAGTGCTTATTAATTTTTAAGGAATTTGTTCATTAATAAGCCCAGCAACTTTAAAAGCCCATCTTAATCTTTGCAATGCTATCACATCAATAATATTAAGTGGGTGTATATTCAATGTGAACTATAAATGTTATGCATATATATATGAATTATATGATTATAATCTTTTTCGGCAGGATACAAATTTATTAACAATACTTCTATTTTTTTTTTTTTTTAAATCTTAACATCCATTAAATATTTTTCATTATATTACAGCCTGCCAAACATCAAGGGAATTTTTAAATATGTAACGTAAAAGATTTTGGTAACCACAGCCCTAGGTCAAATAATAATTGAATTCAATATGAAAAATAAATAACATACGTCAATAATATGTTTAAATTAAGAGAAAAAAAAATAAAGGAAAGACAGAATTTATAAATGATAAGATTATGGTAGCAAGTAAATAATGGCAGATTGATTACCAAGTCTTTTCCGTAATGTTTGTTCATACTGATAAGAGAGTCGTGTAAGAAGCAAAGATCAGGAAACGAATCACACATCAATTCCAATGTTAATATGCTCACTGCACTCCACAAACCATACTAACCTTTTATCCATATTTGGTCGATAACCACGACAATCATTATTGCACTTAGAATGTTCCATATACATAAGGATCAAATCATTTTTTTTTAACATTTCAAAAAAATTAATTAATTACATAACTAATTTTAGCTTGTAATATTATAGAACTAGAATTGTGCGGGTTATAGTCGCTATAAAACAGTTATTTACAATATCGAACTGTATCACCTTTTTGATTATCTGATATCAATTTATTTTTGGTAATTATTCCGCAGATTGTCGATTCGAGTTGAGTAACAATAAGTTTTAAGTTTTGATTTTCCAAAAATTCAACTATCATTAGCATTAGTATGGAAAAGAGAATGCAATTAAGGGAAATGTGTACACTTGAGTAATCATTTCAACATACAAACATAAATCATCTATACTTCGAAATGTTAGTTGAAACTTTTATTTCTTGATGACATGAATACCAAAATCTACTCATTACTCTTAATAACATTTTATTTTCCATACTAAAGCTGACAATAACTTTTATTTTCAGAATATATGGTATTTATCATTGTTTATAATGATGGAAAATAAATTATAAATGAAGCAATTAAACAGTATAAACTTGTTAAACAAAAATCAAAGCGACAACCTGCAGAATAATTACTTTTTTTTTTAGACAAAATGAGCATAGATAGAAGAGAGAGCTAGAAAATATTTTTTTTATTAATAAAAAACAATATCTTGTCTTGGTTTAATTTAATTCTACAATAAAAATATTTACTGCTTTAAAGAATGAATTGTATGTTGAAGAAAAAAAGTTGGCTTCCAGTAGATATTTTTGCAGAAAAATAATGGGTTTTTTCCATAGTTACTATTCACACATATATCACTTATATAGTGATATAAACTACCACACATTTGATTTACTTCTTGTTGTTAAGAAGACTTGTTAATAAGGAAAACAAATTATAATATAACACGCTTATTTACTTTTATAAGCATTAAAAATTTTCAAACAAATTTATTTAGAAACTTAACTTTAATATACAACTTTTGAACAGTAATTTACGTTTATTTATCTGTTAAATCAATAAAATGATTTTTAAACTTTGATATAAAAAAGAAAAAGAAAAAATTAATTGGTTAAATATGATGAAACAACTAGATATTTGTTTCATTACAGAAATTTCTCTCATTCCTTTTGATAATCAATACATTATTATTCTAACCTAATTACCGATTAAACAAATAACTTACCTTTATTAAATGGTCACTTTTATTTGTAAAACAATTATAGAAAATTATTTATTGAATAGTAACAATGGAAAAATATCTACAATTTTTTAAATTTTTTTTACCATAATATATTAACATGGTAGAAGATATTTCAAACAAAGACAAGATATTGTTTTGTATTGACTCATAGCCACCCGGTAATGTTTTGCTGAAATTTACTATAAGACCGTTGATTTTATCATATATCAATTTACTATGTGACCGGAGCTTATCAAAATGAGATTTCTCGTTTCCAGTCACCAACAAATGTCTAATGAAAACGAGAAATCTTGTTCCCGGGCGTCAATATGTTAATACAAAAAATTGATCTCTCCTTCTACCTAAACATATTTTTTCCCAAGTGAACTTGAATTTTATTTTACTATGAACACCAATATAACTTGCACTGTTTCGATAAAATTAAATTAAATACCAATTATTTTTAAAATAAAAATAAAAAAAATCAATAAGACATGAGGAACTTAGTCACAAAAGGGCCATATAACAGTTAAATAAACATTACAAAAGTTTTATAACTTAGTTTAGAAAGGGCATACAACAATTAAATAAAAAGTGATTTAATTTTTATGAACTAAATCGAATCACATAAGGATTTTTGATAAAAAATCTAACAAATTCTTTTCTCCAATGGCACTCGCAATAGATATTTGTATAAAGGGAACTAATTTATTCCTTGTGATGAATGATGATTAGGAAGATTATAATTATATGTAAAAATTATATGTTTCAAAATAGGATAAGTGCCCTTTTCAAAGTAAGTTCCTTTTAGGCCAAAACATTTTTATTAAAGTAGATATGATAGTTTCAATATCTACCTGTATAGCATTATGTGCATATTACAATTTACTATACGGCTATGTATTATGTATATATATATATATATATATATATATATATATATATATATATATATATATATATATATATATATATAGCAGTATCAGTTCCGCAGGTGTCAGCTTCGAGTCAAGTCGCAACAAGTAAGTTTTTATAATATTCTCGAAAATAAAATAATTTTATTACTGAATTTATATATAGTAACTATTGCTGACTGTATATAGATTGAAGAACCGACTTAGAGATACTGTTTAGGCTATATAATCATCAATACTTCGAAATGTTTGTTGAAACTTTCATTTCTTACATCCCCCCGAAGTAAACTCTTTTTTTTACTTACTTAATCTCTTCCTCTCTATCGCTTTAAGCTGTGTGAGGAGCCTGCTTATAGAGCTTGACCTATAATCTCTTTAATGGTTTATAGCGTAAACTCTTTTTTTCATACTAAAACTCACGATTATTTTTATTTTCAAAAATATTAAAAAGGTAAAAAATGAAAAATTGTTGTGGTCTAACTTGAAACGACAACCTGCAAAACTGATACCTATATAACTCTTATATCAGTTCATATATAGTATATTATATACGTAGCTGTGTATTGATACTATATACGTAGCTGTGTATTGACACTATATACGTAGCTGTGTATTGATACTATATATAACTGTATATGTAGTAGATATTACCTTTCGGACTCATCTGCTGCTTGGGAGGCTTCGGCCAATTTAGCTGTTGCGGTGGCCAATCTCTCTTCAGACCTTTCGAGGTCTTCCTCCAACAGTTGGATACGTCTGTTGAGGGCAGCGACCTCACTCTCAGCCTAAAATATTAAGTAACACATTAAATTATACTCGTACGATTAAACTATTAAAAAATTATCAAAAGTAGGTAAAAGCCTTAGTTTTATTGTATTAAGATTATTTGACTATTTATGAATGATAGAGAAAACAGATAATTTACAAACGATTGATGGAGTTGAATTAATTAAATGCAATCTAAAACGATAAGGCTATTGCAAATACGAAAAAAAAAGAAAACTATGCCACAGGAATAATAAAAAACATCAATTTGAAAAGCATTGTATTGCAGAGGTCAAAATTAAATTTATTCAGTAAGCATTGGCGACTTGTGTCGACAACAACAGAAGGAAATGGGAAGGTGCCAATAGAATTCCAAATTAGGCTACAGTATCATAGCTTATTCTTGTTCTAGTATCCTTAATCAGTACAACAGAAATATGACAAAGTTTAAACATTAAAGAAATGAAGATGAACTGAATTCTCACCCTATTAAATTCAATAAATTCACAGGAACAAAACGGGATGAAATTCCTGCAAATAAAACTCAACTAACTTGGGAGTGACTATAAAAAGAAAAAATAATTTTTTATCTTAACAAGGGGGGTAGTTAAAAATGGGTACTTGTGTATTAGCCGGTCTGCATGAAACCTACCACCTTATGTCCTGTAACCTCTTCTTATCACTCCTCTCATATTTGAGTTAGTCTCTGTGTTAATAAATTGTTTTTTAATGTTTTTGACTTGTAAATTTTGGTACTTGTGTGTTAACCCCACCCACAGTTATTTTTCCCTACTTGTTCGCATACGCGAGCGGTTACATTTTGTAACCGTTATTTTTCTGAAACATTTATCTTGCATGTTTTAAAATCTATTTATTGGGGTTAGAATTTTAAATTTTTTAAATAATCATCAACAATTACAAATCAAAATAATTTATTTACAAATGGAATATACCATGAACAATTGGAATAATATATAATTTAGAAATAAATAATGGAATATATCACGAACAATCAAAATAATGAAAAATTAAAATAATGAAAAATCAAAATAATTTATTAAAAAAGAAATTGGTTAATCGGATTTCGGTGGAAAAGTGGTAAAATATTTCGCTTCTAGAAAAATACAATTGCTTCTTCTTCTGTTTTGGTCAAATACCAAAGACTCGTTTTCTTAGAACAAAAATTAGCAAAATAATAATAACAATTAAATAAATAAATAAAATGAGTCTAGAACAAATCAGCAAACGAGCAATAAATCAGCAACAAAAAAACTCAGCAAACAAGAACGAACATAGAAGAAATCAGGTGTTAGAAATATAACGGTTACAAAATATAACCGCTCGCGCATTCGAACAAGTAGGGAAAAATAACTGCGGTGGCGTTAACACACAAGTAGCTAAATTTTTTTTGTCTATTTAAATTCCTGTGAAGTTTAAAAAAAATTTAATTATAAGTTTTTGTTAATGCCTATTTAGAATGAACAGAATAACACTTCGGGAATAGCCGTCTTTAAAAGAAAACGAAAGTTATGTGAAAATGCTCACTAAATTAATTTTGACTAGAATAGAAATGGAGATGTTTTCGTCGAAAGTGTAGGAAAAACATTTATATGAGAAGAGGACGTGGCTAGGAGGCTCTAGAATCAGCATTTTATTATTTAATTTTATACATTTCAATTTCCATTAATATGAATAAGAAGGTAGGGGTTATCAGTATCTGAATTATCAGTGTCCAGATTATAAATAATGGCGGATAACAGTCCCTGCAGACCGGCTAATAAACAAGTACCATGCCTTCCCTGTGTTGTTATTTCATGTTTTTGCTCATATGTTAAAATCATTATCTGTACTGTTCAAAATACACTGCTAATAAAACTATAATAACTTGGGAGCTAGGATAAAAAAGAACAATTAGTTTTTATAATAAGATGGGGGGGGGGGTATTTCAACAATGTTATCTTCATATGGAAATCATTAAGGACGAGAATAATCGATATTTAAAACTCTGATTAAAAAAGTTAAAATGGGGGGGGGGCGTGAGGCAACTTATTCTAGCTTATTTTTAGCATGATTGAAACGATTAACATTATTCATATATATTTATTTTTAATGAGAAAAAACTAAAATAAATAATTGTAATATAAACTATATAAAAAAGGGAAAGATGAGTTTGATAATCAAGAAGGCAGAAGACAGAAAGTGAATGTGGTGCGCGCGCCGAGCGACCTTGCAGACGGCTCCAGAAAAGGTCATCGCACAGCCTCTACAGAATACACTTCTCATTGTCTTTTTTAGAGCCCACACACAAAAACCCACACCGCCATTATACGCCGCGTTCCATCCCGGCTCTCTTGATAGAAGAGGACAGAACTGCAGCCGTCGAAGAATATTGCAAAGAAAACTTCAACATGTCGGCTTGTTGCAAGTTCGTAATGAACCACTTCACAAACAAGAACCCTCCAAAAACTGCAACAACAAAGCAAACGCTATCGCTATCAAATAAAAATTATTCTTTTGAAGCTTTATAACTTCCAAAAAAGAGTACGATGAAAGTAATAATATCTTCTCCAAAAATTAGTAATGATGCACTATAACGCCATCTTCCGAGCATCAAGATAAACCGTTTACATCTGTTTGAATTACGGTTGCTAGGTTACCTATGTTCCCCAGCGCAGGTTTTTCGAGTTATAACTGCTTATTCGTTTCATTTTTAATATATTTTCCAAAAAAATACAAGTAATCGTGAGCTTTAGTATGGATAAGGTGATGTAATTATGTGTAATGAGTAGATTTAGATAATCATTTCATCAAGAAATAAAATTTTCAACAAACATTCCGAAGTAAGTATAGATGATGTTGAAACGTTCATTTCTTGATGAAACTATTACAGAAATCGACTCATTACCCATATTTACCTCCTCTTTTTCATGCTAAAGCTCACGATAACTTGTATTTTTGGAAAATATTAAAAATGAAACGAATAAACAGTTAAAACTTGTAATTCAAAAATCGAAGCGACAACCTGCGGAAACAATACCTAGATCTCTAACTAATACCTTAATGCATTGAGCTAAACGTTTTCGGCATCGCCATGACATTTATAAACTACACGATAAAACGAAAGATAACTCCCAACATAGAATAATTTTCATATACGGTATTGTTCTTTTAACTATATACATACATGTAAAAGACGAACATCAAACGTCTTTCATTTGAATGTTACTGATACGGTCACCATGGTAACAGCTGTGAAATAAAAATTGGGGAGGTTATTCTGATTTATGTGGGTTTTTTTTTATATTGAACAGTTAATAGTTTTGTAAACAGTGTGTGAGGTAGTTAATAGTTTTAAAACGTCGTTTCTCATTTTACAGGTAAGCCTGTAGACTATAATGTGTTAGTCAACTTCAGTTAGAGAAAAACATTGTTATTATAAAAATACATTTTGTTATTTTACAGAGAAACAATTTTTTAGTTTTTATTTAGACACACCGAATTTAGTGTAAGAGTGTGCATTATCATGAATTTATTAACATTTTGTTATTCAATAATTTTTAGCAATTCATATTCGTATTTTGCTTAATAAGAATGCACTTAAAGAGCTCATTACTACCCAAAATGTCTCTATGAAAATAAAATAATTATTTAAATAATAATATAAAAATTTTAAGTGACTAAAATATAAATATTAAACAAATTCTAATCTTTACAACTAGTCACAGATGGGACGCTATATATAGCAAAGAATGCAGTCGTCCAAGAAGTAAACACTTCCCGGAAGCATCTACATACATATTACTACATCATGCCGATCAAACCAAGAATAGTAATACAGAAAATTAATGAATGAATTTATATATATATATATATATACATATTGTTGATAAATTCAAATGATAAGTTTGGTATGTTGAAATATAAATTAAACTGAGTTTCTCTGTAAAACAAGGAATAATATTTAAAGCAAATATTTCCCACACTAATTACAAAATTCTGTTCTTTAAACTCTTCAATGATACCTCAGAATAACCTCTCTGGTTTTTATATCCCAGCTGTTACCCTAGTGACCATATCAGTACATTCAAATGAAAGACATTTGGTGGATATATATATATATATATATATATATAATTTGTTAGAATTATATTTATATATATAAACCTCTACCACTACAACCCGTGAAGGGTCTGGGGTTCAGTACATGGTAGAGACTGTACTGTTTCATGGACAACGGTTCTGCAAGGAGGTGACTTCTCCTAGGCCATGCTCAACCGCCAGATTTCCCCCCCCCCTCTTATTTTGGGTACTCTATTTTTATAATATTTTATAGAGGCTGGATGGGCCCCAAGAGGGTCCTAGATCCTATATGATCCATCTCCCGCTGCAAAGAGACTAAATAAAAGTCATGGCCTGCAACGGGATTTGAACCAGGATTTCCGGGAGTGCTCTACCACTGAGCCACTCCGCTCCCACTTGGTGGATGTATACGTATTTAAAATACATATTATCAGTATAAAGTTGGTCTCCCAGTAATGGCGTATATGCGTGATAAGAAATTATCACTAATGAATGAAGAGAACATACTATCTATATCAGCGACGTTGTATAATTGCGGAAATATATTTTAAACGCCGGTTACGTTATAATGATAATAGACTCGCAATTTTGGATATATATCTATATATATATATATATCTATATATATATATATATATATATATATATATATATATATATATATATATATATATATATATATATATATAGTATATATATATATATATCTTGTTCAAAATAAAGATATCTGTTCAAACTTTACAATACAACTTTTTTTGCAATTGCAATACTTCCTTTATGATGTTCATGGAATGATACACATGGCACGTTATAGTAGAATAGTACTGAATCATCATATTAATATCTAATAAAAAATAGAATATAAAAAAATAAAATAAAAAGAGAACCGTTAATGAACGATACGTTCGAAGTACTTTCATGAAGAGAAACTCAAATGCAAAGTTCAGTTCTACACGAGCTAGTTCGGTAATTGAATCTAATTTACATATCATAACAGCTTTTCTCCTATACACACATTAATATGTAACAAATACAAATGAGGAGCATAACTAGGAGATATGGATGAATAAAGTTCGTGAATCGTCAAAATACCAAAGTCAATAAACAGGTTTCGATTTATTTTACGTTTTATGATTTGATATTCGTATCTGTAAACACAAACTTTCCCTATCAATGGTAACTGACTGCTTTTTTTTCGAGAGTAGAATTTGTATTCATTCTAATTATAAAAATTAACGGCTTTCATATCACATTGTTGCTGTCGAAAGGAAACTTCAACCTAAAGCAGTAACGATTTATATTTATGAGTGTGATATTGGATGAGCGGAAGTTTATATCTAAATGATTAAAATAGTAATAATTAAAATTACATGTAAGATCACTTTCTCAACTGAAAGCGATACCTTGAGTTTTGGCTATCTCTTAAGATGTAACGAAAGCAAATCTATCGTAACTAATAATTTTAAATAATTAAATTAATTATTAATTAATTTAAATTAAATTAAAACCGTAATAATTTCATTTAATAAGAACTTTACACAATAATGCAAAGTAAAAAAATAACACTTTTGTATCGTCTTGAACTGATATTGTTAAGTTTTAATAGTAAGGTTACTTAAACGTTACTTTCTCTAAATCAAGTTTTTGGATTCAGTTCCTTTAGAATTTCAGTTTTCAAATAATATCGAATGGATTTTTGAAATGTTGATAATTTTGAGGCACTGTTATAAACATCCTAATTTAAATGTGTCTAAACTTTTTATAAATAATATTTCAGTGTTTTTGAGATGAATGAATATTTCCAATGCAGCAATGGCTCATTGCAAATCCAACACATAATTTAAAGATTATATATATAAAACATTTTATGAAGCTTAAGATAGCCAGAACTGATTAAATAAGAAACGTGAAAAGAAAATGATAACATATAAGATATATGTAGAATAATGAGACGAGTAATAGAAACAGGGTCCAACTCCAAGAGGTCCTCGAGGGAAAAGGGCAGAAATAACAAGGTACTTGATCCTTCAACGGAAGGACTACCAGCAAGAAGTCCTACTTATTTTGAAGAAAAAAAATAAGGTATCTGTTCCGCAGGTTGTCGCTTCGAGATGAGGCATTTTTAATATTTTCCGTAACTGCGAGTTATCATGAGCTTTAATACGGAAATGATAATGTGTTTATAGTTAATGAGTAGACTACTGTAATAATTTCAACAAGAAATTAAAGTTTCAACTAACATTTCGAAGTAAAGATGGTATACGTTTTTTGAAACGTTCATTTATAGACGAAATGATTACCGAAATGTACACGTTTTTCATAACCAGCTTTTATCCACGGCTTCGCTCGCGTGGAATTTGGTCTGCCACATAAAGTTTCGCGACACATCATTTTAAATAAATAATTTAATTTTTTAAACTATAAGTTACTCATACATCCGAAATTTGAAAACTGACGGATTCCATACAATCTTTGAACCCCTATTATATTAAGGAGGAAACCCTTGGGGATGGAATTGTCCAAATTCCTTTCTTAGTGCTTATTTAAGGTATACAAAGAACCAATCTGCGAATTTCAAGATGCTATGTTCAGTGGTTTCTGCTGTGCGTGTTAGTAAATCAGGTTACAGTTTTAGATAAACTTCATTTTCACAAGCCTGTGTGGTGTGTTGATAAAAACCAGGCTTGAGATTATCCACATCAAATTAACACACCCTTAAAGTTTCAGGTCTCCACGATCAGCGGTTTAGGCTATGCGCTGATACCTCAGTCAGCCATTCAGGACAAAGCATTTTATATGTATAGATTACATCATCTTTTCCATACTAAAGCTCATGATAACATGTATTTTTGGAAAATATTAAAAGGGAAACGAATAAACAGTTCAAACCTGTTTTAACTCAACTCGAAGCGACAACCTGCGGAATTGATACTAAGATTTTTATTTTCAATTTAATCATTATCGGAGCTTTAGTAAGGAAAAGAGAATGTAATTATGTAGAATGTCTACAGTTCGGTAATCATTTCATCTAGAAATGAACGTTTCAACTAACTCGAAGTAAAGATGATATGTTTGTTGAAACGTTATTTCTAGATGAAATGGTTACCGGAGTATACCAATTCCCCATATTTACTTTCTCTTTTCTCTACTAAAGTTCATGATAACTTTTATAGTATTATAAAAATGATAGTATTTTTAGAAAATATTAAAAAGAGAATATTAGAAAATATTAATATGAGAAGTTAAAACTTGTAGTAATTGAACCCTAAGTGACAACCCAGAGGTCAGATACCAATGTTCTATTTAATAACACAGTGAATATTTGGATATAAAAGCTCACAGATAAAATGAAATATAAGAAGGAACATTCCTTGCAGTTGTTGAGAACGATCGATCATTCATGAATGATGTAACGTCTCTCACACTCTAAGAGCTTCTTCGAAATAGGTCACTTCAATTCCTTAGAGCTACTAAGAAATAACTCGTATTTTAAATATATTTGTTATTTCTTTGAAAGAAAAAAAAGTATCATTTCAGAAATATGTATATCTAGTAACAAATCCAAAACATTTATTTCATATGCACGGAGTAGATAAAAAAAAAATCAAAGCCTAAATATAATTCTACTTACATCATTCCTAACAGTTAATTTAATTGAATCGAATCGATTAAATTAACTATATTGTGTGTGTGTGTGTGTGTGTGTATATATATATAATTATAGCGTCAATTATTGTGATTTATATTATGTATATATATAGTATCGGGCAAAACCTCCGAGTATTTAACGTTGAAGTTCTTAAAGGCGGGATACAAACAAATATTTAAGAGCTTCAGCTGCACTCAAATACATACCAATCTACTGCTAAAGACAAATTGCGCTGTTTTTTTAAGTGGTATAATTAGATTTTTTCATATTCGCAATATCTAAGGGTATCCATTTGAATTACTTTAAAAATATGGGCAAATAACCAATGTTTTTATCACTTAGGACTTAGCAAAGAGTTGTGTTTTCAACGCTATGCGCCTCTGTTAATTAATAGGTTATAATTCCATAATTATAGAAGAAGAAGAATTATATTGATCTAAAACGTCATTTAACAGTTGTGCAATTGATACTAAAAATAACTTAAAACATCAACAACTGGTTGATGAATTTTTCGTTTCTCCTAAAAGATTTTATTTGTCATAGTTAAATGTCTTGTTTTATGTAATTATTGAAACTACAAAATGAACTAAGTTTTGTTGAACTTAACGATGATTATAATGCTATATACTAATTATAAGCTTGTGCAGCCCATCATATCTTTTGATTAATAAATAAGCTACTTAAAAATGTATATAATTATTGTTCGGAGTGTCAGTATATGTGAAAACCAGACTAGTGTTAATAATTTTTTTTTTTTTTAAATTATTTTATTGAATTGTACAACTGTAATATATACATCTAGTACAAAGGCTATATGAATAAATAAATACATGATAGGACTTGTAGAGGCACTACCAACTGGCAGCAGTCTAATAGCATTTCTATAATAGAAGGTCCCGAGGCCATCATCTCTTCAGACGCCTAGGAGGATTGTCCGGGATGGAATTGGATGCAAGGATGGAAACTAGTGGGTTTGGATGGGGCTGGAGTTTATTATGGAATGATAGGTATCTGGAATGGGCTAAGTCGGTAACATATGGAACGTTAAGGTCTTTATGGATGGTTTTATTTGTGACAAAATAAGGAGCGGTTAGGATTTTTCAATAATTTAAATCTACGAATAATGAAATTTAAATAATTCACACTATAATTGATTTAGAAATAAAATAAAAAAGAACATAATCATTCCAAAGTCTTGAGTTTTCACTTCTTTCGGGAGTCCTCATGACGGATCAAGTGACAACTTACAGAACTAATACCTAAAGTTGAAAAATGACGGGTGTAGTCACGAAAAAAGTATGAGGGGGGCGTTACATTATGATCATGTTATTATCATATTATAAGATGATAAGTATATAGAAGGACAATACATATTAAAAACATATTAATGTTAGTGTAGGTTGTAATGTAGTGTAGTTGAGTGTAAATGATGGCTGAGCACCGAAATTAGTCTGACCCATTTTACACAGGACACTACTCACTCGATCCGGCTAGCTTCTATTGTACTCAATATACTGGTGGCTCAATAGAGTTAGTCTCTTATGTACAAGGGAAATGGTATAATAAACATAATTAAAAATTATATCACTAATATAAACATAAGTTATAAAGAAGCCCTGTCGATAAATCTCCTTTTATATCTACAGCACCGGTGAATAAGTGGTTAAGTCGGATTTTGTACAGAGAGAGTTAGGCTCCTTTGAGATAACCGGAATCGTATCATTCTCGTGGTTTTTGGCTTTAACCGGAGTTGTAATATAAGCAGTGACTCCTTTTCAAGCCAATCCCTTTCTTAGCCGCTTATTGGCTACGAAAATAACTCGATTCCGCTTATTTAAGTAAAAGAAAAATAATTTTGGATCAATTTAGACTTAGCCACTTATTCACCGGTGCTGTAGATATATGTAGTGATAGCGTTGCGAACGTT
Source organism: Troilus luridus (assembly GCA_964056705.1). NCBI lineage: Eukaryota > Metazoa > Arthropoda > Insecta > Hemiptera > Pentatomidae > Troilus > Troilus luridus. The sequence goes on along the minus strand of OZ057416.1, from coordinate 12,011,486 downwards.
GAGATGGGCTCAGTGACAGATGGATCCATAAAACAGTTTTAAACGCTGAGCCGACTGAATAAAGGTCCGAGCGGTAGACCGAGACGTAGGTGGGAAGATAGCGTTAAGATTGATCTGACGGAAGTTCGTATGTTGGTAATGATGGTATCGGTATTGAGCCTTCGGGTTTTTACTTTTAAATATTAGTTTCTCTTTTAATATTTTTCAAAAATACAAGTTATCATGAACTTCAGTATGGAAAAGAGAATGTAATTATGGGAAATGTGTATACTTCGGCGATCATTTCGTCTAGAAATGCTTCAACAAACATATATCATCTATACTTCGAAATGTTAGTTGAAACTTTTACTTCTTGATGACATGATTACCGAAATCTACCCATTTCCCATAATTACATTGTCTTTTCCATACTAAATCTCACGATTATTTTTATATTCTAGAATATTAAAAAGGAGAAAAAAAAAAAACAACTGTACCACTACAACCCATTCAGTACAGGGTAGATGCTGTACTGTTTCATGGACAACGGTTCTGCAAGGAGGTGACTTGTCCTAGGTCACGCTCAACCGCCAGATTTCCCCCCCTTATTTTGGGTACCCTATTTTTATAATATTTTATAGATGTTGGGTGAGCCCCAGGAGGGTCCTTGATCCTATACGATCCATCCCCCGCTGCAAACAGACTAAATAAAAGTCATGGCCTGCAGCGGAATGGCAACTCAGTGCTCTACCACTGAGCCACTCCGCTCCCCTATTAAAAAGGAAACTAATGAAAAATGAAAACTTGTGAATTAACCTCCAAGCGACAATCTGACCAACCAAATGATCCTCCCAATTTCTTTGAACGAGTCTTAAATTTTCCTGAATGATTCCTATTCCATATTTAAGTTACAAAAAATTGTAGGGATCAAAAACATGCCAAATAAACCAAGGTTTTGAAGTATTCGAAATATTGATGTACATATCTAAGGTTCTAACGTATTTAAAAAAAATTATAATAGATAATTGTAAGAAAAGATTTTTTTCAATTTTTTCTAAAGATATAAATAATGTTATCTTTAAAATTTATGCGAATTATTATAAATTAATTTGAACTAACAATTAATTAATCATGGATGAAAATCAACAATTATGGCTATTGTTGTTTGTTCATTTAACGCCACTTTATGATGCTATGGATCATCACACGATACTACATTGGGAGCTTTAAATTTTGAATATCCAGCTTTAATTAGGGTAGGGATTTTTAACGAGTACCTGACATCGTACAGGCTCAGAACCCCCTTTTAACGTCCCTTCCAAAGGACGGCAATACCAAGGATTTTTTACTTTAAAAAATCCTAGGGCCACCTGCCGGGCTACGAACCCGCGATCATGGGCTTAGTAGTTGGTTACGCTAACCACTAGACCACAGGTCCCAGCTAACAGTTTTGACTAGGCTCTATTAAAAACAAAAAACTAATACTTCTTTATCAAACACACGGCAAAAGATGAATAAACAACAATTAATGATATGCATACTGCATACCTAAAAATAAAAAATATACATTCAAACATGTTTTTATATGTTTTGTTATTTGAACTAGTACTTTTGGAAAATATTAAAAATGAAACGAATGGGCAGTAAAAACTTGTAACTCAACTCGAAAAGATACCTTATTATATTATTATTTTTAACTACTCAGCCAATTTTATTTTTTATTTGGCACCAATGTCACCGTAACGGCATGATCCCAAAAACTCGATGGTACCATCCAAAGGCAAAAAAAAAAATAAATACGAAGGAGCACAATTTCGGCAGCGTGAAAACCGGGAGACATCTCTTTCAGGAGAAGAAGGGAAATGCAATCCCAAAAGTCACGTAGTAGTTCTTCATGGCCCATCTCTGACACGGTTAGGAACAGGAGAAGAAGTAAATAAAAAAAGAAATCCAATACACAGAGAACTTGAGACTGTGAAAGTGAAGAAGCTCGACTGATGATAAGGCAATTAAGAGACGGGCTGATTAATCTCATTAGTGAGGGTTGATGGAACTCAGCGGAAATGTACTGTAATTCAAAAAGGTTACGAAATTAAAAAATAAAAATGGCATCCATTTTGCTTTCAAGTGCTGTACCATTGATATATTTGGTTTCTGCATTTTAGGTGTCGTGATGTGAGATGTACTAAATACGGTGATACCGGAATCGAGAATCCCAGTTGGTTTGTCGAGTATTTTCTGATATTTAAGAAACTTGAGGCCTTTTTTAGGAATCTAACAATTGCATATAAATATTTTATAACTTCATAGAGTACTATATTTATAGAATATCACGTAAAATACAAGAATAAAATTATTTTTTTTACAATTTCAGGCTTAAATTAATGATTCTACGATTTAAGGCAGTAATCCAAATAACAGTAATTAAGGCTTAGCGAACCCGAAGGCTCGGTGCCGACACCACCACTCTCTGCCTACATACTTTCGTCCAGGGACCACTGCACAAACCCAAATCCGCCAGATCACTCTTAAAGTAATCCTCCCACCTACGTCTCGGTCTACTCCTCACATGCTTCCCAGTCGATACAGCGCTTATTAACCTTTTAAGAATTCGTTCATGAACAGGCCCATCTTAATCTTCGCGACACTATTTTTCAATAATATTTCCACAATTCCGCGTTGTGTAATCTCCTCAATTCTGCAGTGGTAATGATATGTATATATATATATATATATATATATATATATATATATATATATATATATAGTATATATATAGTTGTTATTTCATACTTTATATACATGATTAGTTAGTTCTAAGCTTTAAAATACTAAACTCAAAATGTTACAAATACGGATCTTGATGTCAGTATGAACATCTACGAAACAAGACCCATCTTGTTTTGATTTGCGGACTCCTATTGAAATGTTGATATCTACCATTTTTCTGCCATTTTATTAAAGTGTCACAAGGAATTTGAGAATCAAAATAATTTCTGTCAAATTTGAGAGAGAGAGAGAGAGATAGATAGATAGATAGATAGAGAGAGAGAGAGAGAGAGCGAGAGAGTGAGAGAGAGAATTAATAGAAAATAATTTCTAAAAACCTTATTCCATAATCAATTCAGATTAACTTTTATCAAGAGAAAAAGAAAAGATAAACCAAAGGGAAAAGGCGAACTCAAGGACGAAAGATAAAACATTCAAACTCGATTGAAGATTATTATTTACTACCGATATAATATAATATAATAAAAGCATTAATGATAACAATAATACAATTAAACATATTCCCAAGAACGATAAACAGAATGGAAAATCCTAAGTAGTGGGAACGCCCTGGAATTCGATCTCCGGGAACATATAGCGGTTAGTTAACAATAGACTGTTAACTAATAACTGTCAATAGAAAAGGAAATTATAAATCGTACTTATACAATGAAAAATAAATTTAAAAAAATATATAAATCTGATAATAAACCATGTAAAGAAAAAATGTTTATCAATACGATCAAGAAATCAAGAAAAAATTATCAACTATGTCTAAAATTTAATAGGTTTTCATTAAAATAAATTTATACATATAAAAAAAACCCCGGAATATCGATGTTTCACCGAATACGCTGCCCTAATCCCGTGCAATTATCTAACCTTCAAGATAATAAATTCGTATATAAAGAAATTTTTGGTTTTGTTTTTATTTTTATAATTTCTATATAATTAAGTACATTAGCTGAGGTGGGAAGAAAGAAAATCAAGACTCCCAAAGAAGCCTAAACAATGATATTCACGTGGTCCTTAGTGGCCGGTACGTGATAAAAAAAAAAACATTACACATACAAATTAAGTAGGCATTAACCCGAGCAAAGCTGGGGTGGGTCGCTATTTATTAATAAATAGGAAATGATCATCTGGTACAAATGTAATTCACAATTAAACAGATACATTTAATTTTCACTAGTAATGGTCTAGAGTTAATCCGTATGGGGACTTTTTAAAATATAATGTCATATTTTTTTTTTTTATTAGAGCAGAAGGATGTATATTCTAGTGGCAAATAAAACAATTTTTTCTAAATATAATATGTACTATTAATACTTGATAATGTCGATACGTGATATAGAAATATAGGGAGGAAGACTTTGAAAACATTTTTAGGACCGATCAAAGAAAATTACAGATGGAATGAGAAAACTCAGAATTTAGTTGTATGAGCATCTAAGTCTCTCAGCTTGCTTCCCATACTATTCCTGATAACCCTCCGAGGCGTCTGAAAAGAAGATGGCCTCGAGATCATCTACTATAGAACTTTATTGGAGTGCTATCGATGGGTAGTTTCTCCACAAGTGTTTTCATGTCATATTCTACATTTTGCACATTTACTTGATATAATACCATTATAGCTGTAAATATCATTGAATTAAATAAAAAAAAAAAATGAGCATCTACTAAGAATGGATCGGAGCAGAATGACGAAAATGGTAATCATACTTAAAAATGTCAATGGATTGATTAGAATAATAAAGACATTGAAGAGCTCGAAGTCTCACCGGATGGTACTGAAGAACATTCTTCGCTTAGGTTGGAACGACCTGAGATAAAAAAGGGCACAATTCGGACGCAGGAGTGAAAGCAAAAACAGAGGAAGAGAAAGAAAGAAACATGGACGAAAAGGAAGTGGCTCGATAATAAAATAAATAGAACTATTACTAAAGAAAATAATGTGGGTAGTTGTTTTTTTTCAGCGAAACGAAATATTTCGCGATTTCTGTACACTTCCTAGTACGCTAAAAAAAATTCAATTCGTGTATTTCTATACGAAACTATTTTCTATATAACAAAATGAGATAAGGACTAAGGCAAAATGAGGACGCTAGAATTGAATACGGTAAGGATGCGGTGCACAAGGAGCTAGGGAGAAATAACAGATAGTCGTGTCGTTGATAAGGCGTAACCTGAGGCCTTATCACCTTTCCCTTCAAGATATCCTTCTTGCTACGGCACCTCGGGGACATCACTTCCGTCACTACTGTTCCTCGTCAATGGCAGTCAGGATCAGGACCTCCTGCTAAGGATAATGCTAAACGGGATACAGCAAACATTGGGTGAGATAGCATGGTGTGGGATGTACTGTCCCTTTCCTACATTACCTAACATTTCGCTATTCTGTTAACTATCAAATAGGCGAAAGGCTCACTAGTTAGGTTGTTCGTTTCGCTTAACGTCACTATGGGATTGGGATTGCCTGACATGGCACACATGCTCGGGACGTCTAATTTACGCCCCTTCCGAAGAACGGCATAATGAAGGAATTTTTATTCCCTCTAAACACTCCTAGGGACAGCCGCCGGGCAAAGAACCCGCAATCTTGGGCATAGAAGGTTGTTATGCTAGCCACTAGACCACAGGTAACCTACACACTAGCTAGTTGTTTTTTTAAAGTGTTTGTATCAAATCATTACATTAGAGTGCTGCCAATGGGTAGTGCCTCTAAATGTCCTATTTATTTATTCATTTTGCCCTTGTACTAGATGTATATATTACAGTTGTACAATTCAATAAAATAATTTTTTAAAAAATCATTACAAATCCTAGCGATCCAAAATCTTTAATGTCCCTTGCTTTATTACGAATAAAGTCATCCGTGATGTCCCATTTGTTGCTGATTTGGCCCGAACTCGATATTACTCCTTTCATGACAAACTTTATTCCAACTCAAATCCTCCGAGGAAGAGGGCCTATTTGACCTTTTAGAATGAATTTCATACTTGAGTACTGCCACTGGCCAGTTTCTCTTGCCTTTATCCATCCCATTATGTATAATTCATTCTATTTAATTGATGTTATATTATAATACTCATTTTAATTATTTATAAACCCCAGTCTGTAGTGAATAAGTGGCTAAGACTGGCAATGGCTTGAAAAGGAGTTATTAAAGCTAGCCATTGTTTATATTACAATTCAATTCAAGTTAAAAATTACGAGATTGACATGATTCCGCTTCCTCCAAACAAATTAACTCTCTCTGTTGACAAAATTAGACTTTAAAACTTGTTCACCGAGGCTGAAGATATTCTCTATGATTATTACTGTTACTGATTACATACAACATCCGTAGAACGGTAAGTGCTATCGATCGGGTACCCACTTTCGAAAGCAATTACGACCGCTATGCAAATGTAACGAGACAATACGAGAGAGGAATGAAGAAAGCAATCCCAGCCTCCTGACGACCTACATTACTTAACGGCAATAAGGATCCCAACAGTCGTGTCGAAACATCACTTAACCGCCATCTTGCTTTTACCTCTGCACTATTCGGTAACTAGTCGTTCAATAATCGATACACGATATAGGATATAAAATCAGCTGTTCAATAATCGATATCACATTAGATACACTGTTAAGTGCCAACCTTAAATAAATACAACATTCCGAGATCTAATTGATCTTAACTTTTTTTTTTTACCTGATGATCATGATTATTTATTTGATTTTGAAAGGCTTAAAGTTTTAATTTAAATTCACAGAATAATAGCCACCCACTTTATAGAACGTGTTGAAGTAAGGTTGCTGTATTTGAATGATAAATTTTTTGTTTGTTGTTTATTCAATTAACTTTAGTTTATCCTGCTATGTCTAATCGGAGCGTGCTACAGGCGGAGTTCTAAATGTTGACTATCCAAGCATAATTCGGATAGGGGTCTTTAATGTGTACCTGCCCATCGTATAGCCTCGGAAACCTCATTTTACGTACCTTCCGAATGACACCATAACCAAGGATTTTTTACTCCATTTAATAAATCCTAAGACCACCTGACGGGATACGAACCCGCAATATTGTAACTATTACAGAACGTATATAAACTAAAGAACCGACATACACATACAACTTATGTTATGTAATCATCTATACTTCGAAATGTTTGATGAAACGTTAATTTCTAGATAAAATGGTTACCGAAATATATACGACTCCCATAATTACACTCTTTTTTCCATAATAGTACTAACAATAATTTTTATTTTTTAGAATATTAATAAATTAAAACTTGTCGCGACCTAATTCAAAGCCACAACCTTCGGAACTTATACCAAGATTTTTATTTTGAATTTAATCTGATTTGTAGCCTAAGAACAGTACATCTGATCTCCTAGAGCGTTTATCGCGACTCGATGAAATTGTTTCGCACTTGAACTCATTGGATACAGGAAGGTAACTTATAAGCTTTTACCGCTAGATAGGATAGTACACCTCACATCATGTAATGTTTCCCACCGAGGTAGGAAGCCGAGGGAGGAGTGGGCTCAGAGTTTTTTGACCTGAGAACAGGTTGCCCACAGCGGGCTCACATCTTAAATCTTTCCTTACTTGTTCGGGGACCGTTAGTTAGGGGGCCTTATATAGAAGCAACAGTCTCCGGTATCTGTCTCCGATACCTAACCATTCCACCACCTTAAATCCGAGGAGTATTTAAAAAAATATTTATTAAGGAACAAATAATAATTTTTACAAACGAAAAATAATGAAGATGTAGTAAGGGATATATGAGAAATTATACATCAAACGTTTTTCACTTGAATATACAGATACGGTTACTGTGATAACAGCTGGGATATCAGTGCAGAATAACCGGTGAGGTACTTAATTAATTAATGTTGATTAATAATATGGAATTAATACTATAATTTAAAAACCACATTCAAACCAAACGGAACGATAAAAGCCGAGGGACTGAAGTTGAAATTGTTTCAACCGCAATGGCGATCGCTCGCTACACACGTTACGATTTAAATGGCTGAATAAAATTGGGTCTATTATCTGTAGAAATTTTAAGTTATCCATAACAATCACAATGAAAACTATAAATATATACAAAAATTTACAGTAAATAGATTTAGGGTGATGGTTAAAGCGCGTTGCCAAACGAGCAGGTGCGTGCGGTGGCGGCACCGGAAGTGGCCGAATGTCGTCAGAGGACCAAGTTTCCGGTTCGTTGTTGCATTCGACCATAGCAAGAAATGTCCCGTGACATGTACACCGGTAGCAATGAGTCAATCAAAAACCCAAAAGCACTTTACCATTGTATCTACAGCACCGGCGAATAAGTGATTGAGTCGAATTTTCTCTCAAAGTAATTCTTGAGCAAATCGGAATCCTGTTATTTTCTTTATGAATAAGGGTCTAAAACAGGCATTAGCTTTAAGTGGATTAATTGCTTATATTACAACTCTATTTCAAGCCAAAAACTACGATCATGCACGATATTTTGAATACTGTTAACTCCCTCTGGATAAAATTCGAATTAACCACTTATTCACCGGGGCTGTAGATATTTCCCAGACATAGACATCAGCTTAAAAATTAAGGATGCCAAGATGTTGAAAGATTCAACAATGTAGATCTGTCAGTAACTAGATAACTTTGCATTATTGTATATATTTTTGAGGAGCGTAAGCGTATCTACGAATAAAAAAATAACATTGCATACATAATTAAATATGGATTGAATTGGTCAGGGAGTGTAGTCAAAGATGACTTAAAATAAGTGAAACTTATTTTTCAATTGTGTTAACGTTTCGGCCTAAGTTGTCGGATATCTTCAGGGCAACCGAATAGTGGCTGTCGTTACTCGCCCTACTTATTTTGGCTAATCTTTGACTGCACTCCCCTGACCAATTCAATCCATCATAATTAATTAATTAATAATCACTATCTGAAATACATAAAATAGATGTAAATATTCGATTAGGCTCGAGTACGAATATAATTTAAAGAAAAATAAAATAAAATGATACATCTGAGGCATTTCAAATATCGTATGAAGTCTAGATATATCACATCTCACTTCAACAGGCCAAAAATAGAAAAACGAAATAGTGACTGAATCTCACTACCATACAATTCAACATATTCCGATAGATTTCATTCATCATCGCCAAAACTGTAACATTTAAAAAAAACAAAATACCATTTTTACAATCCCTAAAACAATTTCGACATATCATAAAGTTGGTATCATCTGTACTTAAGGTGTTCATATATCGTTTAAGTTTTTTCGTTAGGGTTGTTGTAACATCTACTAGTTGAAAAAATATATACTCCCACAAAAAATTACATTAAAATACCACGCGAAACTACTAATTTTATATATAAACATTATTATAACATACTCGACTTTGGTTAAAATTGGTAAACTTTAATTGGAATTTCACTTGAAGATCTAAGCATATTTTCGTTCGTTCATTAAAAAAAAAAAGAGAATCCTTTTTTAAATTTGGTACTTAAGACTGCATATATGTACTTGAAAAACTGGAATTCAGCCTCGTGTTAAAGAGATATACGAATCGTGCTAAAAATCACATATTATGATTTTTTCCTTTGGTAATCATACCTGTTATTTAACAACCGTGGCGGTAATAATAATTGTTGGTTTAATTATACCTGCTCCAGTACACGAAGATTTTAATTACAATAGCAACTTATTTTCAGTTTAATAGGCGTACGAGTCGTATGAAGATATTCATTTGTTTTTAGCTTATTACTTCACGGGCAGGGACAAAGAAAATAATAAGTAAATTTATTGTTTTAAGGGGAAAAATGATTTACTGCTCATGATATGAAATTGGTAAACCACACATCATTATTAATCATTAATAAACCAATAGAATGACTAATAAAAAAACCAAACAAGTAATTTACTGATAAGTTAACACTTTAGATAACGGTCAAATAAAACGCTTAATCAGAGAGATAAAATTAGTATGAACTGTAATGGTAAAGACCAGTTAAATTCTGACTATATATTACACAATATATGACTATATAAAATTTTAAATAAAGCTATTCCGATAAAAATAAAATATTTTTTAATTTCATTGATTTGCAGGAACGTGTAGCTTTGGAAATGATAAATAGTTCTAGAGCAGGTCTCTTGGACACTGTATTTTTAATCTTCTATCAAGCCCGGGTAACAGGAAGTAGGACAGAGGAAGAACAAGTGGAATTTGTCGATGAGTCGAATCCAAATGTAGTTTTGAATGCTGTGATTCGAAATAAACCAAGGAGCATTAATAATTTTCCAAGGAGCAGTTTAAGTATCATTTTTTGTTTTTTTTTTCACGGCATTCATCTGTTTTCATCTTAACTCACTATTTTTATATTATATCAGCCCTTCAACTGTAACTTAGTTATCGCCCTTTTTATACAATTTGACATGTTTATTTCATACCAACTATGTTATTACTTACGATATTATTCATTTCCATTACCTCTGTGTCTTTATATTTATTTATTTCTGATATTTTTCTTTTAACTTTTACCTTATCTTATTGCCTACATATATTTTATTTATTATTTATCATACATAATTTTATCTTATAGTGTTTATTTCTCATTGTTATGGTTATTAATGCCCCATATGATCCTCTTTACTCTGTATTAATATATATATATATATATATATATATATATATATATATATATATCTTGCTCTCTCCCTCCCCACCTTTATTGTCCACCAATTAGTACTTGCTTTTTCAATCCTTGTATTTCAACTTTAATATTTACCCATTTTATTTTAGTTCCTATCTTTATTAACTTATTCTTTATACGTTATTATTCTTTAATTTCAACATGTCCTGTTCTGTTTTATTATTATTTTAATCTCTATTATGTATTTCACTACCTTCCTGTCACTTGGTTATTAATGCGATACACTCATTCATTTTAACCTTTATAATGTATATTCCACGCTTAGGAAAATTTTTTAAAAATATTTTTTAATGTTCATTTTCTACATTTACCATGCTTTTTTTATGCTTCTATTTCTTTATTTTATTTTTTTCTTTGCTTAACAATTTTTTAATTTTCAATTGTCTGTATTTTGCATATTTAGCCCTGAAGAAGACCTACAAAGTAGGTCGAAACGTTGGCTACTGAATAAATATTTCTTGATATTCAGAAAAATTTATTGACCTCTACCCGGACCATTTTCTTCCACATATTTCATCAAGGTCAACTATTTTCATTCAAAATAAATAATTTTCCTTAGAATTTTGGACTGTGTTGTTTGTGCCTTGTGTATACGGACTTGTACAGGTCTTAGTACAGTGTTTACTAGATTAGTAGTTTGTTTCGTAAGTCAAGTGAAAATCTGTAGTCTAGAAGATGTGATTGTAATTATTCCGCTAGTTGTCGCTTCAAGTTGAGTTATAAGTTTTGACTTTTCATTCGTTTTCCAAAAATAAAAATAATCGTGAGCTTTAGTATGGAAAAGAGAATGAAATTATGAGAAATTTGTATAGCTCGGTAGTAATTTCATCTAGAAATGAAAGTTTCAACTAACATTTCGAAGTATAGATGATATATGTTTATCGAAACGTTAATTTCTTGAAGAAATGATCGCCGGAAGCTACTCATTACCCATAATTAAATTCTCTTTTCCAAACTAAAGCTGAAGATAACTTGTATTTTCGGAAAATATTAGTAAGTAATAACTTGTATTACGGAAAAAGGAAAAAGAACAAACAGTCAAAACTTGTTGAAAATCAACTCGAAGCGACAACCTGCGGAAAGAGTACCGTGAAAAACAAAAAAGTATGAAAGCAAATTCATTGAAATTAGTGAGACTATACTAACATTTATCTGTTTCAGTGAATAAAGTCAATTATATTATTTCATTTTTGATTTAATTTTACATCTGTTTCGGTGATCATTTATCGCCTAATTAATTATAGTAAAAAAAAAGGAAAAACGCCTAGTACTGAGACGACAGGGCGCCGCTAGAACAGTCGATATATCGACCCAGCTGTAACAGGATACAACGAACTCATGACAGCTCTCTGGGAATCCTGGATAATTCAAGAAACGAAGATGACAAATAAAAAGAAGCAAAACAGAAAGCAGGAAAGCTAAATTTTAAGATTGGCTTTAGTAGATCCAATGAAGTGAGCCCACGCAGAATTATGTCAACTCCTTATATAAGCAACTGAAAGTGTCTCACGGTGAATAATAAAAATTTTAAAAAATAACATCGTATACGTTTATATTAACGTAAAACTTTAAATTATTATTATTAAAACTGGCATAATAAATAATTGTTACGCGAAAAAAAAGACGATTCATTCATTTTTACACGATTCTTTTCTTAGCGATTGTTCTCGTCGATTTGCTGACAGTCTCTGAATTTCATAAAGGAAATAAAAAATGCCAACTCGATAATTTTATTTTTAATCAGAAGAATTAAAATGTAAATATGTACTATTTTAATGGCAGTGATAGTTTCCTCTATCGGCTTTAGAACTAAATGACATTTAACCACACATTGATTTATTTTATTTTATAATTGTTTTGAGAAATTACGAAAAAAAATAATTAGATAAACATGGTATATAATATTATCATCATTATTTACAAATATCAGGTCTTTTCGGTTCTTCAAAGAACGACATAACTGAAATTTTGCCATGAGTTAAGCCTTCAAGTAGCAATTGTATAGGTTGAAGTTTTTTAATTAAGGAAAGACATATCTTGATATTTCATTTCCAAAATATTTTTTATTTCAAGTCATATTTTTAGTTGTATCATGTTTGAATATGAAGCGTTAAAGGAATGACAAAAGTTAATACAAAAAAAAAAGGTTCAAGTTTTTGAAATATTCTAATAGTTCATTACAATAGAAATGCTTAATCAATACCCAATTTTTTTTTTACCTCACATGGATCTTTCAAATAGCTTTATCGAAAAATTAGGTTTTTTTTTAACAACTATGTTCTTTTGAAGGGACATTTTGATTGTTATAAATTGTTATTAGGTTACAAAAATGATATGAATCAATATTAGCTAATATCTTCCTATTTTTTTTAATTTTAATTCGAACTAATATCGAATAAATCTGAAGCGAACTGAATTACAGTTGTTATAAAATAAAATTTTAGATAAAACTCTGATTTCTTCTGGTATTATTTATTTTTTGTTCAAATAAAAGTACTTTCTAATATGGAAATCGAGATAAAAAAAATAATTACAAAATGACAACATAATATTACATAATACTAATACCAAGTATTTTTTAAACAGTTTTTTAGAAGCCCACCATTATAAGAATATAAATAAATAAATGATAATAAAATTATAATTAATTATACATTATTTTATCCCCCAAATCTTATATTTCAATCAAAGTTTGGACTATATAAATTTAATGTTAAGTAATATTTTTTTGTTTAAAGTTTGCTATTTATCGTGAAAAAAAAGTGGAAAGAGAAGCAACGTGAGTGGTTAAAAATAGACATGGAAAAACTGCATTTCAACAGGCCCATTGTATTACAGGTAATAACTCTTCTTATAAACGTCTTTCTTATTTTATTTTTTAATTAAAAGAATAATAAATAATTTCTTAAACAGAAACGTAAAATATAGTGTTTACAACCTAATCATAAGAAAAAAAAACTACCCATTTCATTTGCCCCAATGAACTTTTAAAAAAAAATTACTCCTGATTTCAATTCAATTCTTTTTACAGAGCTATTTTATGGTATTTAATGAATACTATATCCTCCACAAGCTTAGTTGAGAAGGTACAGGTATCCCCTTAAAAAAAAAAAAAAACTAGGGATAACCATTGGTTTTATACTCAATTAACGCTGAACAAAAAAGTTGTCGGAGCCTGAAATGGTTTTTGAAGTCTTATGTCGGGTGTTAAACCCTATAATATCTTCTATCTTTTTTTTCAAAAGAATTAAATTTGAAAAATAGTAGTTTAAAATTTTTAGAGTAATTTTGAAAAAAATATGAACTTGACAATTTCCAAAGCATAGTTAATAGACTGAGTTGACAATGTCTTATTTGTTAGTTTTTAAACTACTATTGATTGGAATTTCGTTTTTTTTTTTTTATGAATTTCAAAAAAGTCTTTAAAAACATCCCCCCCCCCCATGTTTTTATGACAGAAAACTTATCATGAGTTCATTTGCTGAAGATCTTCGTGTGGACTTTTTGATTTAGCATTAACTTTGTTATTTAACACCCAAGAGTAAACTTCTTTTTTTTATCCTTCAAATATCTTGCATTTGTTGCAAAAATGCACAGAATAATGAGGCTTTTTTTTAGTAGCCATATTTTGAGTTGTATCATGTTTGAACTTGAAGTTGTATCGGAATAATACCATAAGCTAAAATGAAAAAATGTTCAAGCTTTTAAAAATATTCTAATGGTTAATAAAAGAATTTCATACAAGCGGAATCCTTTGCTTTACCATTAACCAATTTTTTTTTTAAATAGTATGGAACTTCCAAATACCTTTATTGAAAAATTAGGTTTTTTGAGTTATCACATTATTCTTTTGATCGCTATATATATTATTTCAAGAATACTTAACTTTATTTCATATTAAAGTAATAATAATTACTTAATTTAATATATAGAATATTAGAAATATTAGTGCATTTCATTTAATATATAAATGTATACACGTATTAAACGAGCCGAAAAATAAAATTAAAAAAGGAGATAATAATATACTGGTAATATTAAAATATTACGAACTCTTCGAGATGAGTAACAACAAAGTATTAACTGTTAATCCGTTTCATTTTTAATAATTTCCAAAAAGACAAATTATCGTGAGCTTTAGTATGGAAAAGATCACGTAATTAGTGTAATGAGTAAACTTAGGTAATCATTTCGAATTATGGATGATATATATTTGTTGAAACGTTCATTTCTAGATGAAATAGAATATAGTCACTCAAGTATGCGGAATAATAACTATAATAATTATTAACAAGAAAATGCAATCAGAATAAAATGAATCAAGGCACACCTTAGTTGATATAGCAATTTAATTGGCACTGCTGATAAAGAAATTTTTTAAAAATTATTTGATTATTTTTTATCAATATGGCAATGGTAGTTTTGACGAGGATTAAATGAGGCGAAAAATATCTGCACAAAACAGATCGATCGCTCCGCGGCTACCAAGGCTCGCTGAGGTCAATGAAACCGGGAGAGTCTGAGCTGCCCAACAACAGCCATTATAAAAAAAAAGATAGGACTTACAACGATAATATTATAACATAAAATATTGTGTTGATTAGTTTACTTATAAGAATATTATACAGTAAAGTAATTATAGAATGCTCCCTTGCCTGAAACGCTTCGGAGCTACCTGGACTCTGGGACAAAAAACGACCGATGCGTGGGATTCGCATTTAGTTCGGTGGACGACAAATAATAAAAGAATAAAATGCGTCAATAGCATTTTATTCACAGGCCTATTGATTGGAGTAAACACACAGTTCCTGTAGGGTTGGGCATCAATAGTGGGTGTTACCATACAACAGACACCTCATACATAGTCTAATAATATACATATAAATAAGAGGAGCAGACAATGTTTTAAAGGGGCACAATAGAAACAATAAATCCTATTAATATAAACAATTAAAATGGAATTCGGCTCATACACAAAAAGATAAAAAAGAACAGTACTTATCTAACAATTAAACCATTTGAAAGAATACTTTCCTGCATTAAAAATAATGATTTTTTTCAGAAATAAGTAAAAATAAAAATGGAGAAAATTATAAACGACATTTGGGATCGATACTGATTAAATAATAAGTTTCAAAACTCACTTCCTCTCTTCTCATCACTTCGAGCTGCAACCTTTTGTGATATTCTTCACATTCCTCTTTGTATTTCTCCATTTCTTCCTTAGTTTGCCTCATTTTCTTCTTCAACACGTCTAATAATGTGCCCTGTTGTATATTGGTAGTCATGGCGATCGGTTATTTTTCTTTATATATTTAAATAATTTTATACGATAAATATTTATAGGGGGTAATTACAACTATTTAATAGAATGTAATTAACGGAATGTTATATAATACGGAACGTAATAGACTAGTATCACAGAGAAATAAACAAGAAATAAATAACCGAAAACCGGGAACAGACAATATGGTGAGACAGAACGAAACGAAACGACAGCTACCACTAGCCAACTCGACTGAACGTGTGTTCTCTCGGGCGCCGGCTAGGCCACGCCTTCCAGAAAGTAGTTCCTCTCCGGTGAGATAAATAATGACGTTTTATCTCTTATATCTTACATAAAACCTATATTTACAACAATATGGAGTAATAAAAGTAATTATCCGACGTAATATTACATAATAAGGTGAAAATAATCGAAAACATGAAGCATATGACCGATATCCATCCGCTTGATGAGTAACCAATGGCGTTCGAGAACAGCTTTGATCGGAATGGCGGCAATTTCAAACATACCATTTAAAGTGTTCAGCACTTTATAATAATAATTTTGCTTTTTAAAAATTAAAATAAAAACAATATCACCCATATTATAAAAAACAATTAATGAAAAAAATAAATCTAAACAATTCAGTACCACTAATATCGATTAAGTATTAAAAAAAAATAATGAAAACCAGTTGCAACTGTAATGCCCTCTGGCAAAACACTTTTTTGCATTTGGCAAATAGCGAGTACTATCAACGTTGATAAGTAGCTATTTCAATGCCAAAACAAACAGTTGGAATCTTGCCATATTTTTTAAAACATTAAAATTTATTTCACAATATACTCTACGAGGGAGAAATTATTGTAAACATATAAAATTTAATAATTGAATTATTTTAACACATTGCCACCCGCTAATTCTTTGCTGAAATTTACTATATAAGACCTGTGATTTTATCATATATCAATATAATTTTTATCATATACACTATAATATAAATAATACTATGTGACCGGAGCTTATCACCAAAACGAGATTTCTCGTTCCCGGTCACCAACAAAAGTCAAGTGAAAACGAGAAATCTCGTTCCCGGGCGTCAATGTGTTAAAATAAGATGATAGGATGGAGTAAATATAATAATATCAATTATGAATAATTATAGAGACTGATTTTAAGCGATAAAGCTTTCGTAACATCGGAATGCTATCAACCCACTATCAGAGCTATTATTAAACCATTGTTATTGCACAATATATAAAATAGGCATTCATTGGATATTAATTGAAATTATTTTAGGAAATGCTATTCTTAGTTGGTTTTTAATGTTTGATTTATGATAAAGTTTACATTTTAAAATATATTATTGGTTGATTGTTTATAATGGAGATTTGAGTTCAAATAGACAAAGTAATATTTCTATATGTAGTAGTTATGAAAGGGGTCAGATAGTTCAAGTGGAACGAGGAGTGGGGGATCAACACGTTGTGCAGTGTAGGGGTGGTGTTGAGTCATCACAACTATCTCATTCTAGATAACTAAGTTCAGACTATTCAGGATCAGCCAAATAAATTGTTGCATGCTAATATTTAATATTAAATACGATTAAATTATTTTAACATGCTCTCTACTAGTGGTCTCAAGGGGCGACGCCCATCGCTGACGTAAAACGTGAAGAATGTTGATCACATGACCACCTGTTACGTCACGGCGGGGGGCGAAGTGGGGGATCCTACGGCGCAACAAGAGGGGCTGATCAGCTGTTGCCCATCTGACAGGTGAGAGGTTCTAAGCAAGGTTTTATAAACACTAACCCTTTTCAGCTGGCTGTTGAGTACGTTGTGTAGCTCGTTCTTGATGACACTGAACTTCATGAGGGTGTCGGAGCTGAAGATGGAGGCGCCGAAGGAGATACCAGGGTAATCGGAGCAGCGTCGCCTGCGGCGCTGTTCTCGTTCAGCGACGACTTCCGCGCGTTCGCTGGGGCAGCGTAGTCGCGCGAGTTCCGCTTCTTCGGCTTCCTCGTCGCTCCTGGAGCTGCCGTCGCCCGCAGATCGCTCTTCGCTGACAGATGGAGGTGGAGATGGTGACGATGCCGGTGCTGGAGACGAAGACTTGTACATCTTCGACGACAGCCGCCTCCGATTCCTGGTACGCTCGCTTCCGATCACCACCCGCTGAGGCGGGCTGGCAGAGCTCCGTTCGGAACCTCCCTTCTCCGACATAACTGAAAGCCAACTCACTTGGACTCACACGGCCATCTTAGCTCCTGGTGGTAGCACTCTCTCTCGGTCTGGCCGGGTACTAAACTGGTTCCCCTCTTCTCCGAAGCGATGCGCTGCTGTTTACAAATCGCTCCGCTGTCCCCACCCACCCTTCCATTTAGTTCAGTATCTAATCGTGATGTTTAGACGATTTTCGTATTGTTGTTTATCTTAGCAACACATTCTAAACATCTATTCAATGAAAATTATCATTATTCCCATGCGATTTTAGTTGAATTATCAATCTCTTTTTCTGAACCCTACCCCAAACCCACTATGATAAATAAATCTTGAATTCAAAGAAATATTATTAAAATAACCAATTCTTCCTTTAACCCAGAGCAAAATTTATTCGGTAATTATTCGGCCAAAAATAAAAATAATCGTGAGCTTAAGTATAAAAAAGATAATTTAATTATGTGTAATAATTCCATCTAGAAATGAACGTTTCAACAAATATATATCATCTATACTTCGAATTGTTAGTTGAAACTTATATTTCTAGATGGAATGATTACTGAAGTCCGATTATTACCCATAATTACATTCTCTTTTTTATACTAAAGCTCACGATAACTCGTATTTTTGAAAAATATTAAGAATGGAACAGTTAAAACAACTCGAAGCGACAAACTGCGGAAAATACATCATTTCTTCTAATATTTTTCCTAGATCTTGATGTTACAATCGTTCATTATTTTTAGCTAGGACATTGGGATTTTCCCTTGGCATCCTGACAGAACAGGATTCCTCGAATAGTCTTCTTCACAAACACACAAGTAGGAACAGACTGTTTGAACCAGATAGGCTAAGAGGTTATGATAGAGGCAAACATTCTGTAATGGAACACCTCGCTGGTCCACCTTAGTTGCCATATTTGGCCAAGACTCTGCTCTCAACAGACTATTAATAGCTGCGAGTATATTTATCCCTACGCGATGGTCTTATGTGTGTCGCCATGGTGACAATGCCTTGGCCCACTTAATCTGAGGCGGTAGTTAAATCACACATTCCTTTCGTGTTCTTGATAATCGTGTCCTCTTCTCGAAGAATATTTCGCCTCATCCACCTTTAGAAGAGTGGACATTGGATACCGTGCAGCGGGGGAAGAGAAAACATGACAAGTGCAATGGAAATAGTTAGATAACATCTTGGACCTTGGCTTTCTATTGTGAAAGGCGGTTCATTCGGAAGACATTAATTACAATACGAGTATACCCTCACCTTCAATTACTTACAGTGTAACTTCACAAAATAATTAGTAATATAAAAATATATAAATTAATTCTCTCCTGGTAAAAACGAAAAAAAAAAGGGTCAACACTCCAACAAAAATAAAATACAGCCAACTATACACTAACAAACTAACCTTACTTATTCTTAAATTATCAAATGTTATTTCACAAATTGACAATTTTAACGATAAATAAAGAGAAATGCTTTATTGTTTTAGCAGTGCTGTCCAACTACATTGGATTGCCATAACACACAGCATACTTATCAATCCATATTGGACATCCTGTTCATTACAATTTTAAATTAATGAATATTCATTTTACACATTCCTTTTCTCTCACAACTTACTTCTCTCTTAAAAAACATTTTATTTATTTAAAAGCATTTATTACGATATAATAAATGGGATAATTGAAGACGAATTATGTATTAATGATAAAAAATAAAATAGATAACACTAGAAGGATGGAAAAAAAAATTCTATAATACATAAAGTACTTATGAGAATTAGAATGAAAATATTCTAGAAAAAACTGTGCAAAAGTGACTCTTAGATAGGGTTGCCATACCTCCGGAATTTTCCGGACATGCCCGGAAATATCGGTCTAAGTCCGGAATGCGGGGGAAATTCTAAGCCGTCCGGATTTTCTACAATCCAGGTAAAGAAATAAATAAAAAACCAAATAAACTCAAGATTTTTATTAAAAATCAATTTTACATTGTTATAAATTATATATTATTATTAACATCATCGTTCTTAAATTTTGTGCTCCGAGAAATACTTTTTAGCACTTTCGAATCTTTCATAATAGCTTTATAGAACATTTCATAGGAGATATTTAAAAAAAAAAAAACGATGTAAAATAATGGACTATAAATCTTCAATTTTCATAAAAAATGGTTTAAAAAAACATTATTCAGTCTGTATATATTCTTAATTTATTAAAATTATTAGACGTTTCGACAAAATTATGTCATTTTCAATATTACTAAAAAAATTCTTCTGCATCAATTAACAATCATATATAACTTAAATAAGTTATAGGTCACAAATCTCATAAAATGCATTTTTAATGTCGAAACATTTTTTTTATATATGTTTTCTTGAGGATTAGCTATCGTCCATGGTCCATCATCCAATTGTTAATATTATGCACATACTACATACTCTCACGAGAGAATACTAGAATTAGAATTAGCTTCGTTTTCTCACAAAACGACATTAACATTATATTTAAAAGAATGTCCGGATTTTTTTCCGGAATTTTCATTTTTTGATCTGGTAACCCTATTCTTAGATGGTCTAAAAGAATAAACAAAAACTAAAAAAAAAAAAAAAAAAAAAAAAGCATCTACTCTAATAAAACACGTAAATCTTACAATACTTTAACAAAATAACCACCCCTCTCCTCTTATACTTCACAAATTAATAATTTTAGCGTTTAATTACAAATATATTTTATTTCCTAAAAAAACAAACTCATTTTACATGTTTAAAAAAATTATTCCGTTGTAATAAAAGAGATATAAGAAGAGATAATTATTAATAATTAAATTAAAATGCAACAAACAATTGAAGAATGCAAAACAAAATTATCTCTCTCTATTATATAAAAAAGATTCAACGGCGTTGCCTAGCAACGGATCGAGCAACTACTTTTTGTTTAGTCTTTTGTCGTGCATGATTAGTGAAATTATAATTTTTTTTTTTTAAATCAGTAAAACACAAAGTCACTATACATTTTATTACAATATTTAGATTTTAGGACTTATATTTCAATATAGAAAATATGTTTTGATTGAAATAAAATAATCTTATCAAATTACGAGAAACTTCCTTTAAGAGTCGACAAATTCCACAATAGTACATAAGATGAAAATAAGTAGTACATATATAATCAATATCTATACATATAAAATGCTTTGTCCTGAATGACTGACTTAGGTATCAACATATTTTCGCTGAACTAAACAAATCGAGAAATATAGTTCAATTCTCGCTGCTGCCGTAGAACTGAAACCGTTATACTAAGTAATCCTTTTCAATAAATCCAATAACAATACATACTAATCCTTTACTAACACGAACAACAGAAAACTTCTGTCCGTCCCGTTTGTTAATCAGTGTCAATGAATGTTTTACGGCTGTGCTGATTCGTCTGTGATGAAATTTGATATGGATAATCTCAAGCCTGGGGAAGGACATAGGCTATGTCCTATATTCTATATTGATTAATCACCCAGAAGCCAACGCACCGCAGAAACCACTGAACTTAGCACCTTGAAATTCGCAGATAGGTTCTTTGTATAGCTTAAATGAGCACTAAGAAAGGAATTTGGACAATTCCACCCCCTAGGGTTTCAAATTAATATAATGGGGACTCAAAGATTGTATGGAATCCGTCAGTTTCGAAGTTAGACATCTGAAATTTCAGACGTACGAGTAACTTATAGTTAAAAAAAAATTAAATTATTTATTTAAAATGATCTGTCACGAAACTTTATGTGGAAGGGCAAATTCCACGCGAGCGAAGCCGTGGGCAAAACCAAGTCATTCTATATATTTTTTATATCACTATATAAATAAAAAAATGTATATTTTGTATTTTTGCTATAGCATATGTATAGATTTATATATTTTACAGAGAGTTTGCATTTAGGGCTTGAAAAAGGTTGTACTGCTTTTCCCTATTCTCCCTTCCCGAATGCTCAAATATATAAATAAATATAAAATCTTTTCATAAAAAATAGTCTGGCGCAGAATTTTCGGAAGTCGTTAAATTTCCTTAAAATGAGTCATCTTGTTTTTGTTTTGTCAAGTTCTCATCATGGGAAAAATAATTTAGATAGAAAAAGAAAATACTAATCTTATCTGCTGGTTCCATGATAATATTTGTTTAGTAATTGATAAAATTCGTCTGGACATGATGGAATGCTTGGGGTCTTGAGTTTGGTGGACCCATTTGGTTGTTATCAGTCGTCTTTTGTATTTTGTCGCGTTTGTCTATTGTAAAGATTTATGAATGGAAAAAAGAAAATTTAATAATTTAAAAAAATAAAATTAAAAATATGTGTCAAAATCATTTTTTTTAAAGGGAGGTTATTAGTTATAACAAGATATATTCATCATTGATTTATCGATTGTGAGGTTGCACCACTTACGTAAACGATTCACGAATATTATATCACAATTTTTTTTAAAGTTTCCCTTTCGGGATAATTTTTTTTTTTTTTTCTTTCGTAAAATCCTAAATTCCTCTGAAATATCTGCTCATATACTATTACATAAACTTTGGATTTAAAAAATCAATAAATTGGTTATTTAACCGCTCTCACAGGTGTTAGAGCTAATAGAGTTAAATAAGATATTTATCAACATAAAAAAATTAAAATCGTGATTTCAAAATTTCAATTATAACTAATGAAATTAACATTTTAGCAACTATACTTTGAATAATTATAATAGAATTGTTATAAAAAATACAATGTTTCATAATAGAGCATTGATTAAATAAAAAGATTATTATAAATAACGACGACCGAACAGCGCTCTGGTTTAAAGTAACGGAACTACTTGGTTGCCACAGTCGATCATAGATGGCAGCAGCAGTTTCTCTTACTAATTTAGAGTATAGTATTAATGTCATTATTATATTAAAAATACCATGGGAAAATCATATTTTCGCGATAAAAATGTATTTTTTAATTTATGAAATTGGATATTTCGTATTTAATTAAAAAAAAAAAAAAATTAAAGCTGGACCTGAATCTAATACAATAAATATATATATATATATATATATATATATATATATTTATATATATATATATATATATATATATATATATATATATATATATATATATAATGAAAAATGAGTTTTTATTTTGTAATATTAATTAAAATAAAAAAAAATAATATTAGCTTACTCCATTCGATTTATATATTTGTTTACCACTAATAATGATATTTCCTAGTGCATTAATTTAGTATTCGAAAAAAGTACCATCGAAAATAAATTAAACTATACCATTATTTTTTAGTAACACATATCGCGAACATATTTAAATCAGTGTTATAATATGCTACTCGTTTTTATCACTCATCTCCTCGCATAAAAATATTAAAACTACTTTTTCTGTTATTTTTTAAATTATGTCAATACATGGAAGTTGACTCATCATTAGCATGTGTTTTATAAACGTGAATAAAAAATTAAAGAACAAAAAAAGAGTCAACAACTAATTAATTAAATTAGGAGTCGACTTAATGTTAGGGCGCAGAACTTGATAAAAAAGGTAGCCAATACACTTGATAATGCAATACATTCGATTCTCGAACCCAATAGCTTATTTATTTGAAGGTCGATGACGTACTCTAAGTAGCCTTACACCGGCCTTTTAAGGCAATCAGTACTAAGTCAGTCATTACCTTCTTAACAATAATTCAAAGAGGTACTGAACTTGTAAGTTATAATATAATTTTCAAGTTTCCTTGCTAAACGTTCTGACTACCAAAGAGATTCGATCGAGAGTAAATAATAACAACTATTACATTTACAAAGAGGAATTTGATGCATACTTAAACACAGGATGAATGAAAAAAATACCCCTATGATTTTAAGGAAATATTTAGTGTTGTTTCCTTTACAAAGAATTAAAAAAAAAAATGTACCAGTGCAACTCATAAAAAGTCTTCTTGCGTTTAGTAAATGGTAGAGACTGTACCGTTTCTAAGTAAACGGTTGTGCAGGAAAGAGGTTTCAATGAGATAACACTCAACCTTTAATCAGGGGAATACGTGTTAATAGAGTCTGGGTGAGCCCCAGGAGGTTCTGTTCTGCAGATCCCACCCACAGGTTCCATCCATGAATGTTAACAGAGTAAATATTTTATCCGCCAAAGCCAAATTTAAACAAGAGGGCGACCTGTGGTCTAGTGGTTAGCGTAACAAACTACTAAACCCAAGATCGCGGGTTCGTAGCCCGGCAGGTGGCCCTAGGATTTTTTAAAGGGAGTAAAAAATCCTTAGTTACCCCGTCCTTCGGACCCTTCCGTCCCTACGTTAATAGGGGGTCCCGAGCCTGTACGATGTCAGGTACTCGTTAAAAAGCCCTATCCTAATTAAACCTGGATAGGCAAAATTTAGTGCCCCCACTGTAGCATCGTCCGATTAGCCTTAGCGGCATAAAGTGACGTTAAATGAACAAACAAAATTTAAACAAGAGACTCTCCAAAGAAACCTACTTCCGAAACTCTGCATATTATAGCATTGTGATGTAGATAAAGAACAAATGTTTGTTAGCGTTATAGTTCACAGATACATTGTCATACAATTTGTTAAGGGGACAAAATTTTAAATTTTGTCCGTTTTCCTCAATGGCTATTATGCAATATTGTAATTTCCCCCAAATATTTTGTATTTGAACATTTCACTAACCTATAATCTCAATTTATTAGTTCAAAAAGTATTGATATACTTTAATTAATTATTAAAGCTATTAATCATCAGCTGAAAGCAATATAATATTTTATAAACTATTATATAAATAGTCCTTACCATTTATTACCTTTATCCAAATAAATGTATTTAATGTACAAACATAAACCCGTCAACTATAACCTATGCAAGGTTATAGTAATTGGTAAGGTTTTTTTTTTATCATTAAAATTTTTGATAAAGGAATAACTTAGATTGTTATACGAATCTTCATTTTATTTTCTTCAAAAACATATCTATACTTCATCACATATAGAGTGATTCTCAGTAGGCCAAATGTTCTTGCGGATCGTCATGCAGTAGACATCTTGCAGACAGGCTAGATAAGTGGAATTATACCTTACAAATCCAACGCATACTGCCTACGTAACCAACTTCAGACAGACGTCTGGATTAGCCAATGAGAATCAGCGAGGCACCGCCCTGGACCGACCACCGGACCAATCAGAAGCCTCCTTATAAGGCGAAAACCATAACCTGCCCTAACCAAATCGGTACTCTCAAGGATGCTTTCACCCTTACGGTCGTTACTCTTGGCAAACCAAATGGTCGCTCGTTACCGGTTTTCGATGAGTTTAGGATCGGGTATGAATCTCATCATACTTTCATAGCGCGATGGAGCAACGCGGCTAACACACCCTTGCTTCCTAATTGGCATCAGAGGTATCTTAATATTCATTGTGCTCATTTTTACATTTTTTTATTCCAATTATGGATAAATTAAATGGAAGCGAAGTGGCTCAGTGGTTGGGCACTGAGTTACAACGGCGAAAGTCTTGGGTTCAAATCCCGCTTGTTGGCAGGCTTTTATTTAATTTGTTAGCGGACGGAGATGGATCCAATGGGATCTAGGATGCCTTCTGGCGATCACCAAGCATCTCTACAGTGTGTAACCGAAATAAGGGAGACAATTCGGCGGTTGAGCGTGATCTAGGACAAATAACCTCCCCGCACAAGTGTTGTCCAAGAAACAGTCAGTTGTAGTGTTTATAGCTCTAAATCTTTTTTGTTCGATTTGAATTTATTAACTGTTTTCTATTACATTCTAAAAAAAAAACTGTGTGGATTACTTTAACTTATGTTGGTGGTTCAGCTTGGATGGATAAATACCTGGGTCACAATAAGCTGTACCACTACAACTCGTGAAGGGTCAGGGGTTCAGTAACTGTAGAGACTGTTATGTTTAAAGAACAAAGGTTTCGCAAGGAGGTGATTTGTCCGTGATCACGATCAACCGCCGGGTTTTTCCCCAAATAAGGATACCCACTTTATAGAGACTGGGTGAGACCCGGGGGGGGGGGGGGTCGTCACATCCTACAGTACCCAACTAATTCTGTTAACGCATTAAATAATGTTTCTGCCACAGCCGAATTTGAACCCTGAACCTTCGGGATAGCAACTCAGTTACCTCTTTGGACTGAGCTCCCCTTCTCACTATTGCCAATGCAAGTATTCCGAAAATTATTATTCCGTCATATACAATCCTATCACGGTCATCAGTTTTGACTAACTGGTTCATACTGATAAAAGGAGTCATTAGACATCACTTCAGCGGTATGAGAGAGTACCACCGGTCACGTGGTTTCACAACCTTCGATAACCACTCATTCAATAATTGTCTCGAAGTGATACAGCAGGCTGTGGTGGACGTTTCGCGGGTTCGGTCCCGATTAGGTTTCACAAATGTCATTATCCTTTAGATAGTACAACTAGAGCAGGCGATGATAGATTGTGGTGAAAATTATTAATAATTATAATTTATTGTCTTTTATTTGTTATTAATTTTTAAATATTTTTATTTGAAAAGAAAAGATATGTCCAGGACCGGGACTAAAAACTAGGGTCGTCCAGATCGCTAGTCTCGAACTCAACCACTTGAACTATCCTGGCCCCAATCAAGCAGGTCGTGGTCATATTCTTTCTTTTCACTCATAGTAATAATTATTGTTGAATGTGTAATGATTTGCGAACTTGTACTGGTTATTTGATTAAAAACCTGCCATCAAATTCATGGTCATCAAATGATGATTTTCAAGAATTTAGTTGTAGGTATTACAACAGAAGTTGCCTAACGGATTCAAGTATCATGGCACATGGTTTCGTACCTCATAATTGACATTAAATATGACATTTGTATTTATATATCCATGAACAAAGAAGTATACAATAAACAAAACAATAAGGACGCGTATTGGTGCGATTGTGGTGTCTGCTACGCATAGGATTCGATCTCTTTCAAGTAATTATGTAATAAGTAAGATAAGGCTACTTTTTGAAAAAATATAAAACTATTATTTTAAAATAACCGCCATCACTGAAATTAACAGGCGGCTATTGAACGAAGTCTGGGACACAGAAGAATGGATCTTTTTCAAGCAATTCTTTAAGATTTAATTTTTGGAAAGTAGAACATTTTAGTAAATTTATATATCTGATTTCAATTCATAAGTTATTGTCGTTATTTTGGAGTAACTGTGAATTCAGAATGTAACTGAAGGGTACAGAACAAAAAGAACTCCCATTAACTACTTTCGCATGCGTATACTTTCTTCAGACACCTATTTTTCAAATAATCCCTTCAACCCCTTAGAATTTATCCTCAAAAATGTAGATGATTGATCTTGAAACATTATAGCTATGGGCAAATAGAAATTATGCTTATCTAGAAAGCAGAACTTGTTTTAAATAGTCAAATAACCTATTGAATGTCAAGTAACCATGGTTACCACTGAAGTCAAAATGATTGGACTACTCACGTTTTGGAGAGCCTTGTCCTTATCCTCAAGCTTCTGCAGGACCTGCATCAACTGTTCCTGTGTCTGATCCAAGTCGTTCTCAATGGCCTGGATCTTCTTCTGCAAGGACCTAGCCTCCTCTTCAGCCTTTTCTGCCCTCAGGTTGGCATCTCTGGCCTGCTGTTCGCACAGGAGGGCGCGATCCATCGCATTGTCCTTCTCAAGCTTCATAGCTTGCATCTTCTTCTTGATCGCGTCCATTGTGGTGGTTTTTTGTTTTCACTGCACAGACCAAAAAAGAAACAAACATTAGCAATACTTTATCAAATAAATATAAACATTATATTGTTAACCTAACCTGTACCACTAGAGGGAGAGGTAATTTAAACATGATATTGTTTGTTAGAAGTCATGAAGGCAGTGAGTGTTGTTGTGGGTGTGAGTGCCCAAGGAAGGAGGTTATGATGCTTGGTACTGGCAGTAAGAGTATTGTTTTGGTTGTGACTCCCTAAGGAGGAATCTTACAACAGTTGTAATGATAATATTGTTTTTAGTTGTTAAAAATATAAATTTTGAAATTGGACGAGTATAAATTAATTTAATTTATCCAAATCCTAACATTGTTAACCTAACCTTTACCACTAAGGGGGGGAGGTAATATAATTATGATATTGTTAACCCAACTTCTACAACAAGGGGGAGAGGTATATCGGGTAAATCGGTAGCGCTGAGTTGCAGTGAAGGTCCTGGATTCAAATCCGGATGTGGCAGGTACTTATTTAATCTGATAAGAACCACGGGTAGATCTTGTAATACCTACAGACCTTCCTATGGATTACCTAATCACTATAAAGTGAGTACGCGTAATTATAGGAAAAACCTGGCAGTTAGGCGTGATTACGGACAAATCATCTAACCTGCACAACCGTTATCCCAAGATAGTTCATGTAGCAGATTCTACTGTTTTATAAGCCAGAAAGATGATTTGGCCGAGATGGCCAGATTTACCCCTCAATTAAGAGCACCCACTTCATATAGTCTGAATGAGAACCAGGAGGGTCTGAAGATCCCTCAGAGGGATTTGAAACCCGGATCTTTATCACAGCAACCCCCTAATCTTTATTCCCTACCTAAACGATCTCAGTAATATTCTTGTATGCGGTTTTATTTTTGGAAAATATACGACCCAAGAAGTCTATTTCATAGCACTTTAAACCATCGAATCGATGAATATAACTTACACAGAAAGTGTTATATCTATCTATACATATTATAAAACAAATTCCTCGGGCGCGTTTGTTCGGGGTAAACTCAAGAACTACTGCACGGATTTTCATGCGGTTTCCACCAATAGATAGAGTAATTCACCAGGAAGGTTTAGGTATATAATTTGTAATAGGTATATAATAATAAGATTTTGTGTCAATGGGTTGAAATATCGATGGGCTTCACTGAGACGCAGCCTAATCCCGTGCAATTATTTAACGTGCAATATAATAAAGTCGTATATAACGAAATATTTGTTTTGTTTCTTTTTTTTATAATTTCTATATAATAAAGTACCTTAGATGAGACTCGAAGAAAGAAAATCAAGAATCCCAAAGAAGCCTAACCAAGATATACGCGTGGTCCTTAGTGGCCGGTACGTGATAAAAAAAAAAAACATTACGTAGGCATGTATTATTCCTTATTACCCGAGCAAAGCTGGGATGGGTTGCTAGTTTTAAAATATAGGTATACAATAATTATTAGAGATAAAATAAATTCCTGAGCAAGGAAACTCCAAATTTGCATAATATGTAAAACTCATACAACTCTTATTTAAAATATCTAAATTATTAACAATTAATGTAAAATGTATGATCCATATTTTAACATTATTGAGACATCTTAATTGTTATAAGTATCTTACCGTTCTGCTATGCCATATTCCTGCTTACGCTTTGGAGCTCTCTATTTTCCCGGAGCTACTCTACTGATCTTGGAGACGATCCAAGTAACCCTAAGGGTAAGAGACCTTCCACCTGCCCAATGTCCTACTTTGTGACCCATTCTAAAGGTTATCGCTAGAGAACTGTTTCATGTAAAATAACAGGTGATGATTATTTGTTTGGTTAGCAACGTGTAAATTGTACGATTTTAAAATTCAAATAAAAAACTATACCGCTACTTGGAGGGTCTTGGATTCAGAACTTAGTAAAGACTGTACAGTTTTCAAGCCAATGGTTGTGCAGGGAGATGAAAAGGCCGAAACATACAATTACATATTTAAACTGTAAACGAAAACCAACAAATTGTAAAAACCCATCCAATCATAATTCTTGACACGATTTAAAAGATATATTATATTGATCCTCTCTACAAATAAAAAAAGAAAATGTACCAAAAAAATAATAAGGACTTCCGGTACCTTGACCGATTAGAAGAAAGATGCGTGTGAAAGTCAATTTTCTGAAGAAGTGGGTCAAAGTTTGGTCATAGAGAGGTCACTATTGTCCAAAATGGCTATTGAGGTGGCCGATTGTCCAGGCCGTGGGTTACTTCCGCTGGGATCTCACTCCGAATCAATTTAAGGTTTTTTGGTGGGTCTTCGTTTACGGCAAATAAGTAAAAAATAAGTCACTTTGTAGCGTACAGGTATCGGCAACGAGCTTTCGGGTTTACTATGACTTCAATTATTATTAAATTGAAGCGCTTAGCTCCAAAGGTATCGGAAGCATTATATAGAGCACTACTAAACTATATTCTGTTTTATATTTTATTCCAATAGAAACCCTCTCCGATACAAAACCATGGAAAGCAAAGCTTTTGCTACATAAAACAATAGTTCGGCCAATAGTAATGTATGGCAGTCAGACTTGGACTATGACCAAGGAAAACTGCAGAACTCTTCTGGTTTGGGAGAGTCCTGAGAAAAATCTTTTGAACCGTTAAAGAAGAATCAGAAACAATGTCAATTGATGGAATTGTATGGTGAGACTTATTTCCTTTGTACTATTAAGACGAGGAGGCTAAGATGGTTAGGGCACGTGGACAGAACGGAGTACCGCAGGCTTCCCAAAATGATATTAAATGGTGCACCGGGAGGAAAAAGAAAATGGGGCTCAGTGGATAGATTATTTAGAGGATGATTTGAGAAATATTGGGTTAAGAAATTGGATATGCCTCGCTGGAGGCCACGAGGAATGGAGAAGAATGGCGGCCGAGGCCTGCATACAGTAGGACTGTAGCGCTCAATGTGAGAGAAAAAAATACGTAAATTAATCTCATTTCAGTCAACTACTAGGCCATTGAATGAGTCAAGATTTGTCATTGAAACCTTTCAGAACATATTTACAATACAATTTGTAATAAAATTCCACATTACAATAAAAAAAAAACCTTCGACACTAAAACCTCTGTCTCATCTGAGACAAATCACGTCCCTCCAGTTTCTGATTTATGTGTTCATTTAATCTTTGATGAAGTCTCGGAATCAATATAAACATATCGTTGTAGAAAACCATTTGGAGGAGATTATATCCAACTCATTAGGCATCAACTTCATAGAGGATGGGTGTTTCCTCGGAGGGTCTCCAGATCCCACAGGATCAATTAAGGGTTGCTGACCGAATACATCTGTCCGGATTATCCAATATATACTCAAATCACCACAATGCACAATGAACTAGATATCCTAACAATACATGAATTTATACACCAACAAACCCTCAGATTCTTCACCTCATGCCAACTATCAGACAACATACTCATTCAAGAAATAGGAAATTATACAAAAACAACAACACCAAAATACAGACACAAACGAACAAAACACATTCTATTATAAATAATATATATATATATATATATATATATATATATATATATATATATATATATATATATATAGAGTTAGACCGCGTCTACTCGTACTACAGAGTCCTATAGCCCTGAAGATGACCCACAAAGTGGGTCGAAACGTCGGCACTTAATTAAATAAGTATCCACTTATTTAGTGTCTTATTTGACTGCACCCCCAACTATTTTTTTCCTTACATCATCCAGTCAACCATTCCTCGCTTCTCATAAATAATATATATTTTGAAATGAGTTCTTTAAATTAATATTCTTATATGCTATATAATGTAGTATATAATAATAATGTTGTATATAAAAAATATTTGTATGTACTCTTATAAATGTATATCTTTTGTAAAAAATCCTATGTACTTCTTTTTTCTGTTGGGTTTTTTAAATTTTTACCAACAACAAAAACTTATGAACCAAACAAACATGTATGCAAAATCATTCTCATTGTAAGGGATTATCCCACCAATGTTTAAAATGTATGTATATAATTTAAAATAAAATAAAATTAAAATGAAAAAAAAAAAAATCTGCCCGGATAGATTACATTTATTTCCGGATTTAAACCCGTTTTTATAAATTTTAAAATTTTTATTATATTACCGATACCTCTTTAGTATATCGCATGCGCATTGCATATTTGCGCAATAACAAGAACAATAGACAGGGGCATGAGGACTAACCATTGCACAACTCTTCAAGTTACAAGAGACTCAACAAGGATCTGTAACCACTTTCTATTCCAATTCGAGGTGACACCTAATTATACCAAGGTATGGAACCATGGTACAACCTACAGGTATAGGTGCGTTATAACACGAGTGACTGTGATATGGACTCATGGGATATTTATATGAATATTGAATAACGGAATTACTTGATTGTAAATAAATATAAAAAATATTTCTTTTCCTTTTCTTTTTTTTGGACATATTTGTAAGAATTCTCATTTTGAATAGTTTCATCGTGATATACACGCATTTTCAAAAATTTATTTATTGAAATTTATAACTGTATATTTAATAATACAATTACATAGAATAATAATATATAATGGCATGAGAAAAAGACAAGTAGAGAAACAACCCACTGGTAGTACTGAAATATCCAAGTTTAAAATTAAAACCATAAAAAAAAAAAGGAATTACTCTATTTTAAAAGATGGGAACAACGTAGATCATTAAGCAGGTTGATGAATTGCTATCCTGAAGGACCCGGACTATCCGGACTGGTTGTTGTAGAAAGATTATTTAATCTGTTAACACCTATGGGATCTACAGACCCTCATGAGTCTCACTCTGCCTGTATAACATGGATTGGTCGAACTTAAAGTAATATTTTAATATTTAGTTACATTAAAAAAATATAAATATTCCTTAAAAAAAACGTTATAATACACAGTTAGAGAGAGCTCAAGGCTAAATAAAGATGTAACGGTTATTTTAAGAAGATGGAGTCACCAGTGCATTCCAATCCCGGCATTTATTTAAGTCCAGAATAAAATTGATTGACTGGCGTTGACAAACCCGTTATGTGATTGATGTAGTGCTTTGACAGCTTATTTAATAATACACAAACTTAATGATGCTACAACTTAAAATGTTTTGTGGTAAAATCAGAAATATCATAAGATTGCGTATGTATCTGATTCCACATAAGGACAATCCTTTTATAAAGCCTGGATGAACCCCTGGAAGGATTGCAGATCCTTGGCGGTTTTATTATTTATGTTTTATTTATTTATTAGCTGTTTTATAACTAGTTATAAAACTAGTTAATAAATTAACTAATTTAATTAATTCTAATCTAGTTAGTTCTTCCCTTCAACCTTCTCTTTTTCCTCTTCACACCCATTTCTCCATTTCACCTCATGGCATTCATCACATGTTTTAATAGCATCCATTATTATTATTAATTTATAATTTATCATCATTTAAATACTAGTAATTTTATCTTTACTTCTTATACAATACTTCTTCAAAAACATCACATTTTTGTATTGATATTTATTACTTCCAACACATAAATTATCAAACTTTTGAAATTTGTACCAGGATCCATGGCCCATTTTTCCACTTTTAAATGTATCTGTGCAGAATCATAATTTACAATGAAAGAAAAATGTATAACAGAACTTCCAACAGAGAGAAAAAAATAAATAAAATAAACCAAAATTTTAACTATATTTTCTTAGTAACTTATATACATATGTATATATAAACAATAACAATGAAATAAAAGAAATTTGTATCCTATAATAATAAATGTTTTGTTCTTTGTACTATTTTTTCCCAATTTTTTTTATGAGTGGATTTTTATTGTTTTTACAGTTAAAAGAGAATTGTTTACATAGTTTGTTGTTAAATACATTAATAAAAGGTATACTTAATTCTTTATGCATAATTTTAATTTTAGTGTAATATGCATACTAGTCCAGGATCCATGGTCCATTTTTGCACTTGATTACTATCAAGCTGAATCTTCGTGAATAGTTTCGTTTCGATGAGACGCCCAACAATTTACTGTTAGAAAATTCTGGATTGTGGTAGCTGAAAGAGATAGCAAGGATAAAATATGTCGATTTGATGATTTTCAAAAATTTATTACTAACTGGTTTTTTTTGTCAAATATCAAGACAATTATCTAAATTATTTGAAAAAATATTTGTCCTACAAAATGTATGGTTTGATCAAAGAGATAACGAAGTCAAAAAAGAAGAAGTAAAAAAAAAATCAGCTGGTTAGTAATCATTTTTGATTACCTAGCTGTCGATACATGGAAGGAAGCGACTTAGATCAAACCATACATTTTGTAGGACAAATATTTTTTCAAATAATTTAGATAATTATCTTGAGATTTAAAAAAAAACAGAAAAAAACAGTTAGTAATAAATTTTTGAGAATCATCAAATCGACATATTTTATCCTTGCTGCCTCTGTTAGCTGCCACAATCGAGCATATTCGCACAGGAAATGGTTGGGCGTCTCATCTAAACGAAGCTATTCACGAAGATTCAGCTTGATAGTAATCAAGTACAAAAATGGACCATGGATCCTGGACTATTATACATTTACATCATATTTAATATTAATGTTTATTCATATTTTATAACTTTTTTTCACACCTTTTATAAATCATGTCGCGCCATTTTAACATTTGTAACTTTTTCTGTATTTTTCTTATGTATTTTACTTTTTATATATCTTTACTTTATCACCTTTCTGTTCACACATTTTGTCTTTTTGTTATCCTTGTGTATCTTTTATAATCTATCCTATGTTATATTTCTCCACTTTTCTATACTATAGATTATTCTATTCTTAGTACTGCAATGTTCTTCAATTAGTTTTTTTTGTTTTTCCTTCTTAGCCCTGAAGATGAACTACAACGTAGGCCGAAACTTGGGCACTTATAATAAATAAGTTAACCTTATTTAGTGTTATTTATGACTCCACCCCCAGGCTAATTATATCCTTCATAACTAATTTATTAATAGCAACTCACTGAGCTATCCCACTCACTTAATAATAAACTAAATGATATTCAAAATTATAGAGTTCCGTTGTTAAATTAGAAATATTGTGAGGGATGGCTATCTGATGGTCGATTTCTAAATAGTGCATAGTTCATTCAAATAATCTATACCATTCAACTTTTGAAGAAACTTGGGTTCAGTACGTAAGCCTATGTTGTGGAATGTCACTTGGAGAAGATTACGTTCAACCGCCAGTTGATAGAGGCTGGGTATGCCCCAGAGGGACCCACCTGATCCCACAGGATAAATTCATGGCTGCCAACATAATAAATATTTTTTCTGCTTGGGTATGTTGGGTAACCCGAACACTGACTTATGAATTTCATTCTATTTTCTGCCCTGAAGAAGTCAGCAGCATGTCTGGCGAAACGTAAGCGAAAAAGTTAGCGACACGGTCTAAACCAGAAGATACCACTGACGTATTTTGTATAAATAGTGGCCGTGGAAACCTAATAGGATATTTTTTATTTTTTATACGAAAAATTCTTTAACAGCAACAAATGGAGGTAAATTTCCTCTTTCAGATGAAAAAATACTTAATAATCTGTTGAAAATATCTTTCTTGAGTAAAAAGTATTTTGATTAAAACGAATCAAAATGTATCAAACGGTAAGGCAGTTTATAGAAAGTCTCGTAATAGCAGCAAGGATAAATCGATAGAATTTGGCAACTATATTTCAACATTAGCCCCGCCACTAAATATACGCGCGTATATTTATAGATGAGGCCTCTTGGAGGAATCTGAAACGGATCCTGTACACAGGACTGAAATAGGTCCTGGGTCCTGCCCATCGAAGGATATCATTGAATAATCCATCTCCTGCACTCGTTGCGGCAGGACATTGTAAGCTATGTCCTTGGCACCAATACATTTATAACCTTATCCAACACTTAATAACGCTTACATTGAGGTATTTATTAAATAAAATTTATCATATATATTATATAATACGAAACTAATAGATGGAATTTGAAAAAATACGTAACTACGTAAGAAAAACAGACACCCAATTTAATTTTTGCAAGGGTTTCCGGTCAAAGAATTCATAAAAACCTCTTTATTGTAGTTTTTTTCGGTGTAATATCGGAATATGTTCCGCAGGTTGTCGAGTTGAGTTACAACAACTTTAGCTTATAAAAGGGATAATGATTTCTTCAAGAAATTAAAGTATCAACTAATATTTCTTGAAACGTTCATTTCTAGATAAAATAATTACCGAAGTACACAAATTCCCCATAATTACATTCATTTTTCAATACTAAAGCTCACGATAACTTGTATTTTCGGAAAATATTAAAAGGGGAACGAAGTTATAACTTCGTTATTCGCCAGTTACCTTCTGCACCGAGCAGCCACTCCTATTGGCCCTGAAGATGACCTACACAGTAGGTCGAAACATTGGCACACATATAATATAATAGGTTTAAACTTATTTTCCGTGTTTTTTTGACTGCACCCCCAACTATTTCCATCCTATTTGAAGTTAAAACTTGTTGAGGCTCAACTCGAAGCGATAGCCTGCGAAATAATTACTAAGATATGTAGTTTTTATAAGCCAAGATTTATGCAGGGAAGTGATTTTCGCAATTATGGTTACCCACTTTTTACTCCCAGGAGGTTCTACAGATCTCACAGGATCAATCTATGTATGTTAACAGGATGTGTAATTTATTTTCCACAATCAGATTTCAACATGACACCTTCAAAACAGCAACTCTGTGCTCTATATACTGACCTAACCCCCGATCCATTTACATAAGAATGTAATCATAATTATAGCTGTTTAACATTGAGCAAGTTAGTCGAGAAATAATAGTTATTTATTTGACAAGTGAGGAAAGTGCCACTTTATTACACCCCAGTGAGTCTGCTAATTAAACGAGGGTGTTATAAGCATTTTTCTCACGTGCTAAATATTATATTTTTCCTGCAACCATTTAAAAATTATGAAATTAAACGTGAAACTTTAGATTTGTTAAAACTACTCTAGCGCTGGTGGGTAATGCTAATGCTAGATCTCCAAATATCTGATGAGTGAAGGTTCTAATGCATTTAAGGTTATATTGAATATTTCTATAATATCGCTTCAAAATAAATAAAATCTATCTTGAATTAAATATAAAATAGTTCTAAAATTATTTATTTTAACATTTTAGGAATACAAAATGAATAATATGTATTATAATACCGCCATGCAACATTTAAAATAACAGAGAGCTGATTGTCAAATTCGATCTAGGTGGCTGTTACTTTCCCTCAATAATGGGGGAAAGTGGGACTTCCACACCAGTTTTAGTTGAGTAATAGATACCATTACTCAATGGTTGCAGGAAAAGTTATTTTTTTTTATCTAATGTAATATAGTTGTTGTTTTTTTGTAAATAATAATAAATAAAATACTTATTGCGAAATTATTAGTTTTAAATAATAAAGTTCGGGTTTTATACAACCTGTAGATTAAACCTAATACTACAATGCCTAAAGGCACAATACCGCTTATCTCGAATTATAGGGCTTGACTAACAGATAATGCACACATGTTATCTTTGTCATAAACATGGTCGTCTTTACTTCGGACAAATAATTTACATGAAGATTAGAAAATATCGTATATAAAGGGAAGGTAATTATTCCGAAGGTTGTCGCTTCGAGCGTAGTCACAAGTTTTAACTTTTCATTCGTTTCCCTTCTAATATTTTCCCAAAATAAAAGTTATCATGAACTTTAGTGAGGAAAAGAGAATGCAATTATAGAAAACGTGCATACTTCGGTATTCATTTAATCTAGAAATCAATATTTCATCAAACATATATCATCTATACTTCGAAATATTTGTTGAAACTTTTATTTCTTGATAAAATGATTACCGATATCTATTCATTACCCGTAATTACATTATCTTTTCCATTCTAAAGCTCAAGATAACTTGTATTTTTGCAAAATTTAAAAAATGAAACGAATAAACAGTTAAAAATGGTAGTAAGTCAACAAGAAGCGACAAACTGCGGAACTGATTCCAAATTTTACCCTTATTTGTCCAATATATTATTGTGTAAAGATAAAACAGTCATTAATACTCCGTTTCTAATTGGATTTTGGATAGAAATAATTTTAAACTAAATAATAACAAGAATTATAATCATAAATGGGTTTAAGTTATCATAAAAACTTTTGCTTTCTTTTGGAGTAGTGCAGATGATTAACTAGATAGGGAATGGTTTTACACGGCTGGTGCTGATTTAGATGGCACAGACGATTAATCTCAATTAGCTTTAAGATTACGATCTGGACAGCAGTGAGAACTGGAATACATCGAGGAGGCAGTGGAAGAAACGTATGAGAAACAAACTATTAGACCAATCTTTAATTTAATGCTTTTTAAATATCATCTACAGACCCTCCTGGTGCTAACCCTTCCTATATTAAGTGGCTATCCTTAGCTGGCATATATATTTATGCACTTATATTTCGTTCAGTCAGAATTATTGTTATAGGTTATTTGGAAATTTTAGATTTATTTTCAAATAACTGATAATTATACAATATATTTCATATTAAAGTATATGTGCAATGAAAAAAAAAAAAAAAACACTACTTTACGTCCCTTCCAAAAGACGGCATAGTTAAGGATTTTTTACTCCATTTCAAAAAAACCTAAGGCCTGCGATCCCGCGATCATGGGCATAGTAATAAAATAAATAAAAATTATTGTGAAACTAATGCCATAGTATAACAATATAATATACAAACAATAATACAAGGATTCGTCATTTTTTGTCAGCTGTTAACTATTCATTAAAAAGGGCTATTTTTTGATGTCCGGGAAAAAAATTCAGAGTTAGTTGTTCCGTAGCCTCAATGAAATGCTAAATTTAATTGATGTTGAGGTTAATATCTTATCACATTGTTTAGTTAATTAACAAGACCTCGCTTCTAATCTCGCTGTCACCAATGCCTGCCTTATCCTCGCCCTAGTTGAAGTGGAAGTAGGCGTTAGCGATTGTCAATCAGTGATTAAGGAGAACTTCAGAAGTTAGGGGTTGCTAGGCCACAGGGAGCCGTTGCTAGGTAACACCACGGCCATAAAGATATAAATATTTGTTATTAGAGACAGTATATGGCCGTGATTCGTTGTGAAAGTGGAAAGGACTGACTCAGCACTCGGCAAGGACGGACCATGTTTGGATGAGAGCGAGCACCACTTCTCCTATTAGCGCCATATTTGTTGAACCTCTTGTGCACTCTCCACATCTGCCCTTGCTCTGGCAACTATCTACTCTCTTCTTGACGTTATGGTGTAATTGGTTAAACAGAATAACTAACTACGCCATAATAGTCATTTTTAACCAATATTTAAAAAAAATATGATGTATTAAATACTATTTAACATTAAAATATTAACTTCGGTGTTGATAAAAGATCATGTTTCCATGTCCATTATATTTGCAAAATATGAAGATTAAGTTAAAAAGGGAAATATTAAGCTTAGAATTTCTCTAATTTTCTCCTGTATTACAAATATACATTCACGATGACCCTAAGTATATGTACACAATAGAGAGTGGGGTAACATAATTAGCTTTGAGTTGCTGTGTCGAAGATCCCGGGTTCAAATCCGGGTGTGGAATATAAATTATTTAACCTGTTAACAGACAAGGATGGATACTGTGGGATCTAGAGACACTTCTGGGGATCAATCAGCTTCTAAAGTGGATACCCTTAATTGAGAGAAAAACCTGGCGGTCGAGCGTGATCTCGGACAAATCACCTCACTGCACAACCGTTATCTTAAAAACAATACAGTCTATATCCATCTCCGCACTCCCATCCTACGCAGATCCTCTTCCACATCTTCCATCCATCTCAATCGGAGTCTCCCGCGTTTTCTCCTTCCTCCCGGATCATCATACACCATTTTTCGAGGAAGTCTCTTCGGATCCATGGGTTGAATATGGATAACCAGCCTAGCCTTCTCTTTCTAATGACCGTGACTAAGTCTGGCTCCGCTAGCAATTCCATCGATTCTGCATTACTTCTCATTCTGAATTGCTCGCCTTCCTTAATAGGGCCATATATTGTTCTTAATACTCTTCGTACCCAAATTTTGAGGGAATCTTTGGCTGCTTTTGTTAGGACCCATGTCTCGCTGCAATATGTAACAACGGGGCGTATGATTGTCTTGTAGATAACGATTTTATTTTTACTGGAGAGATTCCTGAATTTCAAGACCTCCCGTAGAGCATAAAAACACTTGTTGCCCGCTGTAATTCTAGCCTTGACTTCCATTGTCATGTCGTTCTTTCTTGACAACATCCCTCCCAGGTATACCCTAAGTACACACTGATGGTAATATCAAAACCCCCTCTCCGTACTTGCACAGTTGCATTCGATGAAAATATTAATAATAAAAAACTATCATATGCTTTTTTTTTTATAAATATATTTGATGGATAAAATATAAATGATAGTAATACAAGTACACGGGAATGATAAGTTGCATTGCAATAATAACATGAGCCATACTCCATCGAATGCAGTTACTAAATCAAAATCTGAGCCGGACAGACTGATTTATAGGATAGAGGCTGCTGTAACTCAGTGCTATCGGAACCCAGGAATGCAACTCTGGGCTGCAGCTGAATGCACTTCTCTCTTCTGCGACTGGCAGAGGGAATTTTATTAACTAATGCACTTTATCTTATGGCTCATAGCCCTTTTACTGTGCTTAAATATAAATAGTACAAAATATAAAATAATATACTACCTAGATCTGAATGCTGAGAAACAAAAATGTAAATATATCTAAAAGAGATTTTAAGATTATTCTGATAAATTCCCTGTTTATTAAACAGCTGATCAGCTGGTACCTTCCTGTTTTAGATTGTGTGTACTATTCAGTTTGCATTAGCTCAGTATAGAGCGGTGAGTTGCTGAACTGAAGATCCGTGGCTGTTAATAGATTAAAAAAGTTATCTGCCACAGACGGATTTGAAACCAGGACCTTTGGCAATGCAACTCAGCGCTCAACTCACTACCACGCTCCATGGAATAAAATAATATAAAAACTTTTTACACCTAGCGTTTTTTAAATAAATTTAAAAATAACTATATAACTACAATCCACATAGGATATTAGGCTATTCCAGAGACAAACGTTGCATTCCAATAAATACATTTGTTTACTATTTGAGAATTTTAATTGGCCATCTTTCAGATCTTCTTATTTCAACACTCAAATAATAACATTCTAATAGTCCAGGATCCAATTCTAATGGTCCATTTTTTCACTTGATTAGTATCAAGCTGAATCTTCGTAAATAGCCTCGTTTCGATGAAACGCACAACAATTTCCTGTGCGAAAATTCTCGATTGTGGTAGCTAACAGAGGTAGCTAGGATAAAATATGTCGATTTGATGATTCTCATAAATTTATTACTTGAATTAAGCTGGTTAGTAATCATTTTTGATGACCTCGTTATCGATACACGTTGGAAGGAGGGGACTCTTTCATCAAACCATACATTTTGTAGGACAAATATTTTTTCAAATAATTTAGATAATTATCTCGAAATTTAACAAAAAAAACCAGTTTGTAATAATTTTTTGAGAATCGTCAAATCGACATATTTTATCCTTGCTACCTCTTTCAGCTACCACAATCGAGAATTTTCGCACAGGAAATTGTTGGGTGTCTCATCAAAACGAAGCTATTCACGAAGATTCAGCTTGATACTAATCAAGTGAAAAAATGGACCATGGATCCTGGACTATAATGATTATCCAGCTAGAAGGATATTGCGCTGAGTACTCAGTGATATAGTTTGTACTATTTCTAAGCTAACGGTTGTGCAATGAGATGATGAGGCTCGGTGAGCCCTAGCCAATTATTTTTTTCCATGGACCGGGGTAGTGAGTTGAGCGCTGAGTTGCATTGCCGAAGGTCCTGGGTTCAAATCCGGCTGTGGCAGATAACTTTTTAATCTGTTAACAGCCACGGATTGAACTCGGTGGGACTTAGAGATTGAACTCTCCTGTGCCTTACCCAGCCTCTATAAAGTGGGTACCCTAAATTGAGGGGAATAAACTTGGCGGTTGAGCGTGATCTCGGAAATTCGAAATTTCCACAATGGTTGTCTTTTTAGCAAATAACTTTCTTCAACTACTATAGTAGTTGTCCTAGAATAGTTTAACAAATGTCCTTGCGTGTCTTTTAAGGATATTATCCTTAATCCTTAATCTTATCTTATCTGCTCCATCATGGGCGAGTCTTTCGAAGAAATCCCGCTCGGTGCCAACGTACCCTCAAGATACTTCCAGGATAATTATAAAGGATGTATATAAATTCTGCGCGTGGGTAGGACACGGCATGTTGTAGGCGTCAGTGCAGGACATGACCCTGAGCTCCAGCGAAGTCAGCGCGAATTAAAAATGCTTGAGGATAATAATTAAAATAGTATGCATAACTAGACGAATTTATATATTATAAATACTTGAATAAAATTAAATAGGTAGTCACGAGGATTCGACAGAAGTGAAAACTCGAGACTTTGGAATAAATGTGCTCTTTTTTGAATTTCTAAACCAATTATAGTCTGAAGTATTTAAATTTAAATTATTATTAACATTAGTCTAGTTTTCATATATACTGACACTCTAAACAAATTTTATATGCATTTTCAAATTGTTTATTTATCAATCTAAACATATGATGATCTGCGCAAGCTCAATACACAATATCAATAATTTAATTGAAATAACTTATTAAAATAAGCATATGATTAGAATATTTCGATAGAATTTATTTTCATTTATATCATTATTACCATCGTTAAGTTAAACAAAACTTAGATCTTTTGTACTTTCAATCATTTCATTAAAAAAACACAAACAAAAAAACACATTCAACTATGAAAAATAAAATATTTTAGGGGTGAAAGATTAGTTCAAGTAGTTATAGGTGTTTTATTATTATTATTATTGTTATTGTTATTATAAGTATCAATCGCGCAACTATTAAACGACGTTTAAGTTAAATATAATTACTCTTGTATCAATGGAATTCTAAACTTTATTAAAAGAAATCTTATAACTCATGCACAGGCCGCTAGGTGTCGCCAGTCTCGCGAGCATGTCGGTGACGCAAACGCATAAATTCTTTCCGTAAAGAACTTTACTCTTTAGTTTATTTGGTAAAGTATTCCAACATCCGGTGGATCTAATTATAGCTTGAATAGTGACTCAATGGTAAAGAAGTTTTCGAGGAAATTCCTTTGGTGAGATTTAGCAGGAGGAGGAAACTCCTTTAGTTATTTTCACACCCTTACCAAATGGCCTTTTAGATTAGCTGTTTATTTAAGAAGCAGATGTAAATACTTCGCACTCTTTTCTAGTTTCCTGCCAACATAATCGCCGACTTTAATTCAACAAAAAAAAAAATTAGAAACAGATGCTGCACATGTTCCAACGAATTTTTTTTTTTTTTTTTTTTTTATT
Organism: Troilus luridus; assembly: GCA_964056705.1. Taxonomy (NCBI): domain Eukaryota; kingdom Metazoa; phylum Arthropoda; class Insecta; order Hemiptera; family Pentatomidae; genus Troilus; species Troilus luridus. The sequence goes on along the minus strand of OZ057416.1, from coordinate 11,968,133 downwards.
TAATTCAATGATATTTACAACTATAATGGTATTATATCAAGTAAATGTGCAAAAATGTATAATATGACATGAAAACACTTGTGGAGAAACTACCCATCGATAGCACTCCAATAAAGTTCTATAGTAGATGATCTCGAGGCCATCTTCTTTTCAGACGCCTCGGAGGGTTATCAGGAATAGTATGGGAAGCAAGCTGAGAGACTAGCGGATTCAAGTGCGTATGGAGCTTGTTATGGAAGGATAGGTATCTAGTTTGGGCCAAATCAGTAACATATGGGATATTAAGATCATGATGGATGAGTTTGTTTGTGACATAATAAGGAGCATTGAGGATTTTACGAAGGATTTTGGATTGCAAGGATTGGACACGAGATGAATTGGATGGTTTAGTAGAGCCCCAAAGCTCAACTCCGTATGCCCAAATAGGTCTGATGACTGTCATGTAAATAAGTCTTTTGTAATTAATTGGTAGCTTAGAGCGTTTGTCCAGTAAGTGTTGAAGTAGGCGAAAACGTCGAGCAGTTTCTTGTCTTTTCAGTCTTGTATGAGGATTCCAAGTGAGACGTTTATCCAGATGGAGTCCTAGGTAACGTATCTGTTCGACAGGGTTCAGTGGTGTATTATTAAACGATACAGTAGGACAGGAATTCGTAGGTTTACGACGAAGGGTGAAGGTAATTTGATGGGATTTGTTAGGATTTATTTTAATCCTCCAATTTTGACACCATTCTTGTAGGTGTGAGATATGGGATTGAAGAGATTGGGATGCAACAAATGGATCCTTATTAACTGATAACACACATGTGTCATCAGCGTAAGTAGTGAGGACAGTGCTTGGATGGGTTGGGATGTCAGCTGTATATATCGTGTATAGGATGGGCCCCAGGATACTACCTTGAGGAACACCGGCAGACTGGGTGAAGAGGGAAGAGTAGGAACAATTATGGTTTACTTTAAAGGTTCTATTACTGAGGTAGGAACTGATAATAAGGAAGTAAGTTGAAGGTAAGAATTTACGGAGTTTGTACAGCAGTCCTGGATGCCAGACTCTTTCCAACGAATAAATCCTGTTTTTCTTCTTTACTTTTCCTCGTAGAATTTAAACATAAAGCATTGAGCTTTATATATTGTATATTTATTTATTTTTACATGAAACCGAATGTTAACTATACAGACATCCCTGTCTGCCTAACGATGTACCAGTCCCCATTTTATAAATAATACAACTTATGGTACTTGTGTATATAAACCAGCACCTGTAAAGGGCAATCTTGTACGCATTCGCAACCAGTTCTCATTTTATAACAGTTATATTTTTAACAGTAACAGTTACATTTTTGACAGATTCATTGTTCTTTGTTTTCTCGTGTGTTCTAGAGTTGTTGTATCCTCATTTTTGTTTGTTGCTGATTTTTTGTTTGTTTGGTGGTTAAGGGTGGTTTTTTTATAAATTGTTGATGATATATTCCATTATTTATTTATTTTATTATTATATTTATTTATATTGTATATTTCATTATGTTGTTATATATGTTATATATTCAATTATATTATTATTACTTCTATTTATGTATTTCCATTATTATTATATTCCATTTTATGCTATTCAAATTATAACACCAATAAAAATGTTTAAAAAGGTTATCCAAGATAACTGTTAGAAATACAGCTGTTAGAAAAACTGCTTGCGCATGCGTACAAGATTGCCCTTTACAGATGGTGGTTTATATACACAAGTACCCAACTTATTTATTAAACATTATGTATTTGTTCATTTATTGTACTACTCAATGTTTAAGTTTAATAACTGTAATTTACACTTTATAACTGTACCTTTACATTACCTTACATCGGACCCAATGGGATCTAGGACCCTCCTGAGGCTCACCCAGCCTCTATAAGCCGTGGGTACTCCTAATTGGGGTGATCTACGACAAATCACCACCCTGCATAACCGTTGTCTATAAAGCAGTACAGTCGCTACCATGAACTTCATGGATTGTAGCGGTACAGGATTGATTTTTTTTATTCGACATGGTTTGAGCCGGTTGGTTTTAGAATTTCTAAATTATTTTATTTTATCGCAAATTACTATCAACCTCAGATTAATTTCATCATATTAAGCCAGTCTCACTAGGGTTCAGTGACTTTTCCCGATCTTGGTGAGAGAAAGCCGCATATTCTTGAGGGACTTAGGGTTTCACTTCGACATACCTTCTCCTTCTGCGGCTTGTCGCCGAGAAGCTTCCCCTATTGGGAACTGGTGTCAGCGGTACGGGACGGATAACCAAAGGAAGTTGAAGAAGTGGGGACTGGAATTCCTGTACAACAAGGGAAAGAGAAAACTTGATTCGTCTTCGGAAAATTCCTGATTGTGATTAACATAAATTTTATATGCAGTGAGAAGAGCGTTGAGCGGGTTCGAATCCGACTGTGCAAGATAAACTATTCAAACTGTTAACAGCCGTAGACTGGCACTTTAGGATCTCTAGACTCTCAGTGGCTCGCTCAGTCTCTTTAGAGTGAGTTTTATACCCTTCATTAGTGGACAAACCTTATTGTTGAGCGTGTTGTCTCTACCATGTACTTAACTCATGAACCTTCATAGGTTTAGCGGTACGGTAAGTTTTAATTTAACGTACAAGGAAAACAGGTTTTATAGATATTTTTGCTCCTAATACTTCTTTAAAACAATTTATCTTAGAACGTCTTCTACTTGAGTTAGCAAGTGTTCCTTAAGAAAAAAAGAGTAGGATACAAGTGAAACGTATGTGTGCAGTGTAGCATTATTGTTAAACGAACGTAAAAGCGTATTATTAAAACAATTATTAATTAAACTAGATAAGAGAAGGAAATTATCTTATCATCTGCCTAGGCATTATTATTCTTCAGGTATAGCTTTCCATCCTCGGCGCCAGAACTCCTTACGTACACAGGCTGTCCCAAAAAGGATACAGTGAAAGTGGTTCTTCTTCTTTAAAAGGAACTGTGTCCCGCATTAACATGTGATTAGTATGCAACAGTTTCTTGACAAGTCATTCGCGTCATTGCTTCGCGTAACAGGTTGTCATTGGCAACAACGTAACTTCTCTTTTATAACTGAAAGATTCCAAGGTATGTTAAGTTTTTTGACTTAAAAATATCCAATTCAGCTTCAAAGATATAGATATATACCACAATAGTAAAAATTGAGTCCTAAATTTTACCAATCCAGGTTTAATTAGGAAAGGGTTCTTTAACGAGTATCTGACATCCCACAGGCTCGGGACCCCGGTTTAACGTCCCTTCCGAAGGACGGCGTGACTAAGGATTTTTTACTCCCTTTAAGAAACCCTAAGGCCACCCGCCTAGATGTGAACCGGCGATCTTGGACATAGTTGTAATTTTGACCACAACACTAATGATGGCTCTGATCCACAGTAGATAGAAATCGGAAAAAATGTATTCAAACTTTCAGTAGATGACGATATCGATCATTCCTTGTTAACTAATAGTTCTCTAAGTGATGAGTTATGTTAAAATAAAAATTAATATTTTATTCCATTAAATTCTGCTTAAACGAATGACGCACAATACAAATACCTGCTAAAGAATTCCTTCTTGGTAGAAGACCATTGTAAGGAGTCATATTATTCTTGGAATTTATTCAGTCGTCACGTTTCCAAGACGTAGGTGAACTGACCTGAATGAAGTCTAGATGTTCACATACAAAAAAAAAATACTTAATCTCATTTGAGTTATGTTACGCTGTGACGGATGCGTTACTATGGTTACACAGAAATAGAAAAGAAGAATCGATTTACTAATAGTCAAGTGCAACTTACTTATATATTCAAAATATTCATAAGATTCGATAAAGAAAAGCAACCAGTTTAATTAGTTCGTATCAAAATGAACAATCGAAATTCCTGAAGCATTATCGAAAACAAGGCCATCACGATATTGTTCAAGAAGGCCGTGGAAGGCCTTGTCTTGGTAGACCAGTTTTGTCGACTAATTGTGTACTTCGATCAAAGGTCACGGATCATAACTGCTGAGGAATCTGGATCACTTAAGTACTTTAAAATAAACAAAAATTAATTGATAAAGTATTTAACACTCTAAGGAGTTAATGAACTAAAATAGTTCGCCATAATCGTTAAATAGCGATCCCGCAGGGCTGATGAGTCGAGAAATTAGCAAACGTAATTAACTAGAGTGCGCCATTAGTGAAAAGAAAATGGAATGAGACAAGGAGAAATAATTTGCTGAATCAGCCATTAAGAATATTGTATACCCGTCTAATAGCTACAGGCTCTATTAGGTATTTTAATTATTAAATTTATTTAGTTTACTTGTTACATTACTGTAATATAGTTGTAAATATCAATAAATAAATAATAAAAAAAAAGTATTTCATTATTTCAAGGCAAGAATAAAATAAATTTTCACTCCTTATAACGTGATATGAGCGTACTATAATATTCACAATACAGTACTACTCCAGTATCACTACCAAGTAGTTATTGAATAAATATTTAAATTATATTTAACTTTTTTTTAAATCATTTTTGACTTCTAACTTCTTTGTTTGTTTAAATCATAGGGGACATATATCACCTTCAACGAATTTGTGTTGGTTATTATTTATATTTCTAGCAATTAATGGTGTTTTTTAGAGTCATAATTGAAAATAAATTAGGCAAGTAGCTGATTATGTATAAAGAGCTAAATTGCTACACTGAAAGTTCCTCTCCAACTGTGACAGATAATTTTTTTATTGATATTTACAACTGTATTACAATAATACATCAAGTAAATAGGCTATGTGATACATAATGACATGAGTTAATGGCAAGTAGAGAAACTACCCACTGGTAGTACTCAAATCACTAGTTCAACTAAGAAGGTCACGTGGCCATATTCTTTTCGGAGGATTATCAGGAATTGAAGAGGAAGCTAGTTTTGAAACTAGAGGGTTTTAGTGGGAATGGAGTTTGTTATGAAAGGATATATAGCGGGTTCGGGCCAAATTAGCAACAAACGGGACATTAAGGTCGTTATGGATGACTTTATTCTTAAAAAAATAAGGAGCATTGAGGATTTTACGAAGGATTTTGGATTGTAGGGATTGGATACGAGAGGAATTCGATGGCTTAGTGGAGCCCAAAGCTCTACTCCGTAAGTCCAAATAGGTCGTATGATAGTCATGTATATGAGTCTTTTGTAGTTAATTGGGAGCTTAGAGCGTTTGTCTAGTAAGTGTTGAAGTAGCTTAAAACGTCGAGCGGTTTCTTGTCTTTTCCGCCTAGTATGAGGATTCCAGGTTATTCGTTTTTTTTACAAAGCACTAAAAGACATTTTAAAAATACTGTACCACTACTAACTATGAAGAGTATCGGAGTCACTACATGATAGAGCTTATACTGTCTCTATCCCAACCAGTGTGTTCAGTGTTGATTTAGTAGAGATCAACCGTGAAGTTTATCTTAAAAATTACCCAAGTTATAAAGGCTGGGTGAGCCCAGGAAGGTCCCCATGGCTTTATATTAAAAGAGAAAATGATAGATTTTAGTCAATTGTTAGTAAATTCAACGGAAATAGAACCAATGATTCAACTGATGGAGCTGTTACATTCCAACAAGGATTGTCACTACCTTGGACGCGATTCGCTCCTCGACAAGGTTTCGCGGTAGATCATGTTCCTGACATTTATCGCTGTATAACTGTTCCTGGCGTGTCTCAATCCTCTAAAGTCCCTAGGAGTCATAGAGTTGGGGAAAAGCAAGGCAAAGGGAAAAGCATTCTGATTTTAGTGGTTCCTACCGCCTTGGAGGAAATAAATCGATATCATTATCGATTCAATCTACTAGTGAGTTGAAATTTACAATCAAGGAGCTCTTTTCAATTGAAAAAGCTTCAAGAATTCGATTTTATATTTTTTTCTACCAGTTTATAAAATATTACCTGATATAAGTATACTAAAAAAAACAAATTATATTTAAGCTAATGAAGAAATTGAAAATATCTGTCCAATATATCTCCCACTCAGGCATCCTCAGGGAAGAAAGAGAATAACAGCAAAGCAAAACATGAATAATGCACCCAAGAAACATCCCACCACCCCCAAGGCTCAAATGCAACTACTGAATCATAAGGAAGATTACTAGGCTCCAGCTGGATAAGGTTAGATAAAAGACAGCTGATAAATACTCCAGAAATTTGAAACTTCAAAAAACACACCAGGAAAATAAAATAAAATAAATAATAGTAATAAATAACACAAAAACATAAGAGAAAAGACCGTATGAAAAAATAAAAGCAAAAGTGCAAGAAAAAAAAAGATCATTATCAAGAAACCAGTGGACTTATGGCTATTCCACAAAATATATTAATATGAAAAGGGAAAAAGGGACCTTAAATAAATGTTAAGCTAGTGGAAAAATTCCAACAAAAAGCCCTTAAGTCTCCAAACTAAAACAGAAATTGAAAATATCTGTCCATCATTTAGTTTGGAGACTTACGGGCTTTTTGTTGGAATTTTTTCACTAGCTTAACATTTATTTAAGATCTCTTTTTCCCTTTTCATATCAAATTATATTTAATTATTTATTCCTAAATCATCACCCATTCCAAAAAAGGTGTTTATGTTCGTAAAATCGGAGATTTAAAAGTTGAGTAGCAGTGCTTGTTATATTGATCCTACTCTTAAAATATTCATATATGATATTTATAAGTTAATTTTTTGCACACTCGTTCTCGAACGAGACAGTTTTAATATTAAAAAAAAAACAAGATGAAGTGGGACGCCTTCAGCCTTATTTCGAAAGACGTTTCTATTTAAAGAATGGCTGGACTACGGCGTATATTTAGAAATACCATTTTGAAGATACAAGGATTCACATTACAGTTTTATTTAAAAAAAAAAGAAAATTTTTCTTTAAAATTAACTTTGCTTGATTATCAATACAGCATAGAACTTAAACCAAGGCAGTGCCAAAGAGGTTTAATTCGGATATTTTAAACTTATAATAGCTAAAGGAGCTTGGTAACTCTGTGTGTAAGTTGCTGAGTTGCCATCCTCCTGTGAAAGGTAAATTATTTAATCAGCCATGAATCTGCAGATCCTCATACGGCTCACCCAGCCTCAGGAGTGTGTACCCTTAATTAAGGGGGAAAATGTGTAGTGGAAAAAGAAAACCTTTTTCCTAGAAACAGTACAGTTTCTACCATGTACTGACACCCTTCTTAGGTTATAGCGTTTCAGTTGTTTTTTATAGTAAGTAAACATATTGATAAAAATACAATAATTACTTTTACCCCATTATAAAATTTCACTCACTCACTCTCTCTCTATCTCTCTCTCTCTCTGTATATAAATATATAATGTATATCTACTCTGAATATTTTTCGAGTATACATATAGCCGACACCTTGAAATATTTTAAGAGATAAGCCTATCAGCCAAATGGTCCCGTCTCAACCTAGCCAGCCAGTCGACAAAAACTTAGTCTAGCTTCTACCTCTAGGAGTTATGTGTTTAGTTTTAAACACGAGTCATAGGTGATATAGATAATAAAAATAAAACATTGTGAATTGAGGTATAGTGCTTTATAGCTCATAGTTAATATTCGAAAATTTTGAACTCCAGATAGGTTTATTCTCAAAAGTAAATTGTAATACTTAATAGAAATGATCAGTTAGTCAACTCAGGCTATAAATTGTAAAAAAAAACATATTAATTCAAACCAGAAAAATATTTAACTTAATATGTTACCACATTAATTGGCGATCCAAAATATGAATTATTTAATTAAGGAAGTAGTTGTAAAATAATTAAAACTCAACGTTTTCAAATATACAAATTTGGAAATACGCCGTTTTGGATATGGAAAGAGGATAGATAATAATTATTTACGATAAGTGATACAAGATGGAGTCAAGAAAAAAAATTTAAATCAGCCGTAGCGACTTAGAAATTTTTCATTGTAAGAAGGAATTAAATTCCAAAAAATCTCGATAAATTTGTACGTTCATCAGCCATTTGTAAAAAAATTTAAAAATTATCGACTTTTGCAAATATTTCTTGTTAACAATTTTTAAAAAAACTATTAGACAATAGATTATTATATTTTTTTTAAATTAAGAACATTTATAGTAAATGAAAAAAAAGAATGGTTTTGATAAATTTTTCTATGTCCTTTTTTTTTTTTTTGTCGAATTTCGGTCACAATATAGTACATATTTTTTATTATATAATAATAATAATTATTATTAATAATATAAAGGTGTTATTAGAGGCTAGAGAAAGAAAAGCTTGGAGATAGACTGAGCCTATTAAGGGAGTAGTATCGAGTTCGCTGACGTCACTGGGGAGCTAGGCGAGCTATTTCTAGTTCTCGGCCCCATCCTAGTTTTTGGGTCGCCATATTGCCTTTGGCAATCCTTTTCCTCTGTCAAATAACTCTTAACATTACTATCTCATGTAGAAATATTAATAATCATTATATATGTATACATAAATTATATAAAAGCTAACGATTACCGTTGATACTAAGTTAAATGGCGCCCAAACACACTTCAAAACTCCCTTCCCTCGTCTTATACCGATAAATTGTCCATAGGGTTACTTTTTCATGTACTTGAATCGAAAATTTGATACTTAGTATATACAAACGAAAGTATCTATACTCGATGTATCGAGTATCGATACAGCGTACTCAGAATAATGTGAAAATTAGCATAAAGTAAGCAGAATAAAGAGTACTGAGACCTACTCAAGTAAATTTACAAGTAGAATTTATGCATTAACATCCTGTTTTAATCGTAGAAATGTTATGTTTATGTTCACTAGTGTGTGATATAAAAATCCTTTTTTAAGCTGTTATGGCATGAATATGTGAACTATAAAGTTGTACATTGATTAACTTAAAAAACTCAAAACTTAAAAAACTCTTTGAGGGTCGAAAGTGTATTCAAATTTACTTGTAGGATTGGAAATAAGTAACCAAATTGAGTTGGAGTCAGCGAGACTTTTTCTCCCACCCTCACAATTTTTTTTAAGGGTTTGCTATAATTAGATTTAGAGAAATGTATTTAGTAAGAGTCCTAATTTTTGTCCTTTTTTGGTATTTTAAAATTGGATAATCAGTTAGTATTAATAATTATTTAAAGTACGACGGAGCTTTGCAGCTAAATTTTTTATGTAAATAAATTAAATAAACATTCATAATTGTATAAGAATAATTAATGGAGAACATGGATATTTCTTTTCATTTAATTTTTCAAGAAATAGGAATAAATTATAATCTCGGATTAATAAAAAAAAAAAAAGTAGTAAAGGTAATTATTCTTTCCGGTATAATATTATTATTATTAAAGATTACGTAAGTATACGATGTTGCTATTTCGTATTGAGAACCCTGAGAAAATGTGTTGACGTTTGCATTCTTTAGAACAAGAGTTGGAGGCCATTGTCACAAAAAGAATAAACACAAATGATTTTTATATATTCTGTGGATACTATTCAATGCAACGGCAATATTATTCCAGACAACTGCAATATTATTCCAGACGATTGCAATATTATGCTAGACGGCTGCATCCACAACTCGGAAGTAATGTCGTAAAGCAACGGTACTTGAATGAATGCGGTAGGAAAAGAGGAAGAATTTACCGCTACATCCAACAATAGTTCTTCCGAACAAGTTAATTTACAACCATTACTAAAAACAGTGGAAAATAACCGAGATTTACATTCAGCATTTCATTACAACCAATCTGTTACAGTAGATTCATGATGTATCGTTCCTTTCGAAGAAAACCGCCACAGTTAAAAAAAAAGTGAGATTTTTCAATCATGTCTTTAAGAAAACTTAAGTGTCGCCAATTGTTATCTGGAAGAGCCCTCGAGCCCATTATAAGCCTTGAAGAAGACCGGCAATGTGAGTCGAAACGTTGGATTTTCCAAAAATCTGGACCATATTCTTCTTTTTATTAAGTTACATATTTATGCCAGTTTTATGGGCTTACTAAATATTTTATTTCATTATAGCTTATCTCGAAGAATAAAACGATTAAACACTAAAACTATTATCAGTTTACAAAAAGTTTAAATATTTAACTGACTAATTTTATTAAAATTTAAAAAAAAGGTATAAGAAATACATTGAAGCAAAACAAAAAAAATCATACACTCAATTGTGCGGTAGTTAACTATTTTTATATAATAAACAATACTATATTATACACCAAGTTGCTAATATATTTACGAAAAGTAATTAAAAAATAATGTACCGTATAATTAAAGTATCTTATCAGTGAAATTACTTAAAAAATAAATCGATGTTCTTTTGAAAGGCTCCGGACAGTCTGGAACATTCTGTTTCAACAATTACCGACAACGGGGATCAATTGAATCTCATTCCACACTAAATTACGAATTAGCTTTCGAAATCTAGGTCAAACCATAGCCTAAACATTCTGATGATACGATTATTAGAAAATATTTCGAAAAGGGATCATCTCCGAAAATAAAAAATGTTCTGAAAGGCAAAAAAAGATCTGAAAAATTAGGCTTATTTCACCACCCACTCAAAAAAAAAAGATAAACAAAATTACTGAAAGTTTTGACAATGCAAATAAATTTTACGTAATAATTTTTTTATTTGATTATGGTATATTTCAATTTAAAAAATTTAGTATGAAAATATAAATCAAATATAGTATAAAAAAAAACCAAAGTTTAAACTATTAAACAAAAGGACCATGGAGGATAATGGACCGCCAAGTAAAACTTAAAAAAAATGACAATAAATAATAAAAAGGTATCTATACTTAGTTCTATTTATGGACAGTTTTATAAATTTGTATTTGTTATATGGTTGTTGTTGTTGTTTGATAATTTACAGATATTTGTGACTTGTAACTCTTTTCAAGATGATGATAAAGAGGAAATGATGCAAAAAGTTGTTTGCATGATAGAAAATGACAAGTAATTGTCGAAACGTTTTATATAATAAAATTATATATCATAAATGACTGGAGAAAGGTTTTTATTATGAGAAGGAATTATTAGATAAATTCAGTCCAGTTTACATCCTTTTAAAATTGAATATATATTTAAATAATTATTTTTAAAAAGTACTTTCTTGATATGAAATAACTGCCTGCATGATTACATGAAAAAAGAACGAAATTTTTTTCATAACCCATGAGAATAGCTTTTTCTTGTTTATAATTAACATTTATAGTTCATTTAGATTATGTTCGTATTTTTTTATATATATTAAATAACGAATTAAAATTTTCCACCCGAAATAATTTAAATCGTTTTTTTTTTTTTTTTTTTATCAAGGCAATTTAACAAACAGCTGATTCGACCATAATCCTTTTCAAGGGTCTGAGTTTAGTCGTAATAGTAATTTTTCAAAATTATTATTATTATTTCAATTCTAATAGAACTTTAAACTTGTTTTAGACCTAAAAAGTATTTAACTTTTATTCAAAATATTCTTATGTTAAGAATTAATTTCGGAACTAAATATTTATTTGTATAATTTGTTTTTTTGTTCCAGCTGATCTATCTAGGAAGCACCTGGTAATGGAAGATGAACTGACTAATGGTTGTGAGGTTGACCCCGATAGCTAAAAGCTAAGCCCTATATCCGAATGCAACTGCCATTTTCATGATAGAAGAGCGATTCCCCTCTTATAGAGATGATAGAGAACATTAAGGCTGAGAAAAAACAGGATATATCATCATTAATAATTATAAATCGCTTAGTTCTTTACACCTCAATATTAAAATCAAGATTTTAGAATAAGTGGTTAAGTCGAAATTTGCTCAGTGAGCGTTAACTGTATTCTTGTAGTTTTTGCTTGAAATGGAATTATAATATAAGCAATGATTCCTTTTTAAGACAATGGCTGATTTAGTCCCCGTAATCACTACGAAAATAACAACATTCCGCTTTCTCTTAATATAAGAAACTCATTTTGGAGAAAATTGTACTTAACCGGCCTGAATAGATACATAAAAAACAACATCCATGAAGAGTCTTGGGTTCAGTACGTGATGAGACTGTGTACATTTTCTTGGACAACGGTTGTGAGAGATCCCATAGGATCCATCTCCGATTGCTAAATGATTAAATAAAAGTCTGTTAAGGAGCGGGATTTGAACCTTGGACCTTCTGTACAGCAACTCAGCGCTCTACCACTAAGCCACTCAGCTATACTCTGTACATGCATAACAGTAATGAAATTTTCCATTCAATGTCTGAGATAAATCATTGATATCTTTTGAATGCTATTCTTTAAATGTACAAACCTTCAGGTTTGTCTCTTATTGTTCTAGGTCTAGGAGGGTTTGAAAGGGTTAGAGTTTTTACTGTTATTTTTTTCCATGTTTCAGGATAAGTATCAGAAACCTAAACCTGCACTTAAAACAGATGATAAGATACTTTATGGAGGAGGCTTAATATTTCTTCAAATATGATATGCTGAAAGGAGCAAGATAAATCAGAGAGTAAGGGACTGTACTTAATATATTTTTAAGACTCGGGTTCAAATCCAGCAGCTGTTTATATTTTATATGGATCCACTGTTAGGGAGACCCTATTTGGGTTCACTCAGCCTTCATAACGTGGATCTTCTCATCTCAGCCAGTGGAATGAGCTCAATCATAGCAAAAGCACCTTGTACAACCGTTGGTTTAGAGCCAGTAGGGTCCTAAAAACTGAATCCTACATTATTCATGGATTGCAGGTACAGATTTTTACTAACTTATAAACTGTCATCCTTTCTACTGTTGTGGATGTGATACGTGTCTGATGACGTTGATGGATGAAAAAACTCTTAGGTTGTTCGAAAATAAAGAATTGTGTAGAATATTCGATCCGAAAAAGTATGAGACTACTAAGAGGAGATAGCGCAAACACTTAGAGTATGCGCCATTCGGATTTGTAGATTTAGTGGGTTTGGTACCGAATGAAATCCTAAAAAGTTAATAAATACTAAGCCGACTGCTAAACGCCCGAAGGGTAGACCAAAGCGTCGATGGGAGGATTGCAAAATGTGTGAAGTTTGTAAGCAGAGATTGGTATTATCATCGAACCTTCGGGTTCGCTAAGTAACTAGTATTGTAATTATTATGATTACTATAAAATGTATTAATGTAAAGTTTTATTTATTTTTTAATGGCATTGGATACTTACATACAGCCAGATATATTTATTTGATTAATTGGTAAGTTTAAAGAGATGCCAACAGCACGCGGTTTTCCCAGGCGGTCACCCATCCAAGTACTAACCACGCCCGACGTTGCTTAACTTCGGTGAACGGTCGAGAACCGGTGTGTTCTACGTGGTATGGCCGTTGCCAATATAAAGTTGTGAAAATTAATTTTCAATAGATTCCACAAGACTAATGGCAATCAGAAATGCTCAATAATTAATTTATACGATCAATAACCATAGTAGAGTGTGGGGAATGCTACTAATCTGTAGGTATTGTACCCAGTGGATCTTTAAATAAGATCAGCAGATTTTCTTGGGAATCACTCAGTCTTTATACGATAACGTGCACGAATCACCTACGCTAATGATCACCGGTTTAAAAAAAATTGTCTATGCCAATTACTGAATCCTAGGCCTTTGGTTAGTAGTATTGGTACATGTTTTTTTTACATAAACATATACATATATAGTATATACTTTTTAAAGATAGATACCGACTTTTAGATAAGCGATTCGAACTACTCCATTCCTAGACACTTGCACCCTGTTCCTCCCTCCTCTAAGAAGTATGTTGCCTTGAAGTTATCGATCCACTCCAGTAGCCGATTCCCGATCCGATATGGATTTATATGGCACAGGGAGAGCAAGGGTACCCTTATAAGGCAGGAGCAGCACCGGCCTTGAGGTTGCACACACACATTAGCTATATTTGATCCTTATATGGTTCACCACAATCCTTCAACCATATGGTCGAGCGATTGCGATTGTATTACAGACCACAACAGAGCACATACAGCTATTTCGGTTATTTAAAAAAAAAAAAGTAATCAGTATGATTTATCCTCGGTCATCTTTATATTTTTAAAATCACGAATATAATTCAGATTTTATTTATTTATTTATTATAATTTCCTTTTTCAGATGATCTAAGGACAACGATTGCATAATTTTGATTTTTCCTTATCCCGGAATAATTTCATTCTGGCTCTTTGTAGTACTTTGTGGATTTGATAGTTTTTCTTTTTCTAGAAACCTTATATAGTAAATTAGGCAGTGCTTTCGAAGATAGCTCCCAGGCAACTTGAATTTGTCCAACAATTATCCTAATATTCCAACCCATTTACACAAAATCTTGACAAATTATATACCTAAACCTTCCTTATCTATCTATTGGTGAAAACCGCATGAAAATCCGTGCAGTAGATTTTGAGTTTATTGCGAAATCGGCGGACAGACAGAGGAGGAGGACTTTGTTTTATATGTATGGATAGGTAGAAGGGATTAGGCAGCGCTTTCGAAGATAGCTCCCAGGCAACTTGAATTTTCCCAACAATTATCCTAATTTTCCAACCAATTTATAAAAGATCTTGACAAATTATATACCTAAACCTTTCTCATCTATCTTGGTGAAAACCGTATGCAGCAATCCGTGCAGTAGTTTTTGAGTATATCGCGAACAGGCAGATAGAAGGAGGGGAGGACTTTGCCGTATTGTCGTAATCGTAACCATCAATTATCGTAATATTCCAACCATCAATTAATTAACAAGACCAATTATTTAACCTGTTAACAGCCGGGGATAGACCCCGAGGGAGCTGTAGACCCTCCTGGGGCATGATCTCGGATTAATCACTTCCCTGCACAACCAATGACCTAAAAACACTACAGACTCTACCACGCACTGAACTAAAGACACTGCAGGGATTGTAGTGGTACATTTTTTAAAATTTTAATATTTCCTGTATATATAAAAGCCTGTACCACTGCAGCGTGTGGAAGGTCTTGGTTTAGTACGTGGTAGAGACTGTACTGTCCCCTGAACAACGGTTGTGCTGATTTGTCATCACTTCCTACTTTGGGTACCAACTTTATAGAGGCTGGGAGAACCTCAGAAGAGTCCTAAATCCAATAGCAACAATCTTCGGTCGCTAACAGATTTTATTTTGTTTAACAGCTTATATTTTAAATTTAAACAAATTTTTTTTTAAATTTCAATAAACAATTTGAACTATTAGTTTCTTAATTAAACTTTAAGAAAAGATTTTCATTCCACGATTAAATATTTATTATTTTTGAATAATGTATAAAATTAATTTTTAAAATTAAAAATTTCTATCTTAGAGAAGTGCGTGCAAATGCAGGAATTTAAGAAGCGACCAAAATAGAAAAAGACCTAGCATCCTTGAGGATACTTGGAGGTTGCAGAGATCTCCTACCCGCCTATTGAAGTCACCACAACTCTCTGTTGGGAAACCGCATTATCTTTCAGCCACCGGGTTTTACCATTCTGTGGCCTTTCTCTTCCACCACCTCCGAGGACTTTATTTATCCTTAAAGGTTTCTATTAATACTTTATAACAATTTTAAGGATAATAGACAGTCATGAGGACTACCGACAGAACTGAAAATTCAAAACTTTTGAATTACTGTGATATTTTTTGAATTTCTAAATCAACTATAGCCTGAATTATTTAAATTATAAATTATTAACACTATTCTGGTTTTCACATATACCGACACTCCCAACAATAATTATATACATTTTCTAAGGGGGCGACCTGTGGTCTAGTGGTTACAACAACATACTAACCCCAAGATCCGTTCGTAGTCCGGCAGGCCATAGATTTTTTAAAGGGAGTAAAAAAATCCTTGGTTATGCCGTCCTTAAGAAGGGACGTTAAACAGGGGTCGCGAGCCTGTAATATCTCAGATACACCCTAAAAATCCCTATCCTAATTAAACCTGGATAGGCAAAATTTAGAGCTACCACTGTAGCATTGTCCGATTAGCCATAGCAGCCTTAAGTGACGTTAAAGAAACACATTTTCAAGTTGTTTATTCATTAATCAAAACATAGGACGGGCTTCAACAAAATATCAATAATTTAATTGTAATATTAATTAGTATATAGTAATATTATTTATTTAATTGTATTTGTAATTACATAGATTTTCATTTTTAATATTACTAACATCATTAAGTTCAAGAATAGTTAGATCATACGTACTTTTAATCATTTCATAAAACAAGATATTTAATTATGACAAATAAAACCTTTCAGGGGAAACGAAAAGTTCAACCAGTTATTGATGTTTTTAGTTCAAGTATTGCGACTACAAAACATTTTTTTTTTGTTTAATATAATTATTCTGTTATCAATGGAATTCTAACCTTTAAGCTAAAGTTGATTTTAACTCATGCATAGGCTGCTAGACGTCGCCAATCTCGCGGAATACCTCACCAGTATGTCGAGCTGGTCGGTGACGCGATGCATAAGTTTTCTGAAAGTCTCTATACACGGTTAAAAATGTTTTCACTTAAAAATAATAAGAGCAGTTTCCGAGGATAAATGGAAGATGGACGACCCGAAAAGGGAAAAAACATTTTTTTTTCAATGGCGTTCCGTTACCACGTTCCACTGATTGGACCAAATGATGCCGATGGATTCCCTTCCAGAACTGTCCGGGCGTGTCATTGTCTTCAGCAATTGACAGCTGATATTCTATAATCAGTCCAGCAGCTTAAATTCTACCCAACAAAAAGAATCAAACCAGCTGAATCGTTGAGTTGAGAGACTCATCTATAAGAGAAATTTAGGCGTATATTTAAAAAATTGGCAGATTTCCACTATCTTTAAATAGACGCTAAAGAGAGCACAACCCCATATATTCGCTGTAGCTATAATTTTGGTTAACAATACTCATTACCGATGGACATAATGCCATTTACGAATTGATGTGAGGTCATAAATACTTCCATTTTTTTTTTTTTTTTGCAAAGGTGAAGAATGACATACCTATCTAGTATAAAAAGAAACTTAAGTTGGTTTATTTTAAAAACCTTATAAATTAAATGGGACATCCAAAATTAATTGTGGGTGACTTTATTCGTATCATAAAAAGGAGCTTTAAGGATTTTACGAAGGATTATAAGGATTGGATACGAGATGCTGATCGAAAGTTCAATAGCTTAGTGGACCCACAGAGCTCAACGCCGTGAGTCCAAATAGGTCTTATAATAGTCATGTATGTATATATATATAGGGGAATTTAAATAAATGAATTTCAAAACTACAGATTTATGTATTATGTACACATTGATGCTTGTCCGCCGATGGTAGCCGCCGAAAATGAATGAAAACTCTACACACAACTCGGTTAGTATCAGGTTTGATTTCACAACCGAATCATCGAATACACAGTCGCCCACTATGTCCACAATGCTCACTATGGAGAAAAGACAAATTATTGCTATGTTATTTATCTATAGAAGAAAAAAAAATAAAAGAGGAATAATCGTATGTTTCACTTGTTTTGTCCCATAGCACTGCACGTGATTGAACTTATGAAATCAGACGACCAATATCAATTTCAAGTGAATCATTCATTTTTCATCAAACAACAAAATTTAAAATGAGAAAATGAGGGTGGGAATAATATTTTCGCTTGCTGAAAATGTAACCGAACCGAAATTAAACCAATATGTGTGAACAACCAATTGTTTTTGTGAACCTTGGACCCGAATAGAAACCGATCCGTGTCGAGGGTGCTTTCGGTTCTATCAGTTGTCTATTAGGTACCGAACACATACGGTATCGTTTCACATTTGTCCGGCGGCTACCGAAAACGAATCGAATGCGCACCGAACCGACCAAACCGTAAAAGTGTGAAACGAGCCTAAGGTATTAAGGTATTATAGTATAAGAAATAAATGATGAACGATATTTGGATGCACTAAAAATGGTATAAGCTGCACTGATTCTAAACCAACGGTTGTGGAGGAGGGGGGGGGTAATAATATGTCCGACATTACGCTCCAGCTCCAGACTTATCCTCGATTAAGGTTATTTAGTTTATACAAGCTGAGTGAGCCCCGGGAAGGTCTGCAATACCAACAGTAGATTATCAATCATCAATAAAACTTCTATGCGGTCGAATTATATTCAGAAACATACAAAAAGAATTAGATTTTGGAATTGTCAAAGCCATTATGGTTATTCACATAACACGACAAACATAAACCATATATATATAGACAATGTTTATAACCTCTATGATGGTTTATGTTTGTCGTGGTATGTGAATAACCATAATGGCTTTGACATATATACGACGGGGCTAGACATAGGTATATATTTCAAGTTTGAATTCAAATACTTAAAATCACAGAAGTTAATCATTAAACAGAAAATTATTATTATAATACGTAAGAGTACATTAAGTCTTTCCTTTTTTCTTCTTTTTTTTTATTATAGAGGAAAATAAAAAGAGGCCTTATCGATCCAGTGGCTCCTGAATCTCGTTAGTCATATAGATTTGTTTACTTGAGATCGGAACGGACGTATTTAAACCTCGCTGCGTCACCACGATGGAATCCCGAGATATCTCGCTGGAGCCGGTGAAAAATCGGGCTGATGAATGAGTCATTACTGAATCACATATATTTCCTCAGCTAGATTACAACCCCTCGTTACATCGAGTGGGATCTTCTTATCGGTATCACTTCCGTTTTAATTACTCAAGAACTTTCTCCTCATCATCAGAAGAGATTTTTTTTTCTCTATTTTTCACATTATGTATTCAAAAAATAAAAAAAATCCACTATAGAAGCTGAGTTGCCCTTACTATCGTCTGGACAGTCCGACTGAAGAATTATTGAATATCATTGGTTACTGGTTACTAAATCGGGTAATTACTCCTCAGGCTATCGCTTCGGGTTGAGTTTAAAACTGGAAATGTCCATTCATTTCACTTTTAATATTTTCCAAAAATACAAGTTATTGTGAGGTTTAGTATGGAAAAGAGGATGTAATCATGAGTAATTAATAGATATTGGTAGTCATTTCATCTAGAAATAAAAGTCTCAACTAGCATTTCGAAGCATAGATGTTATGTAATCATTTGTAGATGAAGTGATTAGCGAAGTGAGTAGCTTTATAATATCATAATTTGTATTTTTGGCAAAATATTAAAAGGGATACGAATGAAAAGTTAAAAGTTGAAACAAGCGATAACCTACGGAACATATACCCTTAATCGGATTCTAAAAATGATTTTATACGCGTTATCGATGTCTTTTCTCCAATTAATATCTTATTTGAAAGGTTTTTTAAATAAAAATAATTAAAATTAAAATCAGATTTGTAAATCCCTGCGATTTAATTAACAAACAAGCCTTCAACCAATACACAAGCGGTATAGAAAAAATTAATATACTTTATTTATAATTACCTCATTAATCGCACAATCATTAAGATAAATAATATACGATAAGAGATCCCATTTAGTTATTAATTAGTTTCTAACTTATTTACGATAAAACCTCGATAATCTTTTAAGTTATCGATAATTGTTTTAAGTTATTATAATTGCATATTCCTGATGATACAGATCCTCAGATAAGAATAACAATTCTGCTTTATCTAGAGCGTATAAATCATAAGAAATATTTCCATCTTATTTTATGACCTCAATGTTGCATATCGATTGTTTAGATTCATCAGGCATTGGCCAGGCTAAACGGTAGTAGATGTAAAAATGAAATAAATCGATATTTTTAGTTGAAATTTCTATTCGATATAACTTAATATCTATAATAAAATGTGAGATACAACGCTCACTGTACTTTTTTTTTATCTCTACTTTTAAACAACAGCTAAATTTAAAATATAATTTAATTGCCTAACTACAAAGTTCAATGAAAATCGAAAAAATACTAGGAAGATGAAATGCAGAAGGCGCATTGTGGAACTGTCATGAACCAATGGTCTAGAACAGCAGCGCTAGGAAGTATCAATTGTTTGCAATCATGAACTTTATAAAATAAAATTAAATGCAAATAATTAATGAGAGTAAATAACAGAATATATATCATATCAGTAAATTGCCTAGCATTTGTAGATGATTTCGCTATAATATCAGACAGCATTACAAGTGCAACAATACAAATCAATCTTTTAGAAGAAATAGCCAGCAAAACAAGGTTGAGAAACTCCGTAGAAAAAACAAAATTTATAGCAAACATCAAGAACGCTCTAAAGTATTTGATAACAGTTATTGGTCGAGTAGAGAAAGTAAAGAAATTCAAATATTTGGGAGAAGTAATCCAAGAAAATGGTTAAGAAAAATCTGCAATAGAAGAAAGGGTACACAAGATGGAAAGAGCATTTGACATTAATAAGAATGTTTATAACAAAAGGTGTTTATCTAAAAATCTCAAAATAAGACACTACTCTACAGTTGTAAAACCAGAATGCCTATATGCCAGTGAATCCTTAGTATTGAACTATAGAGTAGATAAACTTGAAATACTTAAAAGAAAAATAATGAGAAAAATTTTAGGCCCAGTGAAAACAACAGAAATATGGAAATTAAGATCTAATGATAAAATATACAGGATCGTAGAAAACATAACAGAAACGATAAGAAAAATTAGATTTTTTGGACATGTTTTCAGAATGGGTGATACGAGATTAACAAAAAGGATATTTAAGTACCTTTGGATCCTCATACGAGAAAGAAAAGACAAGAAACCGCTCGACGTTTCAGTCTACTTCAACCCTTACTAGACAAACGCTCTAAGCTCCCAATTAATTACAAAATACTTATCTACATGACTATCATACGACCTATTTGGACTTACGGAGTAAAGCTTTGGGGCTCCACTAAGCCATCGAATTCCTCTCGTATCCAATCCCTACAATCCAAAATCATTCGTAAAATCCTTAATGCTCCTTATTTTGTTAAGAATAAAATCATCCATAACGACCCTTATGTCCCATTTGTTACTGATTTGGCCCGAACCCGCTATCTATCCTTTCATAACACACTTCATTTCCACTCAAACCCTCTAGTTTCAAACCTAGCTTCCTCTTCAATTCCCGATAATCCTCCGAGGCGTCTGAAAAGAAGATGGCCCCGTGACTACTTAGTTGAACTTGTGATTTGAGTACTACCAGTGGGTAGTTTCTCTACTTGTCATTTTCACATGTCATTATGTATCACTTAGCCCATTTACTTGTTGTATTTTTTTTTTTATACAGTTGTAAATATCAATAAATAAATTAAAAAAAAAAAAAGTACCATTGGGAGAAAAAGTCAACAATTAGCTGGATTCGGGAGGTAAAGGAGGATTTGGAAAGAAACAATACAAGAGAAGACGACACTATGGACAGAGAGATTTTTAGAAAGAAGATCTTGAGTATGGCAGGATTCCGGAGAAGAGTGAGGGGAAAACCTGGGGTGAGATGGTCGGAAGACAGAAAGAAACACCACAGTGAAAGGATGGAGGAATATTGGAAGGGACGGAAGAGTGGACAGCCAAGTGGGAAGGATTGAAATTGGCACGTGGTCCTCAGCTGGCCTCATCGGGGGGGGAAGGGGGGGGAGGGAAGAAGAAGAATGGATATAATATAGATTTTCAAACATTATCCAAAATATTTAAATGTCAAAATTTAGCATCATGATGAATGCTTGAAAATTTATTTAAAATTGTCTTGAAAAAGGGGGAAATTTATTTTTGAAAAAACAACTACAAAATATACAACGTATTTATAAACACATTTATCAACAAATTCTAACCTAATAAGTTTTTGCTAAAGCTTTAACTTTTATTATAATCCTATACAATTACGACCTATTAATGGTCTTGGGTTCAGGGCATTATAGAGATTGTACAGTTTCTAAAGCAACGGTTGTGTAAGGAAGAGATTTACCCGAGATCACACTCAACCGCAAGGTTTTCCCCCGAATAATGGCTGGGTGAGCCCCAGAAGAAACAGCAGATCCTATAGAATCCACCTATGTCTGGTAACAGATTAAATAATTTATCTGCCACAGCCGGATTTGAACCCGGGACCATGAGAACCTCAGTTCAGCACTATATAAACTGAGCTATTTCGCTGCTTATTTCAAAATAAAAAAAAATACTGAATCAATAATTAATAAAAATTTCAGTTAAAATTGTAATGCCCAACTCGTACTAGTTTACTAAAACTAATGTTTATTAATAGATAAGGGGACATCTCTCAGAATATTGTTACAAACGATAATATGCATATTCTTTGTAGGGGATTGCCCCATTCGTGTCAAGGTACCAATAAAATAATATTTAATAATTACGAATAATTATTTATTGTTAAATAACAATAATAGTTGATCTCCCTGACAACCGCTTGATCTAAATACGATCTAAGTTTCTTTGTATATTTGGAAGGCAGATATTCAATTTTGTCTCAACTATATTACTATTATCTAAATTATTTGAAAAAATATTTGTCCTACAAAATGTATGGTTTGATCAAAGAGTCCCCTCCTTCCAACATGTATCGACAACGAGGTCATCAAAAATGATTACTAGCCGGCTGATTTTTTTTTTACTTCTTCTTTTTTGACTTCGTTGTCGATACATATTGGAAGGAGGGGACTCTTTGATCAAACCATACATTTTGAAGGACAAATATTTTTTCAAATAATTTAGATAATTATCTTGAGATTTGACAAAAAAAAAACCCAGTTAGTAATAAATTTTTGAGAATCATCAAATCGACATATTTTATCCTTGCTACCTCTGTTAGCTACCACAATCGAGAATTTTCGCACAGGAAATTGTTGGGCGTCTCATCGAAACAAAGCTATTCACGAAGATTCAGCTTGATACTAATCAAGTGCAAAAATGGACCATGGATCCTGGACTATATATTAATTTACTGTAAAGTCGTGACCGCACATCGACTGTGTTTTATTTATGAGAGAAATCTACGGAACGAATGAGTTCTCGTTTTTAATGAGTTATGGCTATTTTAAAATTGGAAACCCGTCTAATAGCTTTTCTAATTTTATTCTAAGCCCGTCTAATTTTATAAGGTAGCATGAAATAACTTAAATCTTTTAAGTAAAAGACAAATCATTTTTTTTTTAAATGTTTCAATTTGTATATAGTTTATACAATCAAAACATTATTCTACAACATCCATAGTATTTTGATAACCGCAAAATATATATTTTTTAAAATAATATATTCAATGTAATTTACAACTGTGTTATATTACTACATCAAGTAAATGATGCATGCAGTGACATGAAATGACAAGTAGAGAAACTACCCAGTGGTAATACTCAAATAGCAAGTTTAACATAGGTAGATCACGAGGCCATCTTCTTTTCAGACCCCTCGGAGGATTATCAGGAATTGAAGAGGTTGCTAGGTTTGAAACTAGTGGGTTTAAAGTTAGTCATGAAAAAATTGATATTGGATTCGGGCCAGATAAGCAACAAATGGGACATTGTGGTCGCTATGGATTACTTTGTTCGTAACAAAGTAAGGAGCTTTGAGGATTTTACGAAAGATTATAAGGATTGAATACGAAAGGAATTCGATGGTTTAGTGGAGACCCAAAGCTCTATTCCGTAAGTCCAGATGGGTGTAATGATTGTCATGTATATGAGTCTTTTGTAGTTAATTGAGAGCTTAGTACGTCTAGTAAATGTTGAAGTAGCCGGAAACGGCGTGATGTTTCTTGTCGTTTCAGTCTAGTATGAAGATTCCAAGTTAATCTTTTGTCAAGGTGTAATCCTAAGTACTGGACCTGTTCTACAGGAGTCAGTGGGGTGTTATTAAACGATACAGGAGGACAGGAAGTCATTGGGCAAAATATTTAAAAAATAGCGATAAATGATTTAAAATGGTACCAATATATACAGCCACATTTTTTAATGTTTTAATTTATTATATATTGAAAATTTTTTTATGCAACTATTATATACATCCCTCTGTACAACGGAGGACAACCCCCCATTTAAAATAAAATATTGAAATTTTTTTTTTAATTTTAGGTTTGAATTTCCAGAAAAAAACAAATTTTATATGAAAAATGTTTAAATTTTATTATCACTAAAAATTATGTCATAGAAATAACTTAATTAATTCGACATATTGGAATCAGATGTAGCTTGTTTTATTTTTTAAATGCATTCCATTTAAATTAAAAATCAGTACGATATTTTGTGTAACGGCTTAAAGAAATCAGGAACAGTGGCTTTGTTATTTGACAATTTAAAAAAATATTTATAATTTAATTTCTTGTCGTTTCAGTCGAGTATGAAGATTCCAAGTTAATCTTTTGTCGAAGTGTAGTCCTAAGTACTGGGACCTGTTCTACAGGAATCAGTGGGATGTTATTAAACGATACAGGAGGACAGGAAGTCATTGGGCAAAATATTTTTTAAAAACCGATAAATGATTTAAAATGGTACCAATATATACAGCCACATTTTTTTAAGGTTTAAATTTAATTCTTGCTGATCGAGCAAGACAAAAGACGAACAAAAAAGTAGTTTCTCGATCCGTTGCTAGGCAACTCCGGTGAAATCACACATGACTAAAAACGTTTTTATATAATAGAGAGATTTTAAAAGCAGAGGTTGGCACCAATTAAATGTTTAATGATTTTTTCTTAGCACATTGAGGCCCGGGAACGAGATTTCTCGTTTTCAATAGACATTTGTTGGTGACCGGGAACAAGAAATCTCATTTTGGTGATAAGCTCCGGTCAAATAAAAATTGCTATTTTAATTTTTAAAAACCTGTACCACTACAACCCGTTAACGTGTCTGAGTTTCAGTACATGTTAGAGACTGTTTCATGGACCACGGTTCTGCAAAGAGGTAAGATATTATAATATATATGAATACAAAATTTTTTTTTAGATATATGATAAAATCACCGGTCTTATAGTAAATTTCAGCAAAACATTAGCGGGCGGCAATGTGTTAATATTTATTGCTACACATTTTGACAACAGTCAAAAGAATACAACTAAATTTAACTCAGATATTAATAGACGAATTTGAAATTAAAAAGGGAAATGAATTCACGAAACAGGGCTTTTTAATTTTCATTTAAAGAAATTTAAGTGCTTGAGTGAGGAATCAACGATGTTCTTAGTGATATAACCTGTTGTTTCTCAGTACGAAAGCATTCCTCTGTGCAAAGGCAAGGTCATACATGCGGAAGTATTTGTCTTGCTATGCAGTATCTTTATTACTGTCTTGTGGTTAATATAATTTGTAATTATGGCTATTAAATATGCAATTTAAGCATATTATTAGCAATTATAATAATTTGAAAATATTATTGACGCATAATTGATTATACTTAATATCACTAATCATTGTGGTTCTCTCTTTAGAATTGTAAAATGGTTATATTTTAATGAAGGCTCTTGTGTCAGTCCGAGATCAGACTCAACCGCCGGGTTTTTTCTCACTTATACCCACTTTATAGAAGCTGAGTGAAGCTCGGGAGGGTCAGCATATCCCAAAGGATAAACATTTATAATAATAAAAACAAAATAAAAAACTGTACCACTACAATCCATGAAGGGTCTTGGGTTCAGTATATGGTAGAGACTGTACTGTTTCCTGGACAACGGTCGTGCAGGGAGGTGATATATACAAGATCACGCTCAACCCCCTTTACAGATTGGAATATGATATGTGATCTCGACCAAATCACCTCTCTGTACAACCGTTGAAACCAATTATCAGTATTGGCTTTGTGAGCCCTATAAGGTCTATACGTGGCTCTAAACAGATTAAATAATTCATCTGCATCTTCAGCATAGCACATCAGAATTAAGCTTTATAATCAAATATTTATAATCAGCATAGAATACGTATGCAAAAATGACCGCTATAGGTGATTTATCTCTAATATATTTCTTACATTTTTGGAAGAGCTACAAACTTGTAAACTACGCATTGTAAATTTCAACGAAACGTGAAAAAACTTTATTTTAATTTCATTGAAAGTCATTTCACGTCAAGGCGATTTGACAAGTTCATTCCAGATTCTGCTTAAAGTTCATGATCGGATTTCGGAATGAAGTTTACTTCGATTTCACAATGACTTCTTATGAGTCGATTTATTTTATTCTATTTATATCTCTTTGTAATTGTTGTGAAATATTTTTCCGATTCGTTGTACAAGAAAGAAAAAAAACCTGCACTTGAGGTCAAGATATTGTAAACACTATTCTTTAAGACAACGGTCGTGCAAGGGGGTACCCAATTTATGATAATGATGACGTATCCCATGAGGGCCTATCTATGGCTGTTTAACAGATTAATAATCTGCCTTTCACAGCTGGATTTGAACCTGACACCTTCAGCACAGCTCATCGTTCAACACAATAATTTACCCCACTCCCAAATACATTACAGATGACTTTTAATATATTCAACAGCGAAAGTAAGAGTGAAAGATCACAAAGGTTTTAGCGCCATGTCTTAACAGAACTATACGCATCAGTAAGTTTCGGAGCTACAACGCATGGCAATGTGGTTCTCGAGAAAGCAGGCGTAACCAGAAATCTAAAGAACCGTAAATTCCTTCAGGATCTTCACTGGAGTACCGAATACTCCAGGAGAAGTACCCCGAAGGAAGTCCTGGAGTTCATATCAAGAATACGCGATCTACATAAGAATGTTGCAGATAAGATTTAGTTCGAAGATTCACAGATTGCCAAGTCAGTGAACAACTTGCTATTCTATTCGAAACATTGTTTAAGAAAATTCGCGAAGTATTCTTCATACATCTATATCTATTTATACATATTATAAAACAAAGTCCTCGGCCGCGTTTGTTAGCGGTAAACTCAATAACTACTGCACGGATTTTCATGCGGTTTTAACCAATAGATAAAGGGATTCACCGGGAAGGTTTATATATATAATTTATCGAGGATTTGTGTAAACGGGTTGGAATATAACGATAATTGATAATTGTCGGAAATAATGGAAAAAGTAAGCATCCTGAGAGGTTTCATCGAAGGCGCTGCCTAATTCCTTTATCATATAACGAAACAATGCATGGAACAGAACAAGGAACAGAACAGTCTCTACCATGTACTGAACCTCAGACCTTTCACTGGTTGTAGTGGTACACGTTTTTTTTTCTTCTTCTCACACAAACATGACTACGTCATTCTTTAATACCGTAAACATTTTTATAACCAAGCATCCAAGTGAGTGCATCTTCATTACATTTTATGACTTTTTAATATTATCCTAAGTCATCGTGAATAAGAATGTTCTAGACAGAATAGAGTGCTTTGGACCATTAGAAGGTCATCCACTTCTTAGAATGTAGTACTCCTGGTGTCAGCAGGACACTGGCTGTAAGCAGACAAATAGTCCTCTATAATCCTCTTAGTATAAACGGTTAACTGTCCAAGGAGAAATTCTTCAGGAGTCTTCGGGTAACGTTAAGCGGTTGTGTCAAAACGACATCATTGTCAGATAGGAACTGACAAGTAACTGGGTTCCAGTAATGTTTATAAGTGAAATTTAGTATTTTTTTTTTTAACAATATCTTAAATGTTTAAAAGGAAAATATAATCTACAGAAATACACACTAAGACAATGTTTCGAGTAAATAAAGTTGTATTGGAATATGATATTGAATGTGATCTCGACCAAATCACCTCTCTGTACTACCTTTGAATCCAATTCTCAGTAAAGGATTTTTTAAAAGTTGTTTATTGTTGTTAGTTGAAATTTATTAACGTGTTTGAAAGTGATATGGTCAGAACGAATAATATTTCAAAGAAATTTTAAAATATTTTAACAATAAATTGGTACCTAATAAAATTGTTTTAATTATACCCGTGTACTATAAAATATTTTTTTAAAATGCTTATAATGTCAGAAAAGTTGTAAATAATAGGTAAACGTGTATATGTATAATTCCTTACTATACGAGTTTATAATTGTTTTCCTATGAAAAACTTTTTTTTTTTTAAATAAGAATATTTGTATTTAAAATTGAGACATTATTGAGATTTACAGAACTAATAAAAAAAGTAAATCAGAAAATAGGAAAAAATTATGTAAAATTTGCAAACTGATTGTTTTTTATTGCTTTTTGTAGGTCAATATTTATTTCTATTGTATCAGGTATTAAAAAACTTAAATATTTAATTAGTTTTAATAACAATGATTTTGTATCAATCAAATATAAATTTTTTAGTTTGATATGTTCATTAAATCATTTTAAAATTAAATAAAAATCATATATAGAGTATTTTCCCATAAATATTTTGTTTTTATTTTACTTATGTTGCATCATACTTTACTTAAAATTGTACCAATTTTATTTATACGTACTTTATTTATTTTTTCCATAATTAACAAGCATATATAATTGAAAGATATTATTGAATTAGTAAACTGTGTTTTGATTTATTTTGTCTACTTTTTATTAGGCATCAGGCCTAATATAATACCCATGTTTCAAAAAAACCTATAAGATTTGAAAAATAATTCTTAATTAAAAAAATAAGTAGCAGTAGCAGTAGGTATATACTTTTTATCAAAAAATAAAATTAAACAAAAATATTTTTGAAAAAATAAATAAACAATAGTAACTATCGTTACGAAAAGTAAACAAAAACAATACGTCAAGAGTTATAACAATCGAAAAGCTAATTGCATAGAGATCATTAACCAAAGCAAATCGGCATTGGGATTGATGACCTACACGGAAAAAAAAAAAAATGACTTGAGTCAAAGTATCTTGACAAGGTCATAGCGTATTGATTGCATTCATACAATACCGATTTATCGATACTTTCGATAATTGTAATCATTTAAATAAATTAATGAATAGAAATTTAGTAATATTAGTATTATATACATATTAACGAACTATTATTTGTTAATTTTATTAATCATTAATAATATACGTATATTTTTTAAAAAGCTAATTAAAGGTTATGATGAAATTTGAATATAAAAAAAATGAGGTTAAGGAACATCTGAGCAGTGAATTAAAAATAGACTTCGCTGCCACCTAGATATTTAACTTAAATCGAGATCATACATTTTACATAGCTGCATATTTTACTTAATCTATATTTAAAATATGGGGATATACATATGAATAAATTGATGTATTTATTAATAATTAATTATAAAATTAATGAGATAATAAGACCAGATATTATTGGCAGAGAATCGGACTTATGGAGGACGAGGTCAAATATCAGGGAGACTTCCTTTTTTGGATTCAGTATACAATTACATTCGTTCCTTGGGAATGATTTTTACAATTTCATGGCCCAGTTTCGACATAAGTATGTCGGAATTTTATATGCATTTAAATTTTATGTAGGAGAGAAAACCATTAACATACACTGAAGATAACGGAGGCTGAGGTGTGAATTATTTTATGACAGTAGAGATAAGATGAAAGGTAAATAAAAAATTATCTGAATTAATGTGAAAATATTTTAGCCGCCCATAAAAATACAAAGTTCTTTATATATATTTTTTTTAAGTATTGTTAAATCAATAAGAAAAATATGTTAATAATGAATTGTTTGAGTAACTATAAAGATACTTATTATTTTTGAAATCAGATATTTTGTAAATAGGACTGTATTGAATGCAAAATATTTACATATTCATGTACAAACAATTTTCAAGGCATGCAAACATAATCTTCCATTACTAAGTTAATTAAGATTTTTTAAATGAAACATTTAATTAGTAAAACCGTAAAATATAATTAATATTAACATTTTGAGATTATTTAGAGTTTTATTTATTAAATACGCCTGTGTATTTATAAAAAAAATTGTATAATTTACATTTTGAAAAGTTGCAGAAACCGGTAGTGGAATTTATTTTCCGAGGTAGAATATTGTCTTTACCAGTACTTGTATTTATTATTTTAAAATTTTAATAATGACGGTTTATTTTTTATTATCATAATTATAAAATATAATGTCACTTCAGAAACACAGAAACTTTTTTTTTCTAAAATATTTTGGACCATACATTCATAAATTTACGGTAAAAATATTCAAGGCATGCAAACGTAATTTTTATTACTATAATTTATTAATTTCATACTAGAGTTTGAAGTGAAATATTTAAATAATACCAAATATTACGATTATTTATAGTTTTACTTATATATTATGTCTATGTATTTATAAATAAATTTGTTCGCTGGATGCCAAATAACTAGAAAGGTTGCAGAGAACCGGTATTCATTTTTTTTTCTTGGTAGAATATTCGCTTTACCGGCACTTTTAAATATTTTTTTACTTATTTTAATGACTATTTATTAATTTTTAAAGATATTTTATAGAGAAATTAATGACACCTATAGCACAGAAACTCTATTTTTTATTTTTTAATATTAATGATAGATAATCGCGTTGCTGGAACATTATTTTTTAAATTTATTTAATTGATTATGATATTTAAATATGTATATGATTATTACTAGAGAACATAATGATAGCACTAACACAGAAGGTTGAAAATTTTGTTTGTCATAATTATTATTATTAGAGTACATAATAATTGCACTGACAGAAACTTATTTTCATAATTTTTTATTTTATGTATGGTAGTTATTCGAGTTGCCGGCACTTTATTTTATATTTTTATTTATGTTAATGATGTATAATTTAATGTTTTTTTATTATGATCATTATTATTATTAGTACATATTTATAGCACTAACACAGAAACTTGATTTTTTTTTTCTTCCAACCATAACTCTTGTACCACTCCCGATATCCTCCCACGCTCATATCCCTTCCTCCAAAGATATCTGGACTTACCTCTCCCTGAGTGACCAGAAGCAGAAGAAGCAGAAGGTACTCACCAGGTGGTGGATGAAGCTGAGTTGACGCCGGCCACACAGAGTCGAGAGGAGCTGGCGGTGAGACTGGTGTCCGCTTACTTCTCCTTCTTGGTAGTCCGCTGGTGGGGGGTTCTCCCCCTCCCTAACTCTGAGGGACAGAAATACATCTGAGGCCGGTTTGGAGGCAATCATATTACCAATATTCTTACCCAAATCCAGAGAGAGTATACCACCAAGAACCAAGAATCCAGGTAGAAGATATTGGTTCAGGGTCGTCACACCTAGAAGATCAGAGGAAGAACTCTGGTATTGAAGACGGACTTGAATAATTAGAAAACACTTCATCCCTTTCACGTATCAAATATTTTGATAATGTTAACCTAATATCCAGTAATTAATAGTTTTTCAATTGCATTGAAGAAGAGACAAAAACAATATATCGATTTTATTTTAAAGCAGTTAAAAAAACAAACTAACAATGTCTAAACCGTTAAGATAGGTTATAAAAACGATTGTTTATCGTAACCTACTGGCCTTATACATTTATTTAGGGGGAAAAAATCTGTTGTGTCCTCATTGCAGGCCCGGAAGAAGACCTGCAATGTGGGTCAAAACGTTGATTTCAAATAAATAGTTCGACCCTATTTATGAAATTCTTTTGTTGACCTGCACCCGAACCATTTTCTTTTCCATATATCTACAGCCCCAGTGAATAAGTGGTTAAGTCGGATTTTGTCCAGAGAGAGTTAACTGCCTTCAGATAACCGGATTCGTATCATTCTTGTAGTTTTTGGCTTTAAATGGAATTGTAATATTAACAATAACTCCTTTTCAAGCCAATGTCTTACTTACCCCCTTATTCACTACGAAAATAACTCGATTCCGCTTACTTAAGTACAGGAAGCTCATCTTGGAGAAAATTAGACTTAACCACTTATTCACCGGGGCTGTAGCTGTTGTATTTTGTTTGTAAACAGTTTTTTAGTTGTTCTTCCTTGGAGACCAACCACCGCCCCAAAATGAGGTAACTATAAGAAAGATCATAGGTCAACTAATATTTCAAGATTTTTTTTAAACGTAAATATTCGCCGTTTCATGCTACTTCAACATTTACTAGACAAACGCTCTTAAGCTCCCATTTTTTTTCCTGTACCACTACAACCCGTGAACGGGTCTGGGGTTCAGTACATGGTAGAGACTGTACTGTTTCATGGATAACGTTTCTGCAAGGAGGTGGCTTGTCCTAGGTCACACATAACTGTCAGATTTTCCCCCTTATTTTGGGTACCCTTTTTTTATAATATTTTATAGAGGCTGGGTGAGCCCCAGGAGGTTCCTAGATCCCATTTCCAGCTGCAAACAGACTAAATAAAAGTACTGCCTGCAGCGGGATTTGAACCAGGATTTCCGGCATGGCAACTCAGTGCTCTACCAGTGAGCTACTCCGCTCCCTAAGCTCTCATTACAATTAATAAGTACTCATATACATGGATGGCTATCATCAATCCTATTTCATAAGACTAATCACGGATAAGACTCACGGAGTAGAGCTTTGGGGCTCCACTAAGCCATCGAACTCCTCTCGTATCCAATCCCTACAATCCAAAATACTTCGTAAAATCCTCAATGCTCCTTCTTCTTTATGAGAAATACCATCCATAATGACCTTAATGTTCCCATGGTTACTAAAGTGGCCCGAAACCGATATCAATTTTTTCATGACAAACTTTAATCCCACTCAAACCAGTAGTTTCAAACCCGCCAACCTCTTCAATTTCTGGTAATCCTCCCAACCATCTGGAAGCAAGAGGGCCTCGTGACATTATAAGTGGAACTTGTTATTTAAGTACTACCACTGGGTAGTTTCTCTACTTGTCTTTATCCATCCATGTTATTATAGGATCATTCAGCATAGCAACTAAGCAACCAAGACTAAATTGACCAATTCCTCGAAATATTTAACATAATAATAGAACGTATGACGATGTCAATATAACCAGTGCATATATGTATATATATATATATATATATATATATATATATATATATATATATATATATATATATATATATATACAGGTTTCTGCTTATCTTGACTGTTATAGAAAATATATATTCTGATTCTTGATTTCCAGTCAGTTGTTAGAAATTTAAGAACATTTAATAATTTTAAGCTTGTGGAAAAATTCCAACAAAAAGCCCTTAAGTCTCCAAACTAAAACAGTAATTGAAAATATCTGTCCAATATTTCGCCCATTCAGGCATCCTCGTGGTAGAAAGAGAATAACAGCAAAGAAAAACATGAATGATGCATCCAAGAAACAATCCCACCACCTCCAAGGCTCAAATGCAACTACTGAATCATTTGGAAGGTTACTAGACCCCAGCTGGATGAGGTTAGATAAAATCAGCTGATAAATACTACAGAAATTTGAAACTTCTATATACTCACCAAACTTCAAAAAACACCAGGAAACTAAAATAAAATAAAATAAATAATAGTAATAAACAACACAAAAACATAAGACAAAAGACCATATGAAAAAATGAAAGTAAAAGTGCAAGAAAAAAGAACATCATCAAGAAACTAGTGGACTTATGGCTATTCAACAAAATATATTTTTGTGGGATGTTTCTTGGATGCATTAATCGTTTTTTTCTTTGCTGTTATTGTCTTTCTACCCTGAGGATGCCTGAATGGGCGAAATATTGGACAGATATTTTCAATTTCTGTTTTAGTTTGGAGACTTATGGGCTTTTTGTTGGAATTTTTCCACTAGCTTAACATTTATTTAAGGTCTTTTTTTCCCTTTTCATATTAACATATTATATATATGTGTGTGTGTATTATATACTATACATATATATATATATATATATAAGATTGTGACTCAGACTTTTCCCCTGCTTGTTAAATCCTGGAACCTATCCTCCCACGCTACTATCTTAAAAATACGATCCGCCTGTTCCACAATCTAAGGAACAATGGATTTAAACCTAAATTTCATTTCTCTATATTTAATTTTTTATCCTAGCGTTATATTCAAGTAACCAATTTATAACTTAAGAATCGTATAAAAATCCGTGGGATAAAAATAAGATGCAATGAAATCGGAAAATCGAAAATTCTATTAAAAAAAAATCTTTAAAAAGAGGAGTCACGTTAGTTACTCACATTACATTACATGTGGAGAATTACGCTTAAATCTCGAATTTATAGAAAAATTTCCATTTGTATCTGTACTTTGTAATTTAATATATTTAAGACCTTCTAAATGAACGTACGTGGATACCGATCGGTTTCAGGGATGGCCAAATTGCGTATTCTTAGTGTAAGAGGAAAATTTTCGCGATTACAATACTTCCTTTTTTTGATGCCTACAAAGAAGTAAAAATTTACTTGAGATAACAAAGGATTAAAATACAAAATAAGAAAAATACAGAACTGAATGGTGGAGAAGCGAGTCGATCTGGATGTGGGATTCCGTCCCTATTTTTAGCCGATTATGCTCTCACCAAACCCATTTTAATAAATCTCAGCAGATCGTATAGAACAAACAAATAATTAAATAAACATTCACGGTTTAAAGAAAAAAAAATATCTAAATATTCTAGCAACAAATTCCAGGTCGGAATGTTCACTTATAAAAACAAATAGAAATGATATCACTGGTGAAATTCTTGGAGTAAAATAATCGACTATTTCTGTAAGCAGCATATTTCGGGATAAATATAGCGAATGCTTGAGAGGATATAAATATAAAAATAATTAGTGATCCTAACAGATAAACAAGAGGAATGTTTATTTATTAAGAGATAGCAAACTGAGACACCATCTTAATCCTTCGATCGCGAAGATTAAATCCTTGGAACTAATTTCCAATTAGTTATTTTAGGAAAATGAGTTGTTAATTTGGAATTCGTTGAATCACCCTTAGATTTTTTAACTGAACGAAATTCTTCTTAGAGCATAAGGTGCTGCGTTTCTGTTCTCTAGGTACCGAATCAAGAATAGCTGTGGCGTATAAATTATCTATTCTATAAACAGAAGGGATTTTGAAGCCCTAAAAGGGCTCATCTAGCCTCTATAAAGTGGATATACTTAAATTAATTTTCTTGAGACGTCCAAGACAACTTGGACAAGACAAGCGCTATATTCTTTTTGGTACGCCAGGTGTCTTTAGAGTTCACTATGCCTTTTCCCTCAAAGATCCTTAGGGGTTACTGGTCTGATACTGATCTATATTATAAAATATAAATCGCCATTTCCTTGCTATCCGCAAAACTCGAGAACGGCTCGACCAATTCGGATAATTTTTTATTACATATTTCTTTTAAGGCGCAAAGAAGGTTCTTATGGAGAGAAAACCCATAAAAATTACGAGGGAAACCTTTGGTGCCCGAAAAACCTTGAAATTTTCGGATTTATTTCAGTTTTTGCCCTGTATCTTTTAATCGGTGTGTTTTTGAAAAAAAAAACATAGGTAACCATTTTTAAAGTAGATCAAATTTGCTACAATTTGAGGCCAACTAAAGCTCTGTAGGCCTAATAGATTCCGAGTTCGTTCCCTATCATATAATAAATAATTGGAATCTTATCTATATAATAAAAATGAATCGCCATTTCCTTAAAACTCGAGAACGTCTCGACCAATTCGGATAATTTTTTTACGGCGCAAAGAAGGTTCTTATGGAGAGAAAAACAGTAAAAATGACGAGGGAAATAATAAAAACAACAATTTTCTTTTCCCATACAAAACACTCAGTTACCAGCTGTCAAACATTTGACGTCAATCAAATCAAAACAAAGGCACGTTAGTTGTTAGTAAAAGTTTATTAGGGTCCAGTCCCTATCATATAATAAAATAATATAAGCTTTTGTGTAAAAATAAAATTTTTCTGTTTAATTTTCTGATACAAGGCCAAATTTATCATAAAGCAGGTTCCCTGTTGCCGGTGACAGGTGGCGCCTATAAATTCCTGCAAATGGAATAAATGGGCAATACACCAGAAGAAATTGATCAGCGTTGTGCAAATACTCAACACATCAACTCAAGTTCAACCAAATGAATTGATTTCATTGTTTCAAACTACGCTGGATCTTATGCCATCAGGTAATCACAAAATAGTAATCAGAGCTGATAAAACTCCTGTAGGAAAACTTGCGAGTTGTTTCAATGCACCAACAATCGATGAAGTTGCCATTCAAATGGTTGGAGAAAATTTGGAAGCCCTTTGTTTTAGGGTAATAGGGCAGAACAACGTCTGCCGGGGCAGCTAGTATGAAGAATAAATAAGAAATTCTTCTTCTTTCGTGGCTCTGCAGCCCATCAATGAGTCTTGGCCTCCTAAATACACACCAGCCAATTCTCCCTGTCCAGTGCAGCGG
Organism: Troilus luridus; assembly: GCA_964056705.1. Classification (NCBI taxonomy): domain Eukaryota; kingdom Metazoa; phylum Arthropoda; class Insecta; order Hemiptera; family Pentatomidae; genus Troilus; species Troilus luridus. Next base: position 11,931,869 of record OZ057416.1, on the reverse strand, counting down.
CCTTCCAGTTCCGGAGATTTAATAGACTCCTGGAGTCCTCACTGAACCCATCACGCCATCGCAGCTTGGGTCTTGGGGTACTCTTCTGTATGCCCTGCATCTTTTTTCTATTACTCTTCTGGGTCCTTCGATACCTGTCATTCTGGCTACATGGCAAGCCCAGCGCAACCTACCAAGCCTTATAGTTTTGACCACGTCTGGGGCCTGGCATAGACTTGCCAGCTCCGCACTGGTACGTCTCCTTCATGCTTCCTCCTCTCTAATAGGTCCACATATTCACCGTAAAATCGTCCTTTCTTATTTACTATTTATAAATCTTTTTTCGGAGTAAAATCTAACCTCCATAACACTTATTAGTACTATTACTACTGCGGCGCAACAATTTTGCACCAGCCGCCTCGATCCTGAACACATTTCTGATACCAAGGATCTCCCTCCAACAGTCACTACTCCATCAATCCACCTCAGCTTAGGTCTGCCTTTTTCCCTGGTCTCAAGAAGTGGCTCTATGAACATTCTCGTTGCTATTTCATGTTCTTCCATCCGTCCCACGTAAAGCGTCACTCTGTCCAATATTAAAATTTCGACTGTGTTAGGCTCTGTATATACCTGGTATACTTTTTGGTTAGTATGATTTATCCAAATCCCATCAACGAACACTTCCCCAAATATTCTTCGATTTTTTTTCGTTCAGAGAGGAGTTCTTGATCATTAGTTTTTGCCAGAATCCTGGTTTCCTATCAAAATAGGAGGACAGGAATATTTATAACTAGTAAATAAAAAATAAGTCGAATGTTTCTTATATTGTAAGCCGTTTACGTAAGAGGTTCAAAATGAACTTGACGTATTATTTGACGTTTATTTCCAGATATGTGACACTTTAACATTAAGACACATGCTCGCCTTTAGAACAGCCTTCGCACACTCACCTCTATCTAATTGATTAAGTGGTCATTTGTAAAGCAGAACTCGAATTGTAAAGCAATGCACTTCATTCCATCTATCCATTATTGCCTGACAGATCTGACAGTTGTGGAACGGCCCATATTTCAGCGGTATATAATGAGTGCATTTCTTCTAATAGCTGCGATTAGCCCATATAGGCTTTAGGGACCGAGTTAAGAAGAAATAACATTAGGAATAACAGTTTATATTTAAAAAATTCTAAATGGTTGTTTGACAAATGCTATAACTAGGTAGACTTAATTTAGTAAACAGAATTTTTCTCGAACTTCTAGAATTTTTTTCTAACATGGGAAAATTATATTCTTTAATACTATTTACCTCTATACATAAAATCGAGTACTGCATATACAATTAAAAATTGTATCCCTACAGCCCATGGAGAGTTTCTAAATTGAATGTTTAGCGTTTTTTTAACTGTGAATAAAAATTAAATAGACAGTACTAAGGATGCCAACAGAAGTGAAAACTCAAAACTTGATTGTTTTCTTTTTTTTAAATTATTAAACCTACTATAGTCTGAATTATTTCAATTTTATATTTTGTTTATTTAACGTCACTTTTATGCTGCTGTGGCTAATCGGACAATGCTACAGTGGTAGCTCTAAATTTTCCTTATCCAGATTTTATTAAAACATGGATTTTTAACGAGTACCTGAAATCGTACAGGGTCCGGACCCCTGTTAAATGCCCTTCCAAAGGAAGGCACAACCAAGGGTTTATACCCCCTTTTAAAAATCCCTCATCCACCTGCCGGGCTATGAACCCAAGATCTTGGGATTAATAGGCTGTTATTACCACAGGTCACCTTCATAATTTGAAAATTGAAATTATTAACCTCAGCCTGTTTTTCACATTTATTGTCACTACGAACAATAATTATATAAATTTACAAATAGTTTATTCATTGATCAAAACATATGTTGGGCTGCATCAGCTTAATACAAAATATCAATAATTTAATTGAAATAATAATTAGTATGCAGGTACTTAGCAATTTAAAACAATACACATAACTACGACAATTATACTTTTTTAGTGGTAATGAAAAGTTCAACTAGTTATTGATGTTTTAAGTTATTATTTGTATCAATTGCACAACTGTTAAACGACCTTTTAGTTCAATATTATCATTCTTAGGGAGCGGAGTGGCTCAGTGGTAGAGCACTGAGTTGCCATGCCGGAAATCCTGGTTCAAATCAAATCAAATCAAATGGTAAGACTTTTATTTAGTCTGTTTGCAGTAGGAGATGGATCAAATGGGATCTCGGACCTTCCTGGGGCTCACCCAGCCTCTATAAAATAATCTAAATATAGGGTACCCTAAATAAGGGGGGAAATCTGGCGATTGGGCTTGATCTAGGATAAGTCACCTCTTTGCAGAACCGTTGTCCATGAAACAGTACAGTTCCTACCATGTACTGAACCCCAGACCCGTTCACGGAATGTAGTGGTACAGGTTTTTTTATTTTTTTTATTATCATTCTTATATCAATCGAGTTCTATCCTTTAATCAAATGTTGGAATATTAAACCTTGCTTAAAACAAATTGTATAACAAATACACAGGCCGCTTGGAGTCGCCAGTCACACGCAACACATAATGTCGCTCATGTCGATAACGCGAATCTATAAGTTTTTATAATAAAATGCGGCTAAAGAAATTTTCACCTCAAAAATTAATTTCATCATCAATTTCGAATATTCGACTTATATATTGTAAATTACTCAAACAACACCAATCCAGTTATAGCATCCCATATCATTGACCTTGAAAAATAGTGTCAAATCTGGAGGATTAAAATAAATTCCCACAAATCCCGTCAAATCACTTTTACCCTCCGTCGTAAACCAATGACTTCCTGCCCTCCTGTATCGTTTAATAACACCCCACTGATTCCTCTAGAACAGGTCCGGTATTAGGACTACACCTTCACAATAGATTTACTTGGAATCCTCAAACTAGACTGAAATGACAGCACGCAGTTTCAGGCTACTTCAACATTTACTAGACAAACGTTCTAAGCTCTCACTTAATTACAAAAGACTCAAATGACAATCATTAGATCCATCTGGACTAAGGATCTGGATCTGGACTTACGGAATAGAGCTTTGGGGCTCCACTAAACCATCGAATTCCTCTCGTATTTTATCCTTACAATCCAAAATCCTTTGTAAAATCCTCAATGCTCCTTACTCTGTTACGTACAAAGTAATCCATTATGGCGTCTGAAAAGAAGATGGCCTCATGATCTACTAAGCTGAACTTGCTATTTGAGTACTGCCACTGGGTAGTTTCTCTAATTGCTCTTATCTTTTGTCATTATTCATCTTTCATTATATTTACTGGATGTATTCTGGATGTATTATATAGTTGTAAATTTCAATAAATAACCTTTTTTAAAAAATCACAAAACATTCTCTTTTATATCTTGTAGATATACGAGATACATTTTATAAATGTCATTTATTTTTCTTTATTTCTGGATACTCCTGTTTTGCTGGTTTTCACATATAATGTAATTTTTAATTAATTCAAACCCAAATAGCTACCAGTATTTACAGGAGCGCATACGAAGAAGGGTAGACAGGAAACAAAAAAACTGGGCAGACCTACGCTAACCATCGCGTGTGGTAAAGTAAAAAAAACTGTACCACATCCCATGTATGGGTCTGGGGTTCAGTACATGGTAGAGACTGTACTGTTTAATGGACAACGGTTCTGCAAGGAGGTGACTTGTCCTAGGTCACGCTCAACCGCCAGATTTCCCCCCCCATATTTAGGGTACCCTATTTTTATAACATTTTATTGAGGTTGGGTGATCCCCAGGAGGGTCCTAGATCCTATATGATCAATCTCCGGGTGCAAACATACTAAATAAAAGCCTTGCCCGCAGCGGGATTTGAACCAGGATTTCCGACATAGCAACTCAGTGCTCTACCACTGAGCCACTCCGCTCCGCGCGTGTGGTAAACTCAGAGCGCTGAGTAGATGTTTTGAAAGTAAAGCGTTCAAATTACTGTTGTGACATAAAAATGATTTAATCTCTTAACATCACAGATGGTCCTTGTGAAACCCGCAGAACCTCATTGGACTCGCCTGTGATTTCCGACATATCACTTTTCTGCACAAACGTTCATCAAGAAAGTCTTTACCAATCTGGGTACATGGCAATATTCTTCATCCTTCATGGGTTGTAGTGGTAGGTTTTCATTAATTTTTCTTTAAAGAATTAGTGTTTTTGAAAATTTTCTTTATAACTATTATATCGATGGCTAACCATCTCAAATCGATATTTTTTCAGTTTCCAAAATTAATTAGTCTTGTTAACAAATTTGTTTACAGATAGGAAATTAAATATTTCATTAAACTTTCTCTATGTGCTGCCATCTCTTAAAAAAAATCATACTAAAATTTGGTACATTTAAGTATAAACATGTATGTATAAATAATTATGGAAGAATTATTAAGATGGTGTAAGTTAAATATGTTGTATTTAGTATCAGTGAAATTATAAAAAAAATAAACCGTTAAATTACCGAAAAAAATCCATATATTATATTATGTATAAAACATAAAACATTTATTTGAATTTGTTTATGTACACAATTTTGATAAGGAATTCCGCTAACCCTATGGTTCGTGGCCTAGTGCAGTTTGGCAGACACTATATTCTACAAAAGCCTTCGCCAAATACTAAAATACATTAATAGGCAGCTGAGAAAATTATCATCGACTCTTTTTTTCAGCCATGATATTAATTTTTATACCAAAAATTATAGTATAAAATTAGAAACGAAGCATATTGCTTAATATTTTACGGATGGACTAAACACATACACAGGCGTCATCAGGGAACTAATAACAATAGATCCAGAGATTAACAGAATAGATTTAATAATTGAAATCTGTAAATCGAAAATTCTTAGCACTACAGCTAAATTCCAAACTTACCTAAATACGCAAGGAAAAACAAAGGAATAAAACTCCAATTTTACCATGGTAACAAGTCCCAAGTAAACAAAAAAAGAGCATCTATTCCGCTTCGAGTTGGGTTAAAAGTTTATTCGTTCCATTTTTAACATTACTATACTAGCTATATCAATTTTTATAGCATTATTTTTTTAAGTTTTCGACGCCATATCATCTTCCTATCAAAGGTTTACAATTGCAACTAAAATTGTATTTATGAATTGTTCTTAAAGGCCATTTTAAAACGCTTTTTGAAGGACTTTATTTATTTATCAGAATTATTTTTCTTAAGAGTAATATGAATATTTGTAAATTTTCTTTGAATCCATGACTACAAGAAATAGGTTATTGTGTTTCAGTTTTTGTTTATGTCCATTTTTCCAACCGACCATCATCAATTGCTAGAACATAGTCAAGATGACTAGCACACTGTCATGACAATACTATAGAGAACTGGCACGACAGTCAACAAGCTATTACAACACCCTGGTCCCAGCTTCCATATAAGTACAATAGTTTCCTCTCCGGGCTAAATATGGCACTACTAAGGAGAATTGTGGTCTTTCCCTTTGATAACAGGTCCATTCATAACAAGCGGCTGAACTGATTGATAAAATTAGATTGTCTAATGCACGAGTGAATAGATGACAATCGCCGGTAGGTTCAAGCAAGGCGATATTTGACAAATATATATATATATATTTTTAAATTTATTCATTGAAATTTACAACTGTATGTCAGCAATATCTCCAGTGTTGTTTAATTTGGTGCTGAAGAAAATAGTAATGACAACGAAAGCAAGAAGAGAGGGGTGTATTTATAACAACATGACCCAACACCTCGCATATGCTGATGATGTGGTTATCACAGCAAGAAATGAAAACTTCCTCTTGGAAGCATTATGGGAATGTGAAGAGGCAGCTAGGAAGGCAGGGCTCATTATAAATAAAGATAAAACAAAATACATGCTCTCATCCAGAAAACTGTCATCCAGTGGATATCTCCAAGGAAGAGGGTGCAGGTTTCAAAATGTTAAGATATTTAAATATCTTGGCACCATTATTACATAAGATAACAGACTGGAACATGAAATAAAGGATTGAAAACGGTAACAGATGCTATTGGTCCCTCAGAAACGTGTTCCAAAATAGAGCTGTGCCCCGTAGTCTCAAAATAAGGGTATATAAGACGATACTTCATCCTGTCGTTGCCTATGGTGGGGAGGCGTGGACTCTAACCAAACAGCATGAGGATTATTGAATACATGGGAGAGAAAGATTCTTAGAAGAGTGTATGGCCTAACCAAGGAAGGAAATTGTTTCCGCACGAAAAGGAACCAAGAACTTAAGGACCTATATGAAGAACCTGACATAGTTTCTTGTATGTATTAAAAAAGCAAGATTGAGATGGTTGGGGCACGTTCACAGAATGGACAAAAAAAGGCTCCCAAAGCTGATTCTGGAGGGACCTACAGACGGAGGAAGAGGAATGCGATGGCTGGACGATGTGGAAGCAGACCTTAAGCTCCTGGGGGTAAGAACATTGAGAAGACTAGCGAGAGATCGGACAAAGTGGAGGAGAATTGTTGAGGAGGCCAAGGTCCTCCATGGACCATAGCGCCATGTGATGATGATGATGATGATGATGATATCAGCAATACAAGTAAAGTACAGTAGTGGTACTCAAATAACAAGTTCAACTCAGAAATTCACGAAGTCGTCTTCTTTTCAGACGCCTCGGAGGATTATGAGGAATTTAAGTGGTTTCTTGATTTGAAACTAGTGGGGTTAGGTGCGAATATGAAAGGATTGATATCGGATTCGAGCCAAAGTTCATCATAGATTATTTTGTTCGTAACAAAGCATTTGGGGATTTTGGATTGTAAGAATTGAGAGGAATTCGGCTTAGTGGAGCCTCAATGCTCTACTCCAGATGGGTCTAATGATTGTCATGTATATGATCTTTTGTAATTAATTGGGAGCTTAGAGCGTTTGTCTAGTAAATGTTTAAGTACCCTGGAACGGCGAGCAGTTTCTTGTCTTCAGTCTAGTATGAGGAGTTCCAAGTTAAACGTTTTCAAGGTGTAGTCCTAAGTGGGAAAAAAAATAAATTCACAGCTTATAACTTAACTTATTTAACATCACCTTATCGTGCTACGGGTAATCTGAAACTGCTACAGCGGGAAGATCTTTGGTTCGAGCCAGTTTGTAATAGATAAACTGTTTAATTTGTTAATATCCGTAATTGTACTTGAGGGATCTGCAGACCTGGGGCTCACCCAGCAACAATAGTGGGCACCCTTAATCGGAAGGAAAACCTAGCGGTTGTTACCTTGAGCGAATCATCGCTCTGCACAACCGTTATCCGTAAGAAACAGTACAGTCTCTACTACGTGCTGAATCCATGAACATTTATCAGTTGTACTGGTACAAGTTTACTATTGCAACGAAAAATTTATGAATTAATATTTCTTGGAGATTTAAAAACATTTCAAACTACTTTTATTTATTTATTTTGAGAATTATTTTTCTAATGAGTATTATATAATCAGTTATGTGATTATTGGTTATTTTTTTTTTATACAACCAGGCCGAATCTTGAAATTTCACATTGAGGTTTTTAATTATGTTTGTTATTGTTGTCGAAATCACAAATAGACCAATTGGAAGGCGAAAGAAATTTATTCTAAAATTAAAAAATGAATTCTAAATACCTTCACCTAATGTTGAGAGAATTGCTAATTACAAACGTTTAAGTTTATTCTCTGTTAAAGTTTTAAGTTTATTCTGTCCTGACCTATTTCCTGGCTCCGCAGTTAAGGTTGGAATTTATTAATCTGCATTCTCTTGGTCTTTTACAGGTGTGAGATAGTTAAGCAGAGGAATGCAACTAATGGCAATGCATAATTTTTGCATTTTATATTACATGCTTTATATTGTTACTTTGCAATTCTATGCATACAGCCAAGTTTGTAATGATTTCTGTTTAAAAATAGTTGCAATAGTAAACCTGTGCCACTGTAGGTTCTTGGATTCAGTATAAGGTACAGACTGTACTATTTCAAGGACAACGGTTGTACAGGATCACACTAGATCGGTAGTTTTATCCTCAATTTAGGGTACCGACTTTACAGAGGCAACCTTTGGCAACTTAGCACTCTGCACATTCATTATCAGTATTCATGGTAGTACTAATTTAATTGTTGCATTTAAAGCTATGGCAAATATAAATATTTGTATATATATATATATATATATATTTATTACTACATTCTTCCATTGAAAGTAAACTATCGTTTTTTTTTTCTTCCACTCCAAGATTAATTAAAGGCACGAAAAATCGATATTTATTTTATTGATATTATCGATAATTAGAAAACTATTGAACTGCACACAAATATTGTGAATATGCTACTATGGCAAATCGGATGATGCTACAGTGGGAGCTCTAAATTTTACTTATCCAGGTTTAATTAGGATAATGATCTTTAACTAGCACCTGACATCGTACTGGCTAGGGACCCCCGTTTAACGTCCCTTCCAAAAGACGGCATAACCAAGAATTTTTACTCTTTTATAAATATTCTAGGGCCACCTACCGAGCTAAGTACCCGCAATTTTTGACATAGTAGGTTATTCTGCTAACCATTAGACCACTAGAAATATAATTTTCTTCAAAATGAGTTCCTTGTTACTTACGGAAGCAGAATCGTGTTATTATTTTAAGTGAACAAGGGCTTAAGTCAAGCATTGGCATAGCCGAAAAATCCCAATCAGGATGGAATGGAACGATTCCACTTCCTTCAATACAGCATTAGCGGATTTGAGGGGGGGGGGCATGGAGGCCAGGCCCCCCCTAGAGTTCTCATTAGTTGATATTGACCTGAATTTTAGTTGGTTTTCAACAAGAAAAAAACTCGTTTTACAAACCAAAATTATTAATTGTATCGAATGTATTCTCAATGGGAGCATCCAAAATCGGCGATTCCAAACCCGTTTATGTTTTGCATTCACCTCTAGATAGATATGTTCGATTTTTCAATTTATTATTTATTAGAACTTGAGCATACCATCCACCAGTGCCATAGAGGTGGATCTATCTGGACAAAATTCGACCTAACCACAATTTCACATTCACATGTAGTCATTTTGAAATAGGTATCTATTCCGCAGGTTGTCATTTCGCTTTGAGTTACAACTTTTAACTGTTCATTCGTTTAATTTTTTATATTTATCAAAAATACAAGTTATCACGAGTTTTAGTATAAAAAAGAGAATTTAACGATGGGTAATGGGTAGATTTAGGTAATCATTTCATCGAGAAATAAATATTACAACTAATGAAATATACATGATATATCTTGAATGATAATAGTTGACTTTGATAATATATCTGGAAGAAAATGGTCCGGGATAAGGTCAATAAATTTCTCTTAGATGTGGAGAAATGTTTATTAATTAGCCAACGTTTCGACCTACTTTGCAGGTCTTCTTCAGGGCTAAATATCCAATGAAATGTTTATTCATTTCCCACCTTTTATTATCATTTTAACGACTTTCATCCGTGTTCATCTTAACTCACTTTTTTAATTTTAATTATATCTTTATAGTTCGAATCCCGGCCAGGGCAAATCTTTTCTCTTTAAAATAAAAATATATAAAAAGGTCCCCCACCCTCCTAGTACTATTTTATAATTATAAATTATTATTATAATTTACCCTCTTAGTACGTTATGTGATTACAGCTTGGACAGACCTATCGACCCCCCCCCCCTCTCCTCCCCCCGCGACAGGTAATTTATTTTAAATTTTTCACTAATTTACCGATTCTCCCCCCCCCCCCCACTCTCTTCTCCATTTCATTTTCATTCCCTCATAGCTATTTACATTACAAAACACATCACACTATTATTCTTACTATTTCCTTGCTTACTATTTCTGTAAGAAGTTTATTCATTTCCTACCTTTTATTATCATTTTAACGACTTTCATCCGTGTTCATCTTAACTCACTTTTTTTAATTTTAATAAAACTTTACTTAACCACATATCATTGTCTTTTTACATTTATACTAGTCCAATACTGTATCAATTGTAACTTACTTACGCACTTTTTATACCATTTTACATGTTAATTTAATATTTACTGTGTTCTCCTTTCTCACCATGCCTTACCACTTATTACATATTGTACTACATCTATCCTTTATACTATTTCATGGACATTTTGTATACATCATCGTCCCCATTGGTAGTAAAATGTATTTCTCACTTCTATTACTTATCATCATTGTCTCTTATCAACATTTTCATTTTTATTACACTATGCCGTATTTTTATTACTTGGTTATTACTTACTTTATTTACTACATACTGTATTTTCCATTTTTTTTTTACTTACTGTAGTTTTTATTTATTTTTTGTTATGGTTATTTATGCTCCACATGATCATCCTTGCTCTTTATCGATATATATCTCATGTTCTCTCCCCTCCCCCATCTTTATTGTTCACCACCCAGATACCTGATACTTTCGTATTTTCACTTTAATATTTGCCCATTTTAATCGTTAATTTTCATCTTTATTACCTTATTCTTTAATTTATAACACTTTCTGTTTTATTCTTATTGTATTCTTTAGTATGATTTTTACTACCTTTGTATTTTAACCTTTATATTACCATGCTTAGCAATTTTTTTAATTTTCAATTGTCTGTATTTTGCATATTTAGCCCTGAAGAAGACCTGCAAAGTAGGTCGAAACGTCGGCAATTTAATAAACATTTCTCCATATCCAAGAGAAATTTATTAACCTCCTCCCGGAGGATTTTATATAGATGATATATGTTTGTTGAAACATTCATTCCTAGATGAAATGATCACCGAAGTATACACATTTCCCATAATTACATTCTCTTTTCCATACTAAAGCTCACAATAACTTGTATTTTTGAAAAATATCAAAGGGGGAACGATTGAAAAGTAAAAACTTGTTTGACTCAAAGCGACAACCACCCAAATAATTAATTACACATGGTTGAGACTAATATTTATTGGACAGTGCTCAGATATAAAAACTATTGGAATAAAGAATTACAAAATGATGAATTTAGTTACTTTGAAGTTTATTTAGAACACAAATTCGGAAATGGGAACAATTAAGTAATTGTTAAGTTTCAAGAAAAAGAAGATTACAGACGTCAACAAAAGACTAATAAACGACAAGGTTATCTTGGGGTCGTTCAAGCACGCGCGTTCACTGTGAATAATTGCCTCGCTCATTAGCAAAGAGATAGGACATGAAGTGAGGACTGAAGAGAAATAGATGAAATGATACACAACTCCTCAGGGATAATAGTAGCCTCCAGGTGCCTCCTTTTTTGGAAGAGAAACGGCCGAAATCCTTGACCCTGCCTCTTAACCAATCCAGATGGCTGTGGCTGAGTCAGTGCCTTCTCGATGAGAAATATTCCAACACCATATATAGAATATGGAAGGATCTGTTATCTGAATATAAAATGACATAATTAACATGTAACGGAGATTAGTTTCGGATATGCCTTGATTAATGGAGCGACGAAACACTAATCCGGGATTAGATGTAGACAAATGTGTCTCAAGATAAATAAGAATCATATAGCTTTTAATTGTCAGAGAATAGCTTGAGGATAACATGGACAAAAACATGTCAAGAAACTGTATAAAGGTAGATATCATTTGTTGAATCTTTAACGAGTACCTGACATCTTACAGGCTCCCTTTTAAAGGCCTGTAAAACAAGAATTGTTTACTCCCTTTAAAAAATCCAAGGGCCACCTGCCGGACTATGAACCCGCGATCTTGGGCATATCAGGTTGTTATGCTAACCAATACACTACAGGTCGGCCAGATATCAATTGTTATTTAAGAAGAAGAGGTAGTTAAAACACACAACCCATTATTTTATTTGTTAAGGTACTGTAAAGCCTGTACCACTACAACCTAGTGTCTTGGGCTCTCTGTACAGTTAAGAATGTAAGTACTCTTCCTATACCAACGTTTGTGAAGGCCTTGTGATTTGGCGAGATCACAATCAAACGCCAGATTCCCCTCGCCAATTAAAGGTAAAGGGAGCGAAGTGGCTCAGTGATAGAGCGCTGAACTGCCAATCCGAAGTTCCAAGGTTCAAACCCCGTTCGCTGACTTTTATCGGAGATGGATTCTAAGGGATCTATGACCTCCTGGGGCTCACCCAGGCTCTATAACCAATAGGGGGGAAATCTGGCGGTTGAGCGTGATCTACGACAAATCAACCCCCTGCTTTTCAAACTTTTCAAAAAAAAGTACAGCCACTACCACCTACCTAACCCAAGACCATCCATGGGTTATAGTGTTACAGCTTTAATTAATGGTACCCACTTTAAATAAGCTAGGTTAGTTCCAGGTGTTTTTTTTACGGCATGATCTGCAGAGAATTTAAGGATAAAACATTTACATAACCCGTTGTTCTTGTATCTTATACCCTCTAAATGGAGAAACACAATTATTAATTAAATATTCCAAACTCCAAAAAAATTAATTTAAAAAAAAAATGAGTTCATTTTTGTCTTTTGCTACTGTTCGGTTTTGTCCCCAGAACTTCAGAACTGAGATGAACCTGCTACCTGACCCTACTTCAGAGATTATCAGTCGTTGAAGGGCAACCATCAACCGAACAAATGGTACTTGGAAAATGTTTTTAGAAAACATTTTTATTTTTGTCTTCCTTTCAGGAACCTCAGTATTTACATATTATTGATAATAAACTCTTTCTGCAGCAATTATTAAATTTATCAACTTTTGGGGTGAAGAGAAATATGTTCTTGAACTAAAAAAAAATTTATATAAAATACATATACATATTTTCTTCGATAGGCACATCCCTAATCACATTACCCCTGCTCATCTTACAATGAGAGCAGTAAATATAAATAAAGTAACATGATTAAACAAAGATAATTAAATAATCATTTTAAACAACCATAAAAGGATATAAGCATACATAAACATAAGGTTAACCTGAATGAAAAAACATTAAATCAAGAAAAAACTGCATAACCATACATAAATACATTAACATACATCACTTGTTAATGCTAGCGATTGGTTGCTAAGCTTTCATTAAACCCTGATGAGCTAAACGAGTTTATAGCGGCTAATAACAGTCACCAATCCAGTTACTGAACATTTTACCGATATAATTATTGGTTTGAATCAAAATGACCTTAAAATTAGTACGTTCAGTCGTGAAATAGGTCGCTCATTTATTAAATTTAGTGACAAGTGGCATCGTAAGTTATATGTTATTATAGTTTATTTGCTTAATCACGATTATAATACTTGTCTTTTCAAATTCTAGTAGGAGTATATAATAGATTCATTTTTTGATTTTTAATAATTGATAAAAAATCCTGTTCTAGAACAACTCAAGGACCCTGAACCCAAGGTTCATGGTAGAAGGTTTTTTTAGTAAAACAGTTATCCAAGGATGTGATCTCACCAAGATCACTTTCAACCGCCAGGTTTTTCCTCTAATTAAGAGCATCCACTCTATAAAGGATGGGTGCGCCTCAAGAGGGTCGTTATATACCACAGGGCTTATCATGATTAAATAATTTATCTGTCACAGCCGAAGTTGAACACGAGACCTTCAACATAGCAACTAAGCATTCTACACACTGAGCTTTCCCGTTTCCTAATAAAATATAAAGCATACAAATAAAGGTAAATAAAAAATAAAACAATACGATTTGAAATTAAAAATACATCAAAGTAGGAAGAAACGCTTACTTTATTTTTTTTGAACAATAATACGTAACAAAATAAAGTATTTTACAATTGTTTGGCAGTTTATTCCAAAATTTTTGTATTTACAGTGTTAATAACAACGGAAAAATGAAATAAAAAGAACAATAATTTATTACACAACAATTATTTTTCGGTTTTTAAATGAAATTGATAAATGGAGTCAAAACTAGAGGTTTAAAATAAATTCCCACAAATCCCGTCAAATCACTTTTACCCTCCGTCATAAACCAACGACTTCCTGTCCTCCTGTATCGTTTAATAACATCCCACTAATTACTGTTGAACAGGTCCGGTACTTAGGACTACACATTGAAAAAAAATTAACTCGGGATCCTCATACTAGACTGGAACGACAAGAAACAGCACGCCATTTCGGGCTACTTCAACATTTACTTGACAAACGCTATAAGCTCTCAATTAATTACAAAACACTCATATACATGACAATCATTAGACCCATCTGGACTTACGGAATAGAGCTTTGGGGCTCAACTAAACCATCGAATTCCTCTTGTATTCAATCCTTACAATCAAAATCCTTGGTAAAATCCTCAATGCTCCTTACTTTGTTACGAACAAAGTAATCCACAATGACCTTGATGTCACATTTGTCGCTGATTTGGCCCGAACCCGATATCAATCTTTTCATGAAAAACTTCATTCCCACTCAAACCCACTTGTTTCAAACCTAGCAACTTCTTCAATTCCTGATAATCCTACAAAGCGTCTGAAAAGAACATGGCCTCGTTTTCTCATAAAAAGTTGAACTTTTTATTTTAGTACTACCACTGGGTAGTTTCTCTACTTGTCTTTTCATGCCAATGTAAACATTCATTATATTTACTTGATGTATCCTGTTTTCAGAATTTCATTAGATAACTTGAAAAAAAAAATGAACTTGATAATAATTTGTCAAATTTCATTGCACACAATACTAGAAGGTTGTAAAATTTCAACAGATATTTTCATTTTACCATATCAGAATTTATATCTTCAAAATAAATAATTAATCTTTTTCTCTTTTTTCGCTCAGTGCATAGAGCGCTTAGTTACTTATCTGTATGTTTCGAACTTGATACCAGCTGTGGCAGATTATTTATGATAAATTATTTATTTGTTAATTAGCCTTGAAGGCACTCCTGAGGTCTCACCCAGCCTCTATAAAGTGGATACCCTTAATTAGGAGAAAAATCTGAGACGCAGTTGAACGTGGTCTCGGCCATATCACGTTTTTGTACAACTGTTGGCTTAGAAACGGTATAGCTCCTACCATGTCGTTACCAAATATCCTTTATGGGTGGAACATGTTAAAGATTTTAAATCACCTGAAAGTCCTAATAATTTTAATTATTACGAATTTTAAATTTAAATCTAGAGTAGTTAGCCACCCTGAATTACACTAGATAACATCAGTTCAGAGAAGTAGCATATTTACTAAACAACTATTTGGGATCTACTGCTGAGTAACTACCGAATGGAAGAGACGAATCGATTGTGGTTAGTCTCGGTGACTGTTCCGGAGCTGACAGGAAATCGATTGTGGATCGATTATTAAGCAAGGCCTTAATTATCGGAAGCAAGGGCGTAGCCTATCGAGGAGCTACTGCACACATCTTGCTCGTTCCGATCACGCGATCAAGTTGTAACTCTTTCAAACGGCCATCTTGGGCGATATATGATCATTGAAGGGATCCATTTGGAGCACTATACCAATGTGATATTTGACCGACCAAAGTTACACAACATGAAGCAAGGCACATTTATTTTTATTAATACTATTTGGACTATTTTCATGAAAATAAGGCATTTTGCCAAAAAACATGATGAATTTAAATAGCGAGTTTTCTAAGTTTCTTTTTCCAAAACATGTGTAGCTGGGAATTGGAGTTGCCGTGCCTTAGGTACAGGGTTCGAAACCAGCTGCTTAGCAAACTTTTATTTAATCTGTTAGGAGCCGGAGATGGATCCTAGAACCCTCTAGGGGATCACCCAACCGCCATAAAGTGGTTACCTAAAATAAAGGGGAGAATCTGGCTAATGAGCGGGATTTAGGACAAATCACCTGCCTGGACAACCGTTGTCTAAGAAACAGCGCAGTATCTACCACGTACTGAACCCAAGACCCTTCATGGGTAGTAGTAGTATAGGTTTTGTTTCCTTTACATGTGTATCTGATTATTCCCAAAAGTAGTTTTTCCTCCAACAGTTAAAATGGATTCGTCAAAGTACTCACTTAGTTAACCCTAGGATTATTTTAAGGGTTCAAATCTGGCTATTATTTAATCCGTTAATAGCCACGGATGGACCCGGTGGGATCTACTTACCCTGCATTCCCACAGGGTCTCATCCAGCCTTTATAATGACTGTGGATATCCTTAATTGGCGGTGGGAGGGGCACAACCGTTGTCCGAGTTGTAGATGTACAAATTAAAAAAAAAAAAAAGTTAAACAAGGAAGTCAGGTATCCTCCACATCAGATATTCTATATAATAATGAAGATAATAACGGTTCGATCAGATTCAACTTGACGACTAATATTTTAACACAGCCGACTTGATTCTCCACATCGAACCATAAATCGATTTAAAGCATTTCAAGATGGCGGGTAAGATAGCTGAGGAATTGCATTTAATTGCCAGATGTCTCTATCACAAGGAGATAGCGCAGACAGAGCCGCTTCCATTTTAGGAACTACATTTCCTCCCGAGTTGTGTAACCTCAGTGTGCTGGTGATTCAGGCTCGGGTCCTAATGCCCTACTTAGGTTCTCTCTAGGTGACTCACCTAACACCTGTAGGTTCCCTTTAAGGTTATCCATGATACTCTTAAAGTACCTTTACCAAAATAATACACTTACAACCAAAATCAAGGACGAAACAGTCTTAAAAAGCATTAAATGGGATCACAGGGTAAAATATAGGAGTTAATCTTCTTTCTTTGTTTCATTTAAGGCCACGTTTATGCTGCTATGGTTAATCGGACGATGGGGAGTCCTAAATTTTGGCCAGGATTTTGGGTAACGACATGGTAGGAATTGGACTGTTTCTAAGGCAATAGTTGTACAAAAACGTGATTTGGCCGACACCACTCTCAACTTCGTTGCTGATTTTTCTCCTAATTAAGGGTATCCACTTTATAGAGGCTGGGTGGGCCCTCAGGAGTGTCTTCAAGGCTAATAACAGCATAATTAATTATATTCCACAGATGTTGTCAAATTATAAATCATATAGATACGTAACTCAGCGTCTTAAGCTACACACGACACTTCCAGGTGTGGTACATGAAAAAAAATCTAGAAGACCCGGGTTCGAGTCCCGGTCCTGGACATATCTTTTCTTTTCAAATAAAATTATTTAAAAATTAATAACAAATAAAATAAAATAAATCGTGAAAAAAAAAGTTACAGAGATGGAGAAATGGAAATATCTGTTGAAATTTGACAGCCTGCGAGCAATGAAAATTAACAGTTTCTTTAAAAACCGAAAAGAAATGTTTAGGTAATAATTTATTATTCTTTTTATTTCATTTTAGCCGTTGTCAATAACACTGTAAAGAGAAATGAAAGGGATATGCTGCCGGAAAATTGTTATTTTTAATGATTTAAAATATTTTTTATAATTTCTTTTATTTTATTTGTTATTGATTGTATTAATTTTTAAATATTTTTATTTGTAAAGAATATATATGTCCAGGACCGGGACTCGAACCCGGGTCACTAGCCTGGAGCTCTGCCAATTGAGCTATCCTGGTTCGCCTCCCGGCCATAGACACATCCTTTCCTTTCACTGATAAAAATTAATACAATCAATAAAAAATAAAATAAAATAAATTATAATAATATATATGACGTAAGTCGACAAGATCCAAATTAAAATAATGTTCAAAGAATATTCTTCCCCTCGTATACATCGCAAATTTCAAGAACGCGGGGACATGGGATCAGTGAAAGGAAAGGATGTGTCTATGGCCGGGAGGCGAACCAGGATAGCTCAATTGGCAGAGCTCTGGGACATATCTTTTCTTTTCAAATAAAAATATTTAAAATAATTTTTAATTGTCCTGATTAGGATAGGGACTCCCATTCCACGTCCCCTTCCGAAGAACGGCATTTGATAGTTTACTAGCTTTAAAAAAAAAAATACTAGGGCCACCTGGCGGGGTGCGAACCCGTGACTTGGGCATAGTTAGTTGTCGTGCTACTAATAATTAACATGTAACGGAGATTAGTTTCGGATATGTCTTTATCAACCGGACGACGAAACACTAATCCGGTATAAGATCTAAACAAATGAATTTCGGGTTTTGTAAATATAAATAAGAATCTCTCTTGTCAAGGAATAGCTTTTGGATAACATGAACGAAATCATTTGTTTTTTGTTTATTAAACATCACTTTGTCCTGCTGTAGCTAATCGGACGATGCTACAGTGGGAAATATAAGTTTTGCCTATCCCGGTTTAGTTAGGATATGTATTTTTAACGAGTACCTGACATCGTACAGACTCGGGACCGCTTAACGTCCCTTCCGAAGGACGGCATATCCAAAGATTGTTTACTCTCTTTAAAAAAAAAAAAATTAACCCCCTTGGAGTTTTAATAAGGGAGTAGGATTTTTTTTTTATAAGGGTCAAAACTAAAAAAAAGATATTACATATAAAATATATTTGATGAGGCATAAAACACGAAACCAGAGGCTCATAGTTAAACCAAATCCCAATACGCATGCTCAAGTATTTTTTAATTATCTAAATTTTCGCTTATTATTGTTCTTATTACAGAATACAACAAAATATATTTAAAAAATGATAGTTACTACAAAAACTAGTCAAAATGAATATTTTCGAAGAATTCAAAACATGGAGAGTTTCGATTATTTCAGTTAGTAAATATTAAATTCCATCTTTTTTCGCTTAACTAAGTAGGAGCAATGCGAGAGACGTACGGACGTACGTACTGATATCTCAACGAAAATAAATCATAATTGGTTCAGGAATTTTTCATTTATAAGCACTATGCTAGGAAGTAGTGTAACTCAATGTTTAGAGCGTCGAGTTACTGAACTGTAGATCTTGGGTTCGAAACTGTGGCAGAGAAATTATTTATTATGTTATTCTAATCCTTGGATCAATCTAAAGAATGGGACTTTAGATTCTCCTGGGCACAGCCAATCTTTATAGAAAGTGTGGTCTGGGGGAAAACCTAGCAGATAAGGTTGACATAGCAAAATCACCTTCCAGCACAAAATGCTTGACTAGGCACGGTAAAGTCTCTACCATGTACTGAACCCCAAACCATTCACGGGTTGTAGTGGTAGAGGTATACATCGTACCAAATAACCTCAACGCGTGCCTTAATATAATTTAAATACGCCGAAAATATGATTACTCTAGTTCGTCTAAAAAAAAAAACATATGAATTCGTACCTTTCTAGCAAAAGATTCTCAATTTGTATTAATGAAGCAGCGCACGAATACATTGTCTTTTAATACAATTCAAATCTTACAAAACATCTGCCAAACGAGCCTGTCAACATTTGGAGTACATAATAACATGCATTTGAAGGCCAATGATTTGTCGTTTGCAAACACAGCCTATGGAACGAGCATTTTTTGAAATATCAACATGTCAAGGGCAAAACGTTTGGACATTAATAATGGTCATTGACGGATATGATTAATTAAAAATGATACTATATCAATCTTATGATAATAGAAGAGGAATCATGTGGTTATATATAATATGTAATACTCGTATATCACTCCTTCAAAAGAAGTAGCAATTGTATAGGTTCAAGATTTTTAATTCAAGGACGACATACCTAATATTACATTTCCAAAGTGTTTTTTAATAAAGTCATGTTTTGAGTTGTAGTATGTTTGAAGTTAAAGTTTTATTGGAATAATGGCATAAGTTAAAATTTTAAAAAAATTGGAGGTTTTAGAAATTTTCTGACGGTTAATAAAATAATTTCAATACCATCATTACATTGGGAATACTTTGTTTTAGCAATAACCAAATTTTCGTTTTTTAAAAATTAAGATGGAACTTTCAAAATTAAATTTTTGAGTTATGACCTTGTTCTTTTGAATGAGCGCTTTGTATATGACATATAATAACATAAGTACTTTTTAAGTACTAATGTAAATACTATATGATTTTTATTAAAAAGCCTTTTGAGCTCGATATATCGTCCCTGCTATCGCAAAGTATCGAATGGGAAAAAAACAAAAGTTTTCGTTGTCGATATATAGCAGTTGCTTTAGGATTGATAATTGATATAAAATTCATACAGGGGCATCTATCAGTCACAAAAACAATGTAAAACGGAATAAGAGAATTAACATATATCCTTTCATGAGTAATTTAATAAATTAATTATATTAGTTTCAATTATTTAGTTGTAATTAATTAATTGAAACTAAATTATAAATAAGAAAAATAAAATAAATATTTACATATATAAAAATTTAATGTAATATAAACTAGTTCGGCATAAAATTAGTTAAGGTAAAGAACAAGGTAAAAGCAAAATGTTTATCATTCGCGAATGAATGGCTTCGTCCTTCGTCTCTCAAAGCGAGCAAGAGGTAATAACCCAAATTGAACAATTGAAAGAGATATCAGAAAAAGCAGGAAAGAAAGGATGTTTCAAAAGAACCGAAATGATGAAAAATGTCCGGGAAACAAAAAGGAATATTAAGACAAAACATGGGACAATCAAAACGGTCAAGCAGTTTAAGTATCAAAGGGAAATTCTAGATTATGATAGACGTGGCACTGAGGCGACCTAAAGAAGGGAAGTGAAAATAAGAGAGAGTCGGACATTTGAGTAAGGATGTCTACAATAAAAGGAATTTCTCGAAAAAGGTTAATATCAGGTACAATGAAACACTAGCGAGAACGATCCTATTATAAGAGGACGGAAACAATAAAGTTTACTAAGTTGGAGAAATTTCTAAAAATAGAGAGAAAAATCCTAATACGTATCCGCGAGCCAAGAAAAGTAGGAGAAAATACTGGCTTAAAATAAATATAAAACTGTAAGAGGAAACTGGGGAATCGGAAACAGAAATAAGGAAAATGAGATTAAAATTGAACATAACAATAAATTTAAGTAGGCAGCCATGATGACTCCCTAAAGAAGTGAAAACTCAAAACTTTAGAATAATAGTCTTCTTTTTTGAAATTATAAATCAATTGTCTGAATTAATTAAATTTAGATATGTATAATGTATACACCCCAGCATCGTATGTGATAGAATCACGTCGCACCGAATCGGATCCAATGTAGGTGTAGCCTTAGACGTGCGGTTATTAACTTTTTATGAATTCACTCGTTACTCAGTCCAACTTTACATGACTTTTGGTAGGGGAAAAACCTATGCGGTCGCGACATGCTTGTGACGTATTGTGCGAGATTAGCAACTTTTCTGTTCCCTAAAAGATTTTATTTGTCATATTTAAATGTCTTGTTTTATGAAATGGTTGGAAGTACAAGTGAGTTTAGTATTGTTGAATTTATAACGCTATTGTTGAACGACGAAAATAATGCTAAAAATGAAGTTGGGGGTGGAGTCATATTAAACACTAAATAAATGGTTACTTATTTTATTTAGTGCCGACATATCGACCCACTTTGTGGGTCATCTTCAGGGCTAATGGAAGCTGAGGCTACACTAGAAGCGGTCTGACCGCTTTAGTAGACTATTTAGTGTTTAATTTGACTGCACCCCCAACTATTTCTTTCCTTATTCAGATCTTCCAGTTAACTATCTCCTCGGATACTTAAATTATTAACATTGGCCTGGTTTTCACATATACTGACATTCCGAACAATAATTACATACATTTTCAAGTAGTTTAATCAATCAATACATACTTTGATGGGGGCTGCTCTATATAAAATATCAACAATTTAATTTAAATAATAAATGGTATTTAGTTATATTATTTGTATTTCCATAGATTTTAATGAACTTTTCCTGCAACCATTGAGTAATGCTATCCATAGTAATGCTATACTAAAACTGCTGTGGAAAGTCCCACTTTCCCCACACTAGTGAGGGAAAGTAACACTCGCCTAGATCGAATTTGACAATCAACACTCTATTATTTTAAATATTAAATGGCGGTATTATAATATTATTCATTTTATATTCCTAAAATGTTAAAATAAATAATTGTAGAACTACTTTATATTTAATATAGCCTTAAATGCATTAGAACCTTCAGCCATCAGAAGTTTGGAGATCTAACTTTAAGACAGTGATCAGACCACAAACAAAATAAAAAACGGAAATAGATAGTGATGAGTTCATAGAATTTACTCCTCCATTCATAAAAGAACAGGCTGAACAGGCAATAAATCAACTTTTACCAAAACACATCTAAAGTCAGATATAAAGAGAAATATAAATATAAATCAAGATATATTAATATAAGTTTATTTTATTTTTGTATGTGTTATGAGAATATTATTTTCTAAATAATAATAAGTAAATGTTTCAATGAGTAAACCCTCCTAGAGTTATAATTTCCATGGTTAGGAATAGAAAATTGTAAGAGATAGCACAAGTGTAGTTTTAACAAATCTAAAGTTTCACCATTAATTTCTTAATTTTTAAATTGTTGCATGAAAAATGTAATATTTAACACGTGAGAAAAGTGCTTATAACACCCTCGTTTAATTCAAGTAAAGTAACTCGGGTGTAATAAAGTGGCACTTTCCTAACTTGCCAAATAAATGACTATTATTTTCATTTTTAGCATTATTTTCGTCGTTCAACAATAGCGTTATAAATTCAACAATACTAAACTCACTTGTACTTTCAATCATTTCATAAAACAAGACATTTAAATATGACAAATAAAATCTTTTAGGGAACAGAAAAGTTGCTAGTCTCGCGCAATACGTCACAAGCATTCGCGATCGCATAGGTTTTTCCCCTACCAAAAGTCATGTAAAGTTGGGCTGAGTAACGAGTGAATTCCTAAAAAGTTAATAACCGCACGTCTAAGGCTACACCTACATTGGATCCGATTCGGTGCGACGTGATTCTATCACATACGATGCTGGGGTGTATACATTATACATATTTTACTATATATTATAGTAAAATATAAATGTATTAAAAATAATTAATAAATAATCTTAATTTTATAAACATAAAGAACCAAATGTTATAACTCTCGATATATTTCAGTCATTTGGTTTGCTAGCGACGTCCCATCGTATCACACCGGATCCAATGTAGGTGTAGCCTTAGGGGTAGACCGAGACGTAGGTGGGAGGATTTCGTTAAGAGTGATCGGGCTTCGGTAGCGGTCCGTGGACAGAAGTTTGTAACCAGAAATTGGTGGTGTCGGCATGGAGCCTTCGGGTTCGCACAGCCTTATTTTTATAAATATAAATTAAAATATTCTATACAACATAAATATACCTACTAATAATGAAATCGAATAATCGATTAAAAGTCGATAATTGAACGAGTTCAAGGTATTCATTATTGAAACACTTCGCCAGGCAGAGGCATGTCATGAAGATTTCATGTTTTCCCCTCCCTCGACAAATATGGCCAACGCATACGCAGCTTGCGACATCTTGCAGAGCCCCAGAAGGCATAACGTCTTGCATGGCTTTAAGCGGTCTAGAAATCGTTAGGAAATTTTTCCGTTCTTTTTTTATTTCTTGCAGATAAGAAAAGAAAACGGAGAGTGATGTTGACTAATAAGGGGCATAATTCTTGTAATAACTAGCGCTTTTGGTATACCGGAAACTGAGCGGAGCAAAACGGAACTAAGATTTACTAGATAATATTGTTCTGAGTGAAATAAAACCAATTTTATTTTAATATCTACATTATGATATTCTTTATCTATTCATATTTTACATTAATTGTACATCATTCCTTGCTTTGCTTTATTTAATATTATTTATCGATTTATTAGTCATTAAATGTTATTACTAATGTCCGACAGGGGGGCGACCTGTAGTGTAGTGATTAGTATAGCAGCCTACTATGTCCAAGATCGTGGGTTCGTAGCCCGGAAGGTGGCCCTAGGACATTTTAAAAGGGAGTTAAAAATCCTTGGTTATCCCGTCTTTCAGAAGAGACGTAAAACGGGTGGTTCCCAGCCTGTGCGATGAAAGGAACTCGTTAAAGATCCCTGTAAGAATTTGACCTGGATAAGCAAAATTCATGACTCGCACTGAAGCATCGTCCGATTAGCCATAGCAGCACAAAGTGGCGTTAAAAAAACAAACACAACATTCCACTTATCAACACCAATAAAATCCTCTTGTTCAATTTCTTTCCTACTGTCTGTTACCTGGACTTCCTATGCATAGATTAAAAATATAATGGCCTGGAGACCGGCCAGAAAACATTAATCAGTTCAAAAATTTGATATTCCCGCAAATAGAGGGGGAAAAACCATTGAGAAAGAATTGGCTGGATACGATTCTGCAGATGACAAAAAAACCCTGTTCAACAACACGTGAAGGTTCTTGGATTCAGTAAAGGGTAGAGACTGTACTGTTTCTAAGACAACGGTTGTGTAGGGAGGTGATTTGTCCTAAATCACGCTCAACCGCCAGATTTTCCCCCTTTTTAGAGGCTGGGTGAGCCTCAGGAGGGTACTAATTCCATCTCCGGCTCCTAACAGATTAAATAAAAGTCTGCCAGCGAGCGGGATTTAATCCAAGGACCATTGCCATGGTGTAAAACGGGTGGGCAACTCAGGGCTCTACCACTGAGCCACTCCGCTCCCCAAAAGTGACAAAAAAGAACAATAAATAAACATTTTAATACAGAGCCAAAGCTTAACCCTAGAGCATACCTTCCTTTGTTATAAACTAGTGTTGTTTCATTCGAATTCTTGAAATTAGTCACAGAAATAAGACTCTAAGTCAGTGACAAAACAAGATTCATGACATAGAGACGCCCCTGTTAGAAAACAGTGTCACTAGAGAAACATGGCCGATAAGTCATATTGTTTCTACAAAGAGATACGAAAAGACCAGCGCTGCCATAACTAAATGTTAGGATATATTTATAAACTTGTTGGCAAAGGCATAGTGGAAGAATAAACTCTCTTCAACGGCCAGGCCTTATTATTTTTTTTTTTTAAGAATCCAGTTCTGGCAAAAGTTGGTATTTGGAGAGAACTGTATTTTTGAAACAGTTGTATAACAATAAATATGGTAATTGTTCCGCAGGTTGCCGCTTCCAATCGAGTCACTAGTTATAAACTTCTCATTCCAATATTTAATATTTTTTTTTAAATAGAATAGAAAGATATAGCTAGCATTCACTAAGTACCAAATGATAATGGCTAACGACTTCCTGACCACGGCATGCAGAGGACTGGTTGTTGGAAGCACAATGTTTTCCCGCAAAAGTATTCATCTTGCCACTTGGCGATCAAATGATGGGTTAACCACCAATCTAAATAGTTCATGTCCTCATGAGTGCGAGACATATAACCAGCCGGGTGGACGTGGGGTTTTATCGCGGAGCGAATATTGACTCCGATCATTACCTTACTGTAGCAAGGATACGAACAAGAATATCGATGGTAAGAAACGGGAGAAAAATGGAGATAGACAAAGTTAACACACAAAAACTAAGGATCCAGAGGGAAAAGAAAAATACTTGACACTCCTAAATGAGAAAATCAGATCCTTGGAAAATGGGGTAAGCATCAACAACAGACGGAATCAATGCAGAGAGATTATTAAGGACGTATCAAACAATGTTTCGGAAAAGGCACCATCTACAAGAAAAACCTCATTGTTTGATGCCGACTGGCAAAAATTAAGGAACAAAAAATGCGGCATATCGGCATATATATATATAAGACTCACTAGGAACTCAGTCAAGTTATTAAAGCACTTAAAAGGCGAATAAATAAAACAAATTATAATACAGAATCGAGAAACATGGGAACTTTACTTGAGCCTTAGTACATAGTCTAACCTTCCTTTGAGTTTTTAGACCGAGTGTAAGTGGGAGGATACCTCAAAAATAAACCAAGCTATAGTTTCTTCCATATTATTTCCGAAATTTTTTATCACGCGATAATCAATATTTTAAATGATTTAATAGTTTCAGTTTTAATAAATATATACAAAGCACTTTATTGTTATACTTTAACATAAGAAGCTTATCCAGAGCGCCCCAGATAGAGGATTCCATTTGTAAATAATCTTCTTCTCAGGAAAGATGTTCTATAAATACTGTTCGTGTAAAAATAGATTTGAGGAGAACAGTTGGGTTTGCCACTACACCCTAAATAATATTTCATGTATTAGTTAATAGACATTAATTTCTATGAAAGCCTAAATGGTATAAATATTCCTGAACACAATAACCTGCACATAATATGATTTTTTCCTCTCAATAAATTTTAGTTAGCCTTGAATCGACAGTGTGGGGTTTTGAGACACTCCCGGGGCACACCTAGCCTCTGTCAAGTCGTTACTGTCCACTGGGAGGGGGGGGGGGCCAGGTGCTTGAGGGTGATTTCTGCCAAATCATCTTGCTGCACAACCGTTGGCTTAGAAACTGCCGTTTTTTTTTTTTTATGTAAGCAGAATTCTACTTTCTTAAAAACATTCGATAGTGCATGCATATATCGATTAAATGTTTTATTTTATCACTAAAATTACTGCTTAGTATTGATAATTAGTAAACTAATGTGAATACCACGTTCCATTTAAATTCGAAAACATTAAAATTGCTATATTTTGTGTAAAGGCTTAAAGAAGTCAGGAACAACGACTTTGTAATTTAACAATTTTTAAATTTTTTTATAGTTTAACTGAGTCTTGCGCAATACGATCCGTTGCTAGGAAACACCTATAAAATATTAAATCACATAACAACAATTTTTTTACATAGAGTAATAAAAATCAAGGAAAATTTTTCATTACAGTTGTATGTAGTGACCAAAAAGGAAATAACAACAAAATGTTACAATTCCAAACCTTTACAGCAGTCAAAATGAACATTTCCATAAAAAATTGTATTCATGATTAAAATATATTCATAACAGTTAACAAAACACCTCCTAAAATTCAATATTGAGATGGAATGAATGGTGGATTAATTCAAATAAATCTCCAAGTTTACTTACGCTTATTCCAAGACTGACCACCAATAACTACAAATTAATAAAATCAACAAATTACAAGCATAGGTTTTATTTGAAAATGGACATACCAAATCATACTTACACAGATTTCACATAATCAGTGACAATACTTGTTCAATAAACAAAAACAGATAATTTATGGCTGCCAAATGTAGGAAAGGCAATGATCAAAATTAATTATTTCAATAATATTAAGAAAGGTTAGCCAGTGTCTAAACACGAGCTATATAATACATTTCGTCCTGAATTCATTAATAGTCACAAATTTGAAAAGATTACTTCAAATTAAGAATATATCTACATTGTAAAACAGATGTAATAATTTAATAATTTTTATTATTCATATCAGGATGAAAGTAATAATGTTTTTGTATAAATTTTAATTATTACATGTGTCATTAACTCATAGAACTGAGTTGCCATGCCGAAAATCCTGGTTCAAATCCCGCTACAAGGTAAAACTTTTATTAAGTTTGTTACCAGCCGGAGATGGATCATATAGGATCGAGGACCCTCTCTGTGGCTCAACCAGCCTCTATATAGCGGGTACCCAAAATAAGGGGGGAAAATCTGGCGGTTGAGCGTAACCCAGGACAAATCACCTCCCTGCACAACCGTTGCCCTTGAAACAATACAGTCTCTACCATTTACTTAACCCCAGAAACATTCACGGGTTGCAGTGGTATAGGTTAGTAATTCATATTTTATAAACTAATTAAAAGGCACATAGTAAACTGTAGTATGGAATGTGCAAATAAATAAATGGTACTTTTAAAGTAAACATTTGAAAAAAACATTTAAAAAAATGATTACATGGAAGTAAAATTAAGCACATTCTAATCAATCAAAGAATTATATAATTTACTCATTACCACACTATAACTGAACTTTTGTTAAATACATATCGATTATTAAATGAATTTTAATAAATTAAGTCTATTTTTGGTACTTTAGTCTAGTCACAAGTGAAATATTAACCAAACCACACTATTAGAAAGGTCTTATGTGAAGGTTTCCTGTAGATTTCAACAGGTCTCTTGCCTTTTAAGTAGAATGGATCAAAAAGGTGATAGTAAGACCATATTAGGAAGGCGAGATGCCGAAGGTCATCAATCAAGAAGTTTAATGTTTATGATTATCATAAACTAGATGAGCCTATACATATATATATTAAACAATAATTTGTAGATGCAAAAATGATTTGAAAAAGCACATTTAAATGATGGTCCTGATTTATTTTATAAAATGTAGAATAGCAATAAGGCAATAAAAGATGAAAAAAATTAAGGGAAAAAAATCACAGATAAAGCAGAAAATTACTGGATTAGTAGCAATATTTCATAACTTAAAAATAAAATATATTTAAAACCAATCCTAGATAAAACTATAATATTAAAAATAATCCTTATCTCAAAGAGAATATACATTATCACTTAACTGTGACAAAGAAAACGATTATAAAAAGCAACACAGTATTACTCTGACATAATAATATAAAAAACTAAATAGATAAAAATTAATTAATTAAAATTATTGTTTATAATTACCATAAACTATATTGGAAGAGTGGATTTTAAAAAAGGGTTTTGATATATTTTGTTAAATGTGGAATAGTATTAAGGCAATAAAAAGTCAAAAAAATCACAGTTAAAGCAAAAAATTACTGAATCAATAGTAATATTTCATATCTTACAAAAAAAAATCAGATACATTTAAAACCATTCCTTGTGACCCAAGTATGATCAATTCAAAATACTTTAAGATACTATATAAATACAGAATAAACCTTACCTCAAAGAAAATTTGGTGAAAGTTATGAACACAAGTTTCTAAAAATATTCTAATCCAATCAGAGAAAATCTTCATTACCATTATAATGAAAACAACTACAACACCAATAAAATAACAGATAATACAATATAAAGAATTAAAATTAATTATGCTATAATGAAATTTTACCTACCATTACCTCCAATCCTCATAATTTATAAAATATTCCACAGCATTAAGGAAATAAACTAGAGAAACTAAAGAAGAAATCCAATAGATGGATTTTATTTTCATTTTTTTATCTAGTTTAAGGAATAAAAAATTTCTATTTTAAACACACACACACACAATATTTCTAATTTTTCCATGCAGCCGATATGTTCTTCACTGGGATTATCAAAAAATACCAATTTGTCAATCAGATAATGAAGTAATGCATAAAATATTTGACGTGGAGGAAAAATAACTGTAAGAATTTATTAATATATTAATGCACGGGTGGGATTTCAAAATAAAAGAGGAAAAAAAGTAAATAAAATATTAATGAAAAATGTATTGTAAAAAAAATATACAAAAATAACTTTTAAAAAATTGACTAATACTAAATAGGAACTATAATTACCCTGTCATATAGGAACAAAACTAAATCACAAAGATTACTTATAATAAAAATCCATTAATACAAGATCGCAACTAAATCATAAGAATTATTCATAACTAATTCACTGATCAAAAAAATATATAACATTCAAAAAATACTTATAATCAATAATACATAGCAAGTAAATGCAGATATCTAATATGAAAAAAACCAATTAAATAAAAATAGAAACACTAAAAATAAGCTCATAAATTATTTTAAACCGTTTAAATATTAGTTAGTGAATAAATAAAACTATTGCTCCCAATTTAGTAAGCAATGAAAACACTTGAGAGGAAAAAAAAATGAAAATCATCTTTTAAGGCTACACTTAAATTAGCTTATCTTAAATATAAATTTGAGAAACTCTTGTACACCGTTATAATAGTGATTTTACAATTTAATATTATTTTAAATATAACAATAATGTATGTCAGGATTGCATGTTAAATGAACATCAATAATGGTGATTTAATAATAAATAAAGATTCAGTAAACAATAACAATAATAATTTGATAAAATATGATTTGAGAAATAAATAGATGTAATTTAATCGTTAACATAATAAATAAAATAAGGAATAACGTGTGAAAAACCACATTATTTAATACGTATCAATGCATTCTGGTTAATTATATAATTGAAGATGTGGGAAAATTTCTTGTTTTATAAGCAAGAAATATGAAACAATTTTTTTATATATATAAATTAATAATGAGTGTAATAATCAGGGGAGGGAGAGAAAAATCCATCTCATTTGATGATAAGTAGGAAATTAATAACAAAAATGTTTAACTAAGTATAAATAGATTCAACGGAAATACTATTAGATTCAGTATTTGTTCTACCAACCAGCAATCTATAGCAATAATTTTATAATTCACTAACTTCATTTAGGACTTATGCAACAAATATATCATCTAACAAACCTACAATCATCAAAGTGGAACTCACATAAACAAATTAGAAGAGTATAAATACTGACTTAATAATCAAATGGAATATTTGATGCAATAAATCTAATAAAACAGCTGATTTAATAAATTTAATAGAACATATGATCTAATAAATCAAAAAGAACATCTGATGTAATAAATCTATCTAAAAAAGAACATCTAATGCAATAAATATAAAGGAACTTCTGATGCAATAAAAAACTATTCCTTGATACTTAGGCCAATAAATAAAAACTAATTATGACAAGGATATTTTAGCAGAAATGGATCTCCCAGATAGATATACATTGATGAATACAAGCGCAGCAAAATCTTTAGCATCTACAGGTGTCGAAGCTAAAGGATGATATACTGGTGGCCGGTGAACTGTATTATCGTGCCTAACAATTATTACCTGAAAACATTTTAAAAAATAAACTAAAATAATAAATAAAATGTTATAGTTCAATTATAGACCAGTAAGGAAGTGAAAGATCAATGTGCCAAGATCTCTGGTTCAATTTCTTTAAGAAAAACTAAATAAATCAAAATAAAAAACAATAATTTTACTTATTTATTTAAGTAAAGCAAACCTAGCCCAGGTAAGGTAATCTCGTAACACTTATTATTTAAACATTTTTAATTGATACTAAGGCGATAAAATACAATATCAACATAGGTGAAGGCGATAAAATACAATACCAACAAGTTTTTAATATAACAAAATATCTTTTTATTAATAAACACCTGCTGCTTTTGTTTGTTCATTTAACGTCACTTTATGCTGCTATGGCTAATCAGACGATTCTACATTGGGAGCTTTAAATTTTGCCTATCCAGGTTTGATTAGGATAGGGATTTTTGAGTACCTGAGGCTCGGGACCCCCGTTTAACGTCCCTTCCGAAGGACGGCGTAACTAAGGATTTTTTACTTTAAAAAATCCTAGGGCCACCTGCCGGTGGTTACGAACTTGCGATCTTGGGCTTAGTAGTTGGTTACGCTAACCACTAGACCACAGGTCGCCCCCCATAAACCCCTGCTGTAGATAGAGGATTCTAAATATACACTAATTCAATACTAAAATGATGCAATTAACAAGAATAACAAAATATAAAAAAATTAACAAAACAATAGCAACTAATTTTGGAGTAAGATGTGCCTCAATGCTTCGATCCGCTTAACAGCCTTGGGTTATCAATCTATTATTTCACCTTATGATGACTTATACTTTACATGTTAAACATAGTTAAAAGGCCTAATAGAAGCTTCACTACATATAGTGAATGTTAATAGTAATTTTTTTTAAATTGTTGAGTTTAGAAAATTGTAGTTGCTCGCAGTTAAAATGATATTGAAGTCATCATACCTTTCCTCTAATACTTTATTTTTAGGTTAAACTAAATGTTGGGGAGAGCGACACCATAAAAAAAAAAAAAAAACCAACAGGTGTGTAAATCTCTGACCACGTGTCAATAATGCCGGCTATTTTGAGCACTTACGATGTAAATAAAATTATGGATGAAAAAATAATTTATATGCTGTTAAAAAAAAAAAAAAAGAGATTAAAACAAGAAATATTGAAATGAATAAAAAATTAAATTTAATGAACGAGAGAATTACATATGATAAATAACATTTAAAAAAAAACATAAGGTTTATGAAATATATAGAACAAAGAATAAACTATTACTAATGAACAATTACTACACAGGCCTGATATTTACAAAAATAGAATTTAAATGGATAATAAAAATAATGAAGAAATAAATTAACTCTTAATTTAAATTTAATACAAAACAATAATAGACTTAAATGTCCATAAGTGACAACAAAAAAAAATTCTCCCCGACGTCTTATTTTCATAAAGGCCATTATTATTAGAATTAATTAGAGATACCTGATTAGAAGCACTAGGTCGGAGCGGCCAGCGGCATAAACTCAAGACGATCGGCGATCGTTCAGACTCCCAATGAGTAGAAGGATGATGATGACTGGAAGAATTCCAGAGCTCATAAAGAGCGAACAGTATGTACAATACTGTTATACAATTGGCCACAAAAAAACTCGTAAAGAGTGATTCACATTGACCGAAGTTCAATTCAACACTGTGATTGCAACTACCAAAGGTACTCGTAATGAGAAATGTTCACTGAATGAAGGCTAAGTCTACACTAAAAGGAACTCGTAATGAGCGATCTTCACTGTTTGAAGTCCAATACAACAATGTCTGTAAGCGACTGGCCACCGTCACAAAAAACAATTGGCGGTCATGTTTTGTCGACATACGAATTATTGTGATGCTTTGATTTATCTATAAACTATAATCTACTAAATTCTAATCACAAAATTAAGTTTTATGTAAAATTACTCCAATATTTTCTCTCCTTCATTATAATCAAAACCAATTACAAACTAAAGAATTAAATATGAATATATACAAAAAAAAGTAATGAAACTAATTTATTTAAATTTGATAATAACGATATATAGAGTGAGAAAAATCAATGAAACTAATTTACTGAGCGTTAACACTAAACATGTTTACTATGCATTGCCTATGTTTTTAGATGAAGTATTACTAATAGGTCCTAAAGATAATCAAGAGCCTACCCATTTTGCTATTTCAGTACATACATTAAACATAAACTATATTCTCCCTAGCCTACAGTTCATCCATAGGGAGTAGAAAAAATAAGGTACTATTGAGAGTTAGGTAGTTAACATAATTAAACTCTAAAGAATAAATAATAAACATTATATACACACACATACAATAAATTAACAGATTCATTCTATTATTTATCTATTAAAAACACAAAAAAACAAAATTAGCAATACACATAAATAAAATTAACTTCAGCTACTAAGCCATTAAAAAACATACTAAAAAAATTAAGTAGATGTGTTCTACATACCATTATGAATACAATTATATTTATAAAAACAAAGATAATGCATACCTCAGCTGTAAATGTCCTGTGAGAATCTTGATCTAAATCGTAACTGATATTGTAATAGACATCTCCCCAGCCAAGGCGCAGCATGATGTATTGCAGTGCCTTCAAATTAAATTCAAGCATTAATATCTTAAGATATGTTATATAAAAAAATGTATTGTCTTTTATCGATATTGAACTATATTAAGTTTTTTGTTCTTATAGGAAAAATAACAAATAATAAACAATTAATATCATTGGAAACAAAAATTATCTATAGATTAATACAAATACGTAACCACGAACCAATAGAACCCATGAAGGGTCTTGAGTTCAAAACACGGCAGAGGCTGTACTGGACAATAGGTGAGCAGGTGATTTGTCTTAGATAACCGGCAGATTCCCCCCCCTCATTTTGGGTACCCACTATATATAGGCTGGACAAGGCCCAGGAGGGTTTGTAGATCCCTGAGTGTTAACATATTAAATAATTTACCTCCCACAACATGATTTAAGGCCTCCGGAACCCACTTAATAGAAGTTGGGCAGGAGGATCCTAGCAACCATAGATACTATAGGTACCATCTGCGGCTGTTAAATATTAAATAAAAGTCTATTGTGGAGCGGGATTTGAACCGAAGTACCCTCCTAGTATTATTTAAAAAAAATAGCGTCAAGTGTTATAAAAAAAAAACTGATAACAAAAATAATTAAATACATACAATTGATGGTTGAAAAAACTGCAGGTACATCGAAACTATTCCTTGCAATGTTTCTTCCTTGAACTCCAAATTTCCAGGACACAAGAGAGGAACACTAATAAAATTTGTATTAATTCATTTTAGTAACACAATAATTTCATCATATTCATCATAAGTTTATTAATCTTTAAAATTAAACTTACACAGCAAAGTTATTTACAGGTGGAGACAAAGGTTGAGAACCGTAAGGAATCAAAACGTTTTCTGAAACAGAGGAAACACCATTTATATTTTTAAAATATATTATAATTAAATTACAATTTATTTATTATTCTATTTAAATAAATTACTTTTATGGGAAAACAGATAATGTGGAGGAGAAAATGGAAAACGGATGGGGGTAAAGAAATTCTTAAATAGTGAAGCAACTAATCACGTTCTGACCCAAAATGCAGGTCTTAATAGTCATAGGTACGAGAGAGTGGATAGTGTAAAATAAAAAAATAAAACAAAACCAAAAAAAGATAATAATTAAAATGCATTCACCTGTAGAATATAATAGAGGCGGTGAAGAGGGAAGCAACGGAGGAGAAGGGGACAACATGGGCGGAGAAGATATCTCATCAAAGTACATTTGATTGCTCTTAAGATACCTGAAACAGAATAGAAAACTTGGTGCAATTCATTTTATTCAATTCACACATTATAAAATACAACCATAAATTTTATGGTAAATGTTCATGTTAAATTTACAAAAAAAAGGTTACTGTTATAACTAAACCTAAGACCACTATTTTCTTTTTTATATACCTTTAAAATTATATTTCATAACACATAACAGATTAAATATCTCCTAAAATCATCATTACGCCTATACTCAATGTATTTTTGAGAATTTGATTATTATTAAGCAATATAAAAAAAATGTGACCTACATTTTATTTGCGAACAAAAAGTAACATGAAATTTCATTTGAGGTTGGCTGTTTGGCACAATGTCTAATTTCAATCAATGGTAGCCAGTCGGCTTAATATTACAAATGTCAAATATTTCTTTAGATTCTTTCAAAAATTTGCTGCAAAGTCCTATTCTTTTTAGAAAGTAACCTAAAGTACATTTTTTTAGATTTTAGAATATACATTAATTTTTTAACATCCTCTACATTCTATGTAACATTAAAACTGGAATATGGCATTACCATTGTTATATGTTATAACTCAAACAGACTAAGATTTAAATAAAAGAATATTCTATTTATTAAAATTAGTAACTATAGAACAAGAATAAATCACTTACTTTTTGTTTTCGAACACCATCGGAAAATGAGATTTCTTTTTATTTAATATTTTTTTCTTCTTCTCCTTCTCTTTTTTAATATCAAATACCTAAAAAAAATTAATAAGGTCTATTAAGATACAAAACATTAATAAATGCTTTTTATTAAATAGTAATCGTAACTTACATCCAATTCGTCCGAAGGCGAAGGCTTTGCCCAAGTAGCTATTAATTCAGCTCCATCTAAAATAAAACCTGAAAAAAAAAAATGATATATTAAATTAATTCAATAAGCGCAATAATTAATTAGTTATGATAAAAATATTTATCAATAATGCTCCTAAATAAAACTTAGATAATGAATGGTTACCTGATCAACATTATTTAATTTTGAAATATTACCATTAATAAATTTCATCCCCAGCTCTGCAGCTTCACGTGTTCTGAAATGAACAAACGCAAAATCTTTCACTTTTTTCACTCGGGTGAAATCGTTAGGACCAACAATTTTGCAAAGAACTTCTTTTAACGATAACTCAGTAGTCCTTAACAATAAATTTCTAATATATACAACAGTCACCTGTAAAATAAACAAAGAGGAATAAAATTAATTTATTATACAAGATGCATCAACATAGTCAAGAGATAAAAAAAAGTTATTTTTAATTTATTTTTATAAAACAAACAGAAATCACTTACAATGACAAAAAATGGGTACTGTACCTGAGACATTACCTCTTCGTCAACATCTTCTTCAGGTATAGCCCAATCAACTCGTAAATCTCGTCCCCACTGGGCGATTCCTCCAGTTGCTATTAACGTTCTTCTTGCCATAGCTGCAGATCTGTAAAAAATAAAAATATTTAATTTTGCCTCCCCATTATTTAACCACTCTCCTAAAAAAAAAAAAATTAAAACTTAAATTAAAGATTAACACATTATAATGCCTGAAAAACTAATGAGATCTACGACTTCAACACCGAAATTGTGACCTATATAAAATCAAATGGTTGGGTCATGTTCTAAGAATGCCGGCTGATCTAATGCCAAAAACGAAGCTCCAAAGCAAAATTTATGGAACCAGAAGAACAGTAAGACTTGATGGATGGATAACATGAAGGACTCCCTCATACGGCTTGGAGTAACAAACCAGAAGGAAAAGGCTAAGGATAGAAATATCTGAAAGATTATTGTTCAGAAAGCCAAGGCCCTCCCGGGCTGTAAGCATATAATTAGACATTCCAAATTTAGTCAGATGTATCACAGATAAAAATGTTTGCAGATTCAAAGACAGTGATGAAGTTTAGAAAGAAATTTGAAGTTAGAAATGGACTAAGTCAGGCAGATCCTTTGGATCCGATATTATTCAATATTGCACTCCTCACAATGGCTCAAAAGGCTGAGGAGTTAGAAGCAGGAGATACCATTTTCAACAAAATGGCTAAAGTCTTAGCATATGGCAAATCATGTAGTGATAATCGGGCGATCACTTCCTAGAATAAAAGGTGCCTTGAAAGACACGATGAAGAAACCAAGAAACTATTGAAAATCCTAGAACTGAGAAATAAGCGAAATGGCCGACAAGGACTTGTCATTGGTGGTCATACCTAAGAAGCTATCAGTACCTAGCATCTACAATCATCAATGTGGGTCTGGAGGATGATAACTAGATTAATAAAATTCATAAGCTAATTCATCAGAACCCTAGGTGATAACATAAAAACAATTGAAAAGGTCTGCTTATAGAGACCAATTTAGTCTATATATAATGGGTTAAAAGCAAATACATTAAAATGAAACAACATAAAGAACCAGGATCCATCAATGAATGCCACAGTTAAAAATATGATGATTAGAATAATAACATATGGTCATAACATAACAATAATTACCTATGATCATAATATTCAACAAAACAAAAGCCTCTATTACATCTCTTGTCAGTTGGAGACAAGTACAGTATAACCTGAAAAATTAACTTAATTAGACAGTATGCGGGCTACATATAAACTGTGTATAAATTTTACACAAATAAGCATATCTTATTTTATTAGTATCAACGTTTTGTCTTAATTTATTATTAGGCTATTATCAGGAGTGAAAATAAAACAGAATAACAAAATCAACATTGAAGTACCAACGAAAATATAGCAGCTTATATTGACAGAAATGATAGGAATGAAATTCAATGAACAGAAAGTTAAATTATAAAATAATTGATCATAAATTAAAAAATAATTTCAGTTGTTTCTTTGGGTTTAGACCATGTCGGTGAATTTTCTGCCAACGTTTCGCCAGAGATGCTGCTGACTTCCTCAAGGCTTAATTGAGACTGAAGATGTCCAGCTAACCGTTATAGTAACCAATCTATAAAGCTATAACGCCGCGGGTTAGCTGGACATCTTCAATCTCAATTAAGCCTTGAGGAAGTCAGCAGCATGTCTGGCGAAACGTTGGCAGAAAATTCACCGACACGGTCTAAACCAGAAGAAACAACTGAAGTTTTTTATATAAATAGTGGGTGTGGAAACTTAAGAGAGTATTTAAAAAATAATTATTTTATTTTATTTGTTACTAATTTTTAAATATTTTTATTTGAAAAGAAAAGATATGTCCAGGACCGGGACTCGAAGCCGGGTCTTCCAGATCCCTAGTCTGGGACTCTACCATTTGAACTATCCTGGGCCCTAATCAAGCACACTTCTCGGTCGTGGTCATATCCCTTCTTTTCACTGATCCTAAATCTCTCGTGTTATTTTAATTTGGATCTAGGTGGACATATCTTTTATTTTCAAATACAAATATTTAAAAATTAGTAACAAATAAAATAAAATAAATTATAATGACATAAGACAACTAGATTCAAATTAAAATAATGTTTAAAGAACATTCTTCCTCTCGTATACTTCGCAAAATGCGAGAATGCGGGGACTTAGGATCAGTGAAAAGAAGGGATATGACCACGGCCGAGAAGTGTGCTTGATTAGGGCCCAGGATAGCTCAAATGGTAGAGTCCCAGACTAGCGATCTGGAAGACCCGGGTTTGAGTCCCGGTCCTGGACATATCTTTTCTTTTCAAATAAAAATATTTAAAAAACAATAAGATTGAAATGAAATCCATGAAGATAATAATAATAAATAGTAAAATTACCTGAGAAATAATTTTATTACATTTTACAATGGATGCAATGTTATTGGTGAAAGTCAAAAAGAGTTTGAAATTGGTTACTATAAACGTCATTATGTAGTTATGATATATATATATACAGTAGAACCTCGATTATCCATCAGGGTATAGGACCAAGATGGTGACGGATTTGGGAGTGAGACATATGTTATATATTATATATTATATATATATATATATATATATATATATATATACACACACACACACAAACATAAATTGAACAATATATTTCAAACATTCAACATTATATATGCACTTGTACCTTATTTACGTACTAATAAGGTAAACGTATGTAGTAAAAATATTTTTTTTAAATAATAATAATGACGTACATAGATGGCTAAAAGCACAATCATTGTATGTCCATTTTTTCCCTCTTGAGAAATTAATATCAATTTAAAGGTGGAGTTTAGCTCTTTTCTCATGCACATACGTAGTATGCCCCTCGTAGCTTTGAATGTTGGATCGCCGCGTAAAATTTGATTAAAATGAAGGGCTTTTTTGTTGATTACTGGACCTGTTAGTGGTAGTCCCTGACTTCGTTGCTGAAAAAAAAAGCTGAAACAATGCTTCATCTAACTTAATGTTTGTGGCAACTTTTATAGTATTCTTTCTAGTCGCGTCTCCACAACAAACTTTTTT
Organism: Troilus luridus; assembly: GCA_964056705.1. Lineage (NCBI taxonomy): Eukaryota > Metazoa > Arthropoda > Insecta > Hemiptera > Pentatomidae > Troilus > Troilus luridus. The sequence continues at coordinate 11,892,867 of OZ057416.1, read as the reverse complement.
ATTTTGTCCCCTTCACGTTAAATATCATTAACTGTCATCTGAGGAATATCATAGAGTTTTGCTAAGATTGAAGTAAACGTTTTACAATTTCAAACTTAGTAGCGAGATCTAAACTCTTCCTTTGTCTTTTTTCCATTATTATGCGTACTTTTAAGAAAACAACAAGTACCCGTAAGACAAGAATGAAGACCGAAGGTACTTCAAACTGCGGAAGCTATATTAAGTAGAGATGAGGAGATAATTAATTTCTAAGAAATGTGTGCAAGGAAGCCTAGGTTTTGAATAAACACCAGATTATAGGAATCGAATTTGTCAAAGACACAACGATTGATTCTTAGATAATTGTTATTCTTTTTTTTTCTTCACAAAACTGAGGTGACGGACAATAGAGGTTTTACTGTACTTAATTAATAACCATTAATCGATATGATGGTGTGTGAGGAGCAAAAATAAAAGAAATAATGAGAATGAAGGAGGAAAATATTAAACAATAGTAGAACAAGGAGAGATATGTAATGTCTAAACTATCATTATATCAGTTAATATGTGGGTACATAATATTCCAAAGCCAACATGATGATATATATATATTGCCTGTATATATTTATCATAACTAATTAATTAATAATACATTAAAATGCTACTAGTTTAATTTTATAAATATATTAATGCCTGGATAGTAAGTAATTATAATACATACATCTTTTACCCCATTTGTAACCTCTTCCAAGGCGCCTTTTATATCTTCTTTTTTCAGTTCTTTCGGTACCTGTCCAATAAACAATCTACAATTATCGATAGACTTGGTAACACTAATTTTTACACCAGGACGAATTTCAAAACGGTCGAGAACTGATATTGCTCTTTTGGCTTCAGCTTTAGTATCGTATTGGATGAAACAAAATCCTCGGTTAGTTCCAGAAAAGTCCATCATGAGTCTTGCAGAATAGATACCACCAATACTAGCAAACAAGGGGCAAATCTGGAAAAAAATCCAACATTATTATTATAATAAGTAATACAATATGGCAACTAAAGGAAACCAAACAATAAAGCTGAAAAATATTAAGGCTGTGAGCTGTAAAATTCATAAATCTATTAGATAAGATTTCAAAAATAATTGTATTAACAAAATGTTCTTAGGCAACTATATATACTAAATATATAGTATAATAGGATGTAATTAGTTGGGGGTGCAGTCAAGAAAACACAGCAAATAAGTGAAACTTATTGTATTTTATATGTGCCTTCCTACATAAATATATAGTAAAATTGTACAATATTGATTTGAGAATGAAATAAAATAAATATAAAGAATTTCAATCCTGTTTAATAATGAATTATTACTTAACTCCTTGCACATAGGTTTAACAATGAACCACCATAAGTACTATTAGAAAATAAAACATTGACATGATTAGAAGTGTAAGTAAATAAAATTTATGGTAAATGAAAAATGAATGAGTGAAGAGGTGGTAGTGAAAAAGTTTGTTTGTTTATTTAACATCACTTTATGCTGCCATGGCTAATTGGACATTGGTGCAGTGGGGGACTCTAAATTTTGCCTACCCAGGTTTAATTAGGATAGGGATCTTTAACGAGTACCTGACATCGTAAAGGTTCAAAACCCCCATTTAACATCCCTTCCGAAGGATGGCATAACCAAGGATTTTTTCCTTCCTCTAAAAAAATCCTAAGCCGACCTGTGGGGGTGTTCTTAACCTTAGTTGGTTGTTATGATAACCACTACTAGATTACAAAAAGCAATCCCTTCTAAATATATTTCCCTTACAAAGTAACCTTGGCATAACCACTATGGCTATGTCACGTTTATAAGAATTTAACTTATTATAATACAAATTAAAAAAAAAAAAGATTTTTGTAATTATTTCATTATCATTCATTTTATTAGACGAATTGATGGGACCTCATTAAATCAAATAAATAAATTTTAATCAACTCATATAACAATGAGAGTAATTTTTGCAAGTGGTCACAGGTAACATAAGTAAAATTCAATGTCATAGATAGAGTATTACGAGCCTTATACCTCTGAGAGTGAGGCATCTCTCGGCAGTTTTGAAACGAAGACTTCAGTTCCTCTTGAAGGAGGAGGGCCTTCCCAACCTGGCGGTGGTCCGCCGAACTTCATCTGTCCATTTTCTTGAATATAATTGAACTCGCTATCCCAGTTCATCTTTCTGAAAACATTTTAAGTGTATTATAAATTAAAAACTATTTTAATCAAAATTCTAAAATAACAAGTATATTAAATCCTCCTGTTAGATACATCTTTCTCAAAATATAGCTCTATTATAAAACTACGATTATCAATACATCACCGCTAAAGATTACATGTGCAGTAATTCAAAATCTGTTCAATATTCCTTTACATTAAATGACAACCAAACTACAAGTTAGTTTAAGTTTAATAAGTACTAAGTAAATATATTTTATTAATAAAATACAATAATAATATGTAATGCAATAAAAAGATAACAGTATTCCGTCCGCAGGTTGTCTCTTCGAGCTGAGTCACATGTTTTAACTTTTTATTTGTTCCCTTTCTAATACTCTCAAAAAATACCAATAATTGTGAGCTTTACCATGGAAAAGAGTGCGTTTATGGGGATAACTGAAATGTACATTAATTGTTTAATCAAGAAATAAAAGTCTCAACAAACATTTATCAACTATACTTTGAAATGTTAGTATTTCATGAATATTAAAAAGGAAACGAGTGAAAAGTTAAAACTTGATACTTGACTCCAGGAGACAACCTAGGAAATTGGTACTAATTTAATCATAACTTTTTAACAGCTTGTTCCAAGCAAATGAGCTGAAACCTATATCAAGACTTTAAATTTCTTTTTTACTTATATCATAATTTAAGTGTTTCTCTGATTGATGGCCATAGACTGTTGATGAAATACTCCATAATTTTGTTAAGGATTAACAGTTTTTATTAGAACCAGGATTCTAATGAATAAATTTTCATGATGGCTGTAAGTTCTCTTGTGAAAAATGGGGACTTTCCCTCCAAAATATTATCCAATAAATAGTGAGTAATATTTAGAAGATACATTTAACTCAACTTTTGAATTCTTATTACATTATTAAAATATACTATAATGTCAACAAAATTCTATTATATAAATAATTTATTTTGTTTAGTTTCTTCTAACTATACTATTTTTTAACAGACTCCTTTGAAATAAAAGACGAAATTCCCTGTAGATGTTGGTTTTCAAGAAATTTTCTACTGTACACCTTTAATTTATTCAACAAAAAATAATTAAATAAATTAGATATTTAAAAAAGTTTCCTTTCAGATCGTCCATTTCTCCTGAAGGCAGTGGTGAGAACTTACAACACTATCGATACTCGCGAACTATCGATGTGTCGATAAAATCGATTGTTTACGGCCAGAATCTCGTATCGAAGGGCAACCCGCCAAGCGACCACTTCCTGATGATAATACCAAGGTCACACTGCACGATACATCACAAACTTAAACATTTTTTTAATATGTTAAAATCCTAAAATATTTAGAATTAGAATAGATTAATTATGGGTAATAATTAATTGAGGTTATATTATATGATTGGTAATATTTTTAATGGAGTGGAGTATCCAGTAGATTTAATTTAATCTTATTAATAAAAAAATCGTGATATTAAATACTCCACAAATTATTATACAAAGATTTAAGAGAATAATTTAAGGTATCAGTCCCGCAGGTTGTCGCTTACAAGTTTCAACCTTGTGTTCGTTTCAGTTTGAATATTTTTTAAATAATGTTATCGTGAGCTTTTTTTGTGGAAAAGATAATGTAATTAAGAGTAATGAGTAGATTTCGGTAATCATTTCATCAAGAAATAAAAGTTTTAACTAACATATCGAAGTAAAGATGATTTATGTTAATCGAAACTTTCTTTTCTACATGAAACGATTACCGAAATGTGTGAACTATGGGAAATAATTACATTCGTTTTGCCATACTAAGGCTCAGGAAAATATTAAAAATGAAACGAAAGTTTAAACTTGTATTAATAACTTAACTTGAAGCGACAACCTGCGGAACAGATACAAACAAAAATTAAAATGGAATCAGTATGGATGAACTTAATGCCTTCATTAAATAAGTATTTATCAGGATATTTGGAAGCAAGTATCCAGCACCAAAGAATGGAATGGGTGAAAAAAAAAAAATTATTACAATCAACTGGGACAATTCTATTTCAATTTAAAAAATACCTAAGTAATGTTAATTACAAAAATATTTACTCAACTGCTGAGCATATAAATGAGGAGAGACAATAAACTAAATAGGTACTTTTTTTTTTTATTTGAGTCTATTTCTGCAGTTTGGTGAAGATTTCAGCCATTGAGTGTTATTTCAATCATTTACAATAAACTACAAATTTTAATCTGGAAATTACAAAAATTGTAATGAGAAGAAAAAAAAATTACAACACGAGTGGTTTAGTAAATGTTTATTATCTCAGCATATTTTTAGTACTCAAATAAGAATTAGTAAAGCGTGTTTTATCATCGCTAACACACAGTAGCAACTGTAGACTTATTTTCTTAAAATAAATAAAATGTAATGCAAAAATAGTAAAAAGTGACATCGCATATTTAACATGCATAAATGAAATGTCTAACAGGAATTAAAAGACATAGATTTTATTTTTATTTTTTTCGAATTTTAGCTGGTAAAAATTATCTAAAATATTCTAAAACGAAGAAATAAGAACATTTTTAAGAGAATAACGATATATAATTTTATTTTCATATAGTTTTATTTTTCTAAAATCCTTTCATTTTGGAATAAAGTTTTGACAAAATTATAATTTTATGTGGATTTCTGAATAATACACATTGGAATGTAGTTATATTTTCAAGGCATATTAAAATTCTAAATTTAAAAAAAAATAGAAGACATTCCTATGCATCAATCGCAAGTCAAATCATATTATGGAAACTCAATTATAGAATACGTTGACACGTAAGCGTTGGCTACCAGGAATAACTGTGACTCCAACATAATTCGATATCCTTCTTGCCCAGTCTTAACATTTTTGTTTTCAACTCTTGTAATATTTATTTAGAATTCCTTTTAATTTTATATTCATTGTAATTTTAATAATAGTTATGTAAAAAATACAGTGGATTGCGAAATAGCATTATTAACGAAAATAAAAAATAACAGAAAATTACTTTATGAGCAATCAATTATAAGAGGCTAAACGATTGACAATATTATCAATTGATGTTTAGAGCAAAAAATCATTACGGAATTATTTATGAATAATAATAATTCAAAAGGCAAACCAAAGCTGCTGTAGAAGCTTTCTGCTGTAGGATATTAAACTAACATTTGGAAGTAGAGATGATAACTTGTATTTTTGGAAAATATTAAAAGGGAAAAGAATGAAAAATTAAAACTTGTTTTGACTCAACTGGAAGCGACAACCTGGGGAACAATCAACCCATTTTATTGCAATTCGTTGGATTCGTTTTACTAACGGTTTTTCATGCAACAGCACTGCATAAAACTATATACAATTTGTAATATTTTTTAGAATTGCATACATGTCGTTGTTTTAACAAGCCATTTATGCAATTATTCGTTCCACACAATTTATATTACAACTAATGTTGATAACACAGTATTGTTGGATGAACTATGGAAGTAAATGTGACTGCTACAAAGACGAAAAGTTACTAAATAACAAGTATTTTATTCGTGCTGTTTAAAATCAAAAACTTTCCAAAAAAAAAATTAACAAACAACTTATGTCTAAGCATTTCTTTTCTTCAGTATTTCTTAAGTAGTTCTTTATTATTGGGGGAGGACATGTTTTGATAACAATATGAAAACCTGTTGAGCATATAGACTGTTGATGAAATACTCCATTATTTTGTTAAGGATTAACATTTTTTATTAAAACTCTAATGAATTCGTTTTCATAATGGCTGTAGG